>CM037790.1:45119592-45169592 GCA_021229015.1 Solen grandis | reverse complement strand
TCAAAAAACACAAACATGACACTTCAGAATAGACGTCAGATCAAAAAGTTTGTAAGCGATCTGAAACATAAATTTATGAATTTTTTTGAAAATTTTCAAAGAATGTATAGGTTACACTCTAGATACCTAATATTTTCTGCGTATTCCGTATTCATAATTTTCAGTTTGATTGAGTTTTAAGCGTTTTGCAGAAAGTCCTATCGTTTGCCGTGCAAACGAAATCTAGTTATTCTTATTCTTCTTATTCTTTTTTTCTTCCTCTTGTATTTGTGTTAATTTCGATGTGTTGCCAATGGCCCAGAACAATGAAAATTTTATGGCATATATTTCAAACCATGCGCTTTCGAATGCAATGAATTTCATCTTCATATGACGTCATATAACGTCAGATTTGACGTCAGGTGAAAAAGTTTGTACGCGGTCTACAGCCATTATTTCTTGGACGATTTTCATCAAAATTTCACAGAATGTGTATGTTAGGCTCTAGTTGTGCCTTCCGGTGTCCGTTTTTCAAAATTTAAAAAGGCAATGGTTCTATGGCGAGTCAAAGATTCGAACCATTGACGTCAAATTTCAAATGCGTATTTAATCGCTTCCAGATGATATTTGGACAGGATATATGTCTTTAGGTTTCCTTCATATTCTCAGAAGATGAATGTCCTATAAAAATAATTTCTAAATTTTACGTGTTAATTTTTATATGTTGAAAACGTCCGAGCACCTTAAAAATTTAATACATGTAGCGTATGCTTCAGATAAAACATTTTTCATTTCGATCATTTCCATTTGTCTATGACGTGTTTTGACGTCAAACTTGACGTCGTCTTAAAATATTTGTACGCTGTCTACAGCCATTATTTCTGTGCCGATTTTCACCAAAATTTCACAGAATGTGTATGTTAGGCTCTAGTTGTGCCTCTGGTGTCCGTTTTTCAAAATTTAAAAAGGCAATGGTTCTATGGCGAGTCAAAGATTCGAACCATTGACGTCAAATTTCAAATGCGTATAAAATCGTTTCCAGATGAGCTAGAAAGATGATATTTGGACAGGATATATGTCTTTAGGTTTCCTTTATATTCTCAGAAGATGAATGTCCTTTGACGTCATATGACGTCATGAGGTGAAAAGTAATTTCTAAATTTTACGTGTTAATTTTTATATGTTGAAAACGTTCGAGCACCTTAAAAATTTAATAGCATATATTTCAGATAAAACATTTTTCATTTCGATCATTTCCATTTGTCTATAACTTGACGTCGTCTTAAAATATTTGTACGCTGTCTACAGCCATTATTTCTGTGCCGATTTTCACCAAAATTTCACAAAATGTGTATGTTAGGCTCTAGTTGTGCCTTCCGGTGTCAGTTTTTCAAAATTTAAAAAGGCAATGGTTCTATGGCGAGTCAAAGATTCGAACCATTGACGTCAAATTTCAAATGCGTATGAAATCACTTCCAGATGTGCTAGAAAGATTATATTTGAATAGGATATAAGTCTCTAAGATTTCTTTAGATACCGAGAGAATTAACTTCATTTAACGTCATATGACGTCATGAGGTGAAAAATTTCTAATTATTACGTGTTAAATTCTATATGTTTAAAACGTCCGAGCACCTTGAAAATCCAACAGCTAAAGCTTCAGAAAAACATTTTGCATTTGATTGATTTTCATTTGCCTTTGACGTGTCTTGATGTCAAACTTGCCGTCGTCTTAAAATGTTTGTATGCGGCCTACAGCCATTATTTCTGGACCGATTTTCATCAAAATTTCACAGAATGTGTATGTTAGGCTCTCGTTGTGCATCCCGGTGTCCGTTTTTCAAAATTCGAAAAGGCAATGATTTTATGGCGAATCCAAGATTCGAACTTTTGACGTCAAATTTCATATGCGTTTAAATCGCTTCCAGAAGAGCTAGAAAGCTTATATGTGGATAGTATATAAGTCTCCAAGTCAGCTTTATATTCTATGAAGATGAACCTCATTTGACTTCAGATGACGTCATAAGGACAAAAAGAATTTCTGATATATATGCGTTAATTCAAAGATGTTGTTAACTTCACAGGACCATGGAAATTTAATAGTTAATACATCAATCCATGAGTTTTAGAATGCAATGTATTCCATAATAATGTAACGTTATATCACGTAAGATTTGATATCAGGGCAAAAAGGTTTTACGCGGTGTACAGCCATTATATTTGGACCGATTTTCATCAACATTTCACAGAATGTATATGTAACGCTCTTGTATTGTATTCCTTGTCCGGTTTTCCAAATTCGAAAAGGCAATGGTTCTATGGCAAATCCAAGTTTTGAACCATTGACGTCAAATTTCAAATACGTATAAATGATGATTTAGAAAGTGGATATTTTGACTGAATATTAGTCTTTTAGACTTATTTCTATTCTGTTAGGATAAACGTCATTTGACGTCATATGGTCAAAAAGAATGTTTGATATCTAAGCGTTAATTTCTATATGTTGCAAAGTTCCAATGGGGCATGAAAAATTTGATATATTTAAGATACTTACTATTTCATTTCATTGATTTTCTTATGCCTATGACGTCATATGACACCAAACTTAACATTGTCTACATAATTTTGTACGCGGTCTACAGCCATTATTTCAGGGCGGATTTTCATCAAAATTTCACAGAATGTGTATGTTACGCTTTAGATGTGCCAACCCGTCTCCGATTTACCATATATGAAAAAGCAAGGATTTTGTTGGGCATCCTTACTTTCGTTTTCAAAATATTGAAAAGACCGAGGTTCTGTAGTGAAACAAAGTTTTGAAAATATGACCTCGGAATTAAGTTTAGTATTTCAGAGACCCTATTCGAGGTAAAAAGCTGAATTTCACACATGTTGTAATTCAAAACGTTTTCTTTAGATTTCCATAGGCCAGACGCCATTTGACGTAATGGGATTATAATATGTTTTCATTTCTGGTGCAATAAATTCAATGTGATCCCAATGGTCCAGAATTACAAAAATATAATAGCATATGTTAAATATGCTGAATTTTCATATGCAATAATATTCATACGACATCAGAATAGACGTCAGATCAAAAAATTTGTAAGTGCTCTGCAGATATTATGAATTGATGAATTCGTCTAGAAACCTAATATTTTCTGCATATTCTATATCAATAATTTTCAGTTTGATTGAGATTTTAACGATTTGCAGAAAGTCCTATCATTTGCCGTGCAAATGAAATCTAGTTATTATTATTATTATTCTTTTTTTCTTCCTAACTAAACGCTTATTTTTCTATGTTGCAATACTCCTAGGAAGATGAAATTTTTATGACTTATTAGTCACGTGAGGAAATTTTGATTTCTATGATTTTCATATGCCTATGACGTCATATGACGTCATATTTGAAATATGCTACAAAAGTTTGTACGCTGTCTACAGCCATTGTTTGTGAACCGATTTTCATCAAATTTTCACAGATTGTGTATATTAAGTTCTAGTCGTGCATCCCGGTGTCCGTTTCTCAAAATTCGAAAAGTCCATGGTTTTATAGCGAATCCAAGATTCGAACCAAGGTCGTAAATTTTTAAATGCTTATAAAATCAGTCCTATTTGAGATAGAAAGTTGATATTTGGTCAGTATGTAGGTCTCTCGGAGTCTTAAAAATATTTTGAAAATTTGCATCATATGACGTCACGTGACGTCATTATATGAAAATATATTGTCATATGACGTCACACTTGACATATTCTACAAAAGTTTGTACGCGGTCTACATCCATTACTTATGAACCGATGTTCATCAAATTTTCACAGAATGTGTATATTAAGATCTAGTTGTGCATCCCGCTATCCGTTTTTCAAAATTCTAAAAGACCATGGGTCTATGGAGAAGCCAAGATTCGAACCGAGGTCGTTAATTTTCAAATGCTTATAAAATCGGTCCCTTATGAGATAGAAAGTTGATATTTGAACATTATGTAGGTTTATGGATGACTGAACGATTTTGTGAAAATGAACGTCATGTGACTTCAGAAGACGTCATTACATGAAAATCTATTTCTAATATTTACAAGAAAATTTCTATATGTTAAAATGGTTCATGGAAATGGAAATTATATGACATTTTGCTTCAAACGTTGATATTTTTAATTCTACAGTTTTCATATGCCTTTGACGTCATATGACGTTACACTTGCCATATCCTACAAAAGTTTGTACGCGGTCTACAGCCATTGTTTATAAACCGATTTTCATAAAAATTTCACATGAAGTGTATATTAGGTTATAGTTGAGCATCCGTTATCCTTTCTTCCAAATTCAAAAATGCAAAGGTTTTATGGCGGATCCAATATTCGAACTATTGACGTCAAATTTTAAATACGTATAAAATCGTTTCCAGATGAGTTAGAAATCTAATATTTGGAAAGTATATAAGTCTCCAAGAGTGCTTTACATTCTATGAAGATGAACGTCATTTGACGTCATATGACGTCATAAGGTCAAAAATTATTTCTGATATATACGCGTAAATTTTATATGTTGTTAACTTCCCAGGACTATGAAATCTTATGGTATATACTTTAGAAATGCTTTAGAATGCAATGTAATTCATATTAATTTGACGTTATATCACATCAGATTTGACGTCAGGACAAAAAGGTTTTACGCGGTGTACAGCCATTATTTTTGGACCAATTTTCAGCAAATTTCAAAGAATGTATATGTAACGCTCTAGTTGTGTATCCCGGGTCCTGCTTTACAAATTCGAAAAGACGAAAAGGCAATGGTTCTATGGCGAATCCAAGTTTCGAAACATTGACGTCGCTTCGAGATGATTTAGAAAGTTGATATTTGGACTGAATATTAGTCTTTTAGACTTATTTATATTCTGTGAGGATTAACGTTATTTGACGTCATAAGGTTAAAACGAATGTTAATATATCTACGCGTTAATTTCTATATGTTGCGAAGTTGCAAGGAGCATGAAAAAATTACTTGATATATTTAAGATACTTAATATTTCATTTCATTGATTTTCTTATGCCTATGATGTCATGTGACATCAAACTTGACGTTGTCTACACACTCTTGTTCGCGGTCTACAGCCATTATTACAGGATGGAATTCGAATTGTAAGCGTTTTAAATAAATTTGATTTGTAACATAGATTATAAAAATAGTCCAAGTTAAATAAATCGATATAAAAAATGATTTTCAGTTACTTTTGCCATTTCCTCCAAGTTAAACGGTTTATTTTTCAAAGTTCATTTAAGTTATGGCCATACAAAAGCAACTTAAAGGCTGCAATTTCATATCAATTTTTTTAGGTTTATGGATGTGGCTTGGTGTTACATTGTTTGGTGCACGAGATGGGGGAACGCCATGGTGGACTTCAGGTTATCAGGTTGCTGACTCATCTGTAACTTGATGGGAAATGACATTTTTGCCTGGAGATCTGCCATAGGTTTGTTTAATGGTAGACTTGCACTGGTACATAGGAGTGTTAATGTTAAAGTTTCAGTTAATGTTCTTGATCTTACTTTGAGTCTTGTTCATTTTCTTACTCAATCATTGCTTATTTTAAATGAACATTTCAAAACTTATTTTAGCAATAATATTGGAATAGTAATTACTTTACTGTTACTGCAATCTGGTGATGTTGAACTTAATCCAGGCCCAGAATCCTTATATGAAAACTGTTTTTCTTTGATGCACTGCAATATTAGGAGTATAAGAAATAAATTTGATTTCATAAATGACTGTTTGAGTGATAAAGACATCTTATGTTTTACTGAGATACACTTAGATAACATGGTCATCACTGATAGTCTTCTTTTCAGTGATAATTTTGATACAACATATCGAAAAGATAGAACTAATCAGGAATTTTTTTAAAAAATTAAAAAATTATACACTTGAAACTAATTGTAATGAGTCTATTTGGGTCTGTATCAAAAACAGATCAGAAAATATATTAATAGGTGTTTTTTACAGCCCAAGGACTGCAGACAGAAATTTCTTTGAAATGCTGAATCAAAACATTGAAGCAGCATATAATATTAGTAAAAATATAATTATTGTTGGTGACTTAAATGAAGATCTTTTCAATCAGTCTTACTGTAATTTGAAAAATATAATGGTCTTTAACTCTATGCAAAATGTAATAAAGGAACCTAAACGTCAGAATGCTCTACTTGATCCTATATTGGTACCTTTTGATTAAATTATCTTAATTTTGGTGTTATAGATATTCCTTCAAATATTAATGATCATCTGGCCACTTACATTATTATTCCATTTTCTTATGAGATTAATCCATCATATGAAAGAAACATCTGGCTTTATGATAAAGCTAATTATGAACTATTAAATGAAAAGATACAGAATCAAAATTGGCAGTTTCTGTATGAATTGAGTAATAATGAGGCTTGTATTCAGTTTACTAAACTTTATATTAATTTTGTTAAACAATGTATACCGCAGAAAACAGTTTTAATAAGACCTGATGACAAGCCATGGTTTGATGCAGGACTAAGAAAATTTTGTAGGATTAGAGACCGCTTAAAAAAGAAGGCAATTAAAAGTAAAAGAGAAAATGATTGGCAAAGATATAGATCAGTTAGGAATAAAGTTAATAATATGAAGAAGAGAGCAAAAGAAAATTTCAATGTTAACTTAGAAATTACATTAGAGGACCTGCACACTAATGATAAAAAGAACTTTTGTATCCGTCACTTGGTTAAAAATAACAATCTACTTCTATTCCACCACTTCATAAACATTTCAATGGACAAGATGAATTTTTTATTACTAACTAAGAGAAGGCAGACTTAAATGACTTCTTTGTATCTATATCTACATTAAATGATGAATATGTTCAGTTACCTCCACTCAATACATATACAGATAACAGGTTGTCGCAAATCAATATAACAGAATCGGAGATAAGAGATATTATTGGTACACTTAATATAAATAAAGCTTGTGGACATGATCTTATTAGCCATAAAATGTTAAAGAATACAGCAAAAACAGTGTCAAAACCTCTATCTATTCTCTTTAATCGTTCAATTAAAGAAGGTATGTATCCTGATAATTGGAAGATTGCTAATGTAACACCACTGTTTAAAAAAGGTGACAAATCTGATGTTTCTAATTATCGACCAGTTTCATTACTTAGCTTTTGTGGCAAACTTTTTGAAAGGATTGTTTTTAAATATATGTATAATTTCATGTTGGATAATAACTTACTATATAAATACCAGTCAGTTTTTTTACCAAACCATTCCACTAGTTTCCAGTTTGTAGATATATATCATCATATATGTCAGACTTTTGATAATAAACAATTTTCTTGTATGGTCTTCTGTGACATTTCTAAAGCATTTGATAGAGTCTGGCATAAAGGTCTTTTGCATAAGCTTTCTGCTAATGGTATTGGTGGGAATCTGTTAAAGTGGTTTAATAGTTATCTTGAAAATAGGTCTCAACGTGTTGTCCTCCAAAATTCTCTTTCAGGTCTCAACTAATGCCGGCGTTCCTCAAGGATCAGTGTTTGGGCCGCTTCTTTTTCTCATTTATGTTAATGATATTGCAGATAATTTACTTAGTTTAACAAGATTGTATGCAGATGACAGCTCCCTATATCATTCTGCTTCATCCATCCAAGATATAAAAGGTATAATTAATCATGACTTAGCAGTTATATCAAAGTGGGCTAAGTCTTGGTTAGTAAATTTTAACCCTAGTAAAAAATTTTTAAAAATTAAAAATATTGACAGCATAGTATCTTCAGCTTCAAAAGTTATTGGATTAATGAGGAAGTTAAAATTTACTATTGGTAGAAAAGCTCTTAATCAGATTTATATTTCATATGTTCGTTCCTTGCTGGAATATGCTTCAATTGTATGGGCAGGATGTAGGGATCAAGATTGTGTTTTATTAGAAAGACTTCGAAATGAGGCAGCTAGGATAGTTACAGGGCTAACAAGATCAGTATCTATTGAAAATCTTTATAAGGAATGTGGGTGGGAAAGGTTAAAATATAGGAGAGAACTACAGAAATGTTTGTTTATGTATAAAGTGAATAATAATATGGTTCCATCTTATATCCTTGATCTATTTCCACCTATTGCAAATGAAAGAACCGATTATTTTTTAAGAAATCAAATGAAATTTTCTCAAATGTACTGTAGAACAGAACTTCTTAAAAAATCATGTATTCCCTCTTCAATTGAATTGTGGAATAAATTACATGTAAATGTAAAATCAGCTGGATCTTTCAGTTCATTTAAACATTGTTTACAAAATTCTAATATTTACAAAGTTCCTAACTACTTTCTCTATGGTAAGAGACATTTATCAATCCTACATGCTCGACTTAGAAATAGATGTAGTAGTCTGAATTGTGATCTGTTCAATAATCAATTATCAATGAATCCCAATTGTATATATTGTAATGTTTTGGAGGATGCAGAACATTTTCTCTTCAACTGTAGGCTTTACGATAGGATACATTTTGATTTATTCAGGCGGACCAGAGCAATCCTCTCAATACTGAATTACTATTGGCAGGAAGTGAAATATTATCAGTTGAAGAGAATATTCAAATTTTTGAAGCTGTCCACCAGTTTATTTCAAAATCAAACAGATTTAATTGATTTCTATATAAATAATTGTATCTTTATTATTTTATGCTAGTACCTGTGCAAGACTGCTGATATTCTTGGGGCAAAAACTTCCTTTTGCGTGCACCAACCACCAAGCCTTTGTCTGCTATATGTACGTGTTTATGTGGTGATGTATATGGGTATATATATGTGTGTGTGTATATGCATGTGTGTGTATTATATATGAATGAATATATATATATATATATATATATATATATATATTACAGCCAATCTGTGAAATCAGCCAATTCATGAAATGGCTAAATTTTTTATCCTTTTCGTGAAATGATTAATTCACTCAGCGTTTCATGAAACGGCTAAATATTTCAGCCATTTCATGAAATGGCTAAAAATTTGCTTTAGTCATTTCATGAAATGGCTAAACTAAGAAACAAGCCTTTAAAACAAAACAAGACAAAGATTGAAGTTTACACCATCTTTTATTTTTATTAAAGTTCTGAACAATGGATAAAACAATTAGCATAATAAAGCACATTATGTAAGCACATCAAATGATCAGTTGTATTTTCTTTTCTCTTGACAAACAACACAATAGGATTTGAACAATTCAAGAGAATCTTTTGTTATGTTGACATACTTTTCCTTGATGTGTTTTAACATTCTGTCACGGCCACCATGACCAGTAGATATGTGAGCTTTCTTGATTATATCATACGTATCTTCTATGGTGACATAATACACTGGACGTTCTTCAGGTGATTCTCTTTTCTTGATCAGCTTTTCAACATCACCACACTGTAGTATTTCATATTTGGACAGGAGGTAGTACTGATGTCTAGATTTCTTTGTTTCAGTGGTTGCTGCTAACCTCAGATCACTGATTGTCTTATAGTCAACATCTCTTGGAAGAAGATGTTTCTCACACTGGGAATACTTCCGAAACAAAGCTTCACGGAATTTGAATTCAACCGCTGTATTATCCATTTTGAATCACATTGAATCACTTACAAAGTTAAAATATAATGAACGTAACAAAAAAACATGCTTTTATAGCAATAATGAGTAAATTTTTGAAGTATCAATTAATAGTAATTAAAGTATGATTAAACACATTTTTAAAGAAGACATTTTGTTGACACAATTCAATTTTTCTTGTTTTCAGGTATGATCAAAGAAGTAATTAAATTCAGAACAAGTAACTATTAATAATACTTAAACCAATTATAATTATCCAATTATTAATGATGATTAGTTACACAATTAGTCACTTAAACCATGATCAAAGCAATCAATGTAGATAATCAAAGGGTAGTGGGATTTGGGTTTATCATACATTAGTAAACCAATTATAATTATCCAATTATTAATGATGATTAGTTACACAATTTGTCACTTAAACCACCATGATCAAAGCAATCAATGTAGATAATCAAAAGGTAGTGGGAGTGTGGTTTATCATACGTTTCAATTAGCTTGCACAATGCTGTGTTGCTTTAATTTGACTATGATCATTTTAAATATGTTCTTTTTTTCTTATTTTGTATTTTGTGGTATATTCAAATAAATTATACCAGTTAGGATACCTAAGGCATAACTAAACTCAAGACATTATTACATAGATTGGCTGAAACTGAACCAGTCAATCTGTGTAACACTGACATGGAGATTTTAGCCATTTTATGAAAAGGCTGAAATATTTAGCCGTTTCATGAAACGGCTGAGTGAATTAGTCATTTCACGAAAAGGCTAAAAAATTTAGCCATTTCATGAAACGGCTGATTTCACAGATTGGCTGTAACATATATATATATATATATATATATATATATATATATATATATATATATATAACAAACATAACTGCTTCTTTCTTTCTTTCCCCTCTCTTCTCGTATATGTGTATGTGTGTGTATTTTTTTTTGGCTATCTATGTAGTAGATTTTTTATTTTTTTCATAATTTATATTAACATCAAAATGCCCTAATTGATAGCTTTAATTTTTTTTTACCTTTTTTAAAAAAATTCTAAAAGGCATTAATTTATTAATTATTATTATTATTTTTTTATTTTTTATTTTTATCATTATATTTTATTTTCCTTCATGACTATGATTCAAATATGACGAGCTGTTTAATTTTGAATGTGGCTTTTTTTTTTTTTTTTTTTTTTGTGCAGGATTTGGGTACCATACAAATTATGTAACATATGACCTTGTTTATTGTTAATAAATTTCTAGGGGAAGGGCCGTAACTAATGTTGCTAAAACTTGTGGCCCGACCCCATTTCAATGTTTAATTTGAAATAAAATATGTTTAAACTAAACTAATTCAGAAATGCATTTTAATTTTCCCGAAAAGTTTAGGCCATTTTTACCACATAGTGAACATAGTCCTTTCTGGCCTTTAAAGAACTAAATAAAAAGAAAAAAAAAAGTTTGTTTTGGTGTATGATTGATTAATAATTTCTCTGAGTGAACATAAAAAGTGACATTTTCACGAGTGGCGAAGCATATTCATAAGCATGCACTGCTTTTATACGAATATATGATAAAACCAATAAGACCAAAGTACAGGTAGGAGACATCGTACAGTGGGATATGGTGACCGCTAGATGGCACCATTGGACTGGAAAAAAACAACAACAAAATAACAACAACAACAACAATCAATCAATCAATTACGGTTCAATCTGTGAAATACCGTCCACTTTGTGTAAGCTACTTCAACTATTATGCAAATATTCTGGATTAAGAGGACATATTCAATAAAGCCTATATTTTCCATAAAAGTAAAATAGACCCCCATCATGCAACCACGTGGACATTGCGGTCTCTTTATATTATTGCACATATTGACTATATAAAGGTCAAAAGACATTCTTTCTATTTCTAGAAGGAAGATTATAAGATGAAATGTGTATTAAACGGAAACAGTCGGTTATTGTCATGGCTGCAAAAGACAAGTCTGACAACATGACAACCATTGAGACACGTATTAAATGACCACATCGATAAACTGTTAGGCCAAAAAAAAAAAGAAAAAAAGAGAATAGTTCCATTTCTGGTCTCCAGCAAAACCAAAAGAGGGTTGGTAGGTTGAGATGCAAATAAAAACTAAAAAAATAGGTATGTCGTTAAATAAGAGGGTCGGTTGTTAAATAAGAGGGTCGGTCGTTAAATAAGAGGGTCGGTCGGGAGACCAGAATCGGAACTTTTTTTCTTTTTTTGTTTCACTAAAGATCTTTTTTTTTATGTTTTATTGTGCAAATAAGGAACTAATAGGTAGATCTAGATACCAGATCTATGCAGAACAACCTTTTCACGACTAAGACCCAAATCTGGGTTATCTTACTCTTAATTTATGCGTAAGGTTACACTATATATGAAGGATAAAGTGACTTAAAATGTGAATGCTGATTTGCATCCAGGTTCGTGAGCTCCATATCTTAAAATATATTTTCTTTCTTTTCTGGCCTTTCCATGCATGATGTACTGGTCGACAAAGAAGCTCTCTTGTAGTGATTCGGATATTTTAATTTACATATCTTTCAGCCAGTGAAAAAAAGATAACCATGAAAGCTTAAGTATATAAAGTAATCGCTTAATTTTCAAATGTCAGTAATGCTTAAAATTAGATCTATATCTACTAACTACGGAATACCGTTAGGGCCGTCGTCTCTAAATAAAGTATGGGCCCTAGCTGAATTGTTAGGGTACCCGATACACGACAGTACGATGATGATAATGCGATATCACGATGTTACGACGCCGATAACGCGAGACCACGATGATGATAGTACGATAGCACGATGATGATACTAAGAGAACACGAGATCACGATGATGATAATGCGATATACTATCGTGCTATCATCATCGTGCCATCGCGGTATCACCATCGTGCTGTCGCGTTGTCGTTCTCTCGCGTTATCATCATCATACTGTCGTAGTATCATCTGCTCTCGAATATAGTATCATCATCGTACTGTCGTAGTATCATCATCGTGCTCTCGCGTTATCACATCGTACTGTCGTACTATCATCATCGTGCTCTCGCATTATCATCATCGTACTGTCGTACTTTCATCATCGTGCTCTCGCGTTATCATCATCGTACTGTCGTACTATCATCATCGTGCTGTCGTACTATCATCATCGTGATGTCGTACTATCATCATCGTGCTCTCGCGTTATCGTCATCGCACTGTCGCCTTCCGGTGATCATGCGCAAACAAGTGTTTTTATTTCTCCTTTTTACTTGTGGTTATCTTTTTAATTTTATGCAAATAATGTAAGATAAAGATCATATTTTGAGATGTTTTTAAAGATACACTATTAACGCATGCATATTTAAACTTTTTGTTTGGTTTAATTTAAAGTAGCACAGACGTGTTTCACAGGAAGATCTCAACAATTTAGTCTAGCTTCACTGTACAAACTCTTGAAGACTTCTATCCAAGCCACTTATATGTATACGCATATATTTATATAAACATCAAAATTAGTAATATACTCTACTCACAGCTCCGTTACATATATAGTGTATGTATGTATGTATGTAGTATGTATGTATGTATGTATGTGTGTATATGCATATGTGTGTGTGTATGTATATAAAGTATGTATATATGTATGTGTGTATATGCATATGTGTGTGTGTGTGTATGTATATAAAGTATGTTTATATGTATTTGTGTATATGTATGTATGTATGTATGTATGTGTGTGTGTGTGTGTGTGTGTGTATGTGTGTTTATGTATATATATATGCATGTGTGTGTGTGTGTGTGTGTGTGTGTGTGTCCTTTCATTCATTGTGAATCAATACGAACAGTCGCAAATATTCGCATACACGTGCGATCATGCAGGCATGCATTCAAACTCACTCCTATATACATCTGTGAGCGTAAATAAGCTATTTCATTCTTGAAATGTGTCGTCTTTGAGTATTAAGTTACATCTACTTCTTATGTTAATTCATCATACATGTTCATATAAACTTAAACACGCTTATAAATATTTCCATATAAAACTATGCTTATCTGTCCATCTTCATGTAAAAAGACGTTAACACTTGTTGTTAGAGTCTGCCTGTTTGTTCTGTTGCATATATGCATGTATCCGATGGATTTGCCTTCTTTCCCGTTTTTAAGCTTAAAGGGTCAATATCTATAGCAGTTTGTAGGATATTGAATTGTATAGTTACCAAATATGCAACTCTGTGATTATTCAATTGTACAGGCTATTTTGATTGTTATTCGATTTTTTTTTCTCTCTAAGTCTATTGATTCCATATAAAATCCCCGACGTCCCTAATATTTTATGCCCTTGTTTAACAATGTATGTTATTCTAAATATAAATAAGAATTATTCACTGTAATAAATCTTAGGTGAGAAAATACCACATGAATAAATTTCCGATGCGTAAAGATGGTTTACCTGTAGTAGTCCCCCATGTGAAGTTGCACTTGCAATGGCCACGCGTCATTCATCGGTTGTGTTTATTTTACCAGAACAGAACAGAACAGAAATTTTATTTGGACTTAAGCATACATAAGCTCATCGTCATACATCACAGATATAAATATAATAAATTATATAATATATAATATATATATAAACACACACACAAAAACACCGTTCATGTGAGAGTGAACAAAAAAATAAACAAAACAAAGAGACGAAGAAAAAACCTAACATAAATTACAATAAACAAATCAAATCTCATTTGAACAATTGATGATATTTTTTTTTTCATTATACATACGAAAAATAATTGCATAAATACACATACTAAAACGCACACACATCTATATATATAAAAGTAGCTATATACTACTTTTTACAGGGTAGCCTAAGGTTGTTTAAATAACATATATAGTCATGAATACTAAAACACACACACACAAACACACACACACACACACATGACGGATATAACATCTTCGGATATAAACTTTTATAATCATCACGTAAACTTCCCTATTATGTTGTTCCCCGATCTCTAATACGGAAAGCTTCCGAACAATACAGTGCCAAATTCTTTAACAAGGACTTTTTATTCGTTTGAAGTAATAGAATGAATTTTGCCATACTTTGATTAGTTGTATAAAATCTAGGAATATATAAATTACGAATTGCGCTATACGATGGGCATTTAATTACAAAATGAAATTCATCTTCGATATCATTTAAATCCAGATTAAATTTCTGCATTCTATAATTTTTAATATTTCTATATAAGGATAAAGATGAACAACTTTCCATTCCCACCCTCCAATTTGATATATAGATATCTCGTAACCTTCTCCTAAATAAAGGTACAAACATAGGTATATTAATAGAGTTCGGGTATTCCCATACATCATTGAAACCTGACTGCTGCAATAAATATCGTACCTCTGAGATCCAATTTATTGCATTGTCATTTCTAGCCAGATCTAAATATTGGTAATTTAAAAATGTCTGAATAATGCAATTTTTGTATTTTTCGTTATGTAATTAAAGAAAATATGTAATTATTCTAATATGCCGCTCTATGTACAGAGGAAATATCCCTAACTCACTATATAAAGACAGAGTATTGGTTGTTCTCTTTACATTTAAAATCCATTTACAAAATCTTTTTTGAACTCGCTCTAGTACCTCATATTTGCCAAAACCGAATATCTCTGACCCGTAATTAAGTATGGAGATAACATATGAATTAAAGAGGTTAAACATTATATGCACCGGGACCTTATTTTCACGTAAGAATGCTAATAGCGGATTCATTGCCCGTAGGCCTTTAGCCGCTAGTGTATTTACAGCTTGCACGAATGAACCACCGGTTGAAAATACAACACCCAGATAATTAAAGGAATTTACCCTCTTTATATCCTGTCCATTATATGTCCATCTTTCATTCAAATCCATTTTCCCGCCCTTTTTGAAGACCATTATTTTTGTTTTTTCGACATTAACTGACAAATTCCATTGGCGGCAGTAAGTATATAAATTATTTAATGATTCTTGCAGGCCGTCTTTAGTCTCTGATAAAATAGCTGCATCATCAGCAAATAACAATAGATAAATAGTGATTTGATCTATTGTTATATCTGCATTTAGACTTTGGAGCATATGTGATTCTATATCATTCAAGAAGAGAGAGAATAGGATCGTCGATGTGATTTCACCCTGGAATAATCCAACGTTACTTTAAAAAAATTCTGATAATGAACCTAAATGTTTAACACACATCTTAACTTCATCATACATAGATCTAAAAATGGCTAAAACTTTCCCATCTACACCTTGTTTAATAAGCTTATACCATAGGCGATTCCTGTCAATGCAGTCGTAGACTTTTCTAAAATCAATGAAACAACAATATAATTTCTTTTTTGATTGTAGTTGCTTTTGTATAAGGGTGTTAAGAATAAAAATTGGGTCTACTGTGCTATAATTATTTTTAAAACCGAACTGAGCATCCGTAATTATATCATACTCCTTTACCCAATCTTTCAATCTCTCGTTTATAACAATGGTAAACAATTTAGCAAAACAACTTATAAGGGTTATACCCCTGTAATTATTTGGATCTGAATGTGCCCCCTTTTTATATGTAGGAACTATAGCTGCATTTGACCACGACTTAGGAAAAGTTTCTTTTTCAAGTATTATATTGAAAAATAAATTAAGAGATTTCAATAATATAGGTGCACTAGTCTTAAAATATTCATATAAAATACAATCAATAGAACAAGCCTTGTTATTCCCTAATTTACTTATAGCTTTTAAGATTTCTGAGTCACTTACTGGTTTATCCAAGGATTCAAAGTTTGGCAGATATGTTTTATTATTATCAAAGTCAGTAACGAAATCTGAAATTAAGTCATTTTCTTCAATGTCCGAATCGGACATCAGACTATTGAAATAATCTTTAAAGTCATCATTTGAGATACTGTCACCAGCTTGAGTTTGCGATTTAACCCTGAAAATTCTCCAAAATTCTCTTAGTGATTTTTTCCGAAGTTCATTCATTTTTTTACATCTACTATTCTGGAAAAAGTTTTTTGCCTTGCGACATTGGTATTTATAATCTTTTTTGGCCTTCAGTACCCTATCTCTGGATTCAGCGTCCATCGAAATGTTAAAATCAGATAGTGTTTGTTTATATACGGTTAATTTGCGTTTACATTCATCGTCATACCAATCTTGTATATTTTTATCCGTATCTACAAAGAAGGGTCGATTTCCAAAGGAAAAATTCTTTTTAAAATATTTATCTCCTTTGTTAATCAAAAAGTTTGTAAAAATGGATGTCATATTGTCAACATTACACTGATTAGAGCACTCGTTATATAATTCTTGCTCTAACGTGTGAATATCTGCGGATATGTCCGCTACAAACTGTTCCTGATGTTTTGGGTCCCACTTATGGTAAAACCCTTTGTTAATAACCTGGGGCCGTATTCAATATACATCTTAAAATTTTAAGCACGTGTTTATGTTTAAAGAAAAACTGATAGGAGCGTGATTAGATAACGTATTAAATTCTCCCACTGAAAAAGCGCCCAGGGTGGTAAAATGCTCCGGTGACGTTAAAAGATAATCCACAACCCAATGGGTAATGATGTTGTAGGATGGTGTGTGGCCATTGGGGTTTTCTACTGAAGAACACGCTATTCCTTGAGGCGTTACAAATATAATCTTAATGTGTTTGATTTCTTTCATCAGTCTGTACACAATTTTACTAATCATGTATCGTTCGTATTTAAAACCGTATGTTTTTTAATGTTGTGTTATTCAATCGACTTACACTCATTGCACATATTTTTACTTATAATTCTACTTTCAGGAGGTATTGAGGTTAATACGGGGCCCGAAGCTGGAATATTAAGTCTTTTACACCTTAACATAAGAAGCATCCGCAATAAACTTGATTATATTTCTGATCACTTTATAGCAGATCACGATATTTTATGTTTTACTGAGTCCCACTTAGACAATAATGTACCCGATTCTATTTTCCTTAACGACTTTTCAAATGTAACACTTTATAGGAAAGATCTTTCGGCATACTCAGGTGGAATACTTTTGTATGTTTCAAGTTGTTTGTATTCATGTCGCAGACATGACCTTGAGTTACCGTCAGTTCAATCCATATGGCTTCAGATTTCTTACAAATCTACTTCAGTTTTGTTATGTACAGTTTATAGGCCTCCAAATGGTACAATTTCTTTTTGGAATGATTTTAATCTAAGCATAGAAAAAGCTTTAGATGTAAATGAAAATATCATTATAATGGGCGATCTAAATGAAGATCTTTTAAATAGACATACCCATAACTTGAATAATAGTATTTTAATTTATAACTTAACTAATGTTATCAATGAACCAACTAGAGTCGCAACAACTTCTGCAACCCTAATAGATCCAATACTAATCTTTAGTAGTATAGACGTCTACAATTCAGGCTGTTTAGAAGTTGATAGTTCTATCAGCGATCATAAAGCTACTTTTATTCATATAAAGTCTATTTTTACTGAAAAGAAATGTTCAACAAGAAAAGTATGGTTTTACAATAGAGCAGATTTCACTTATTTAAATTCGTTAATAGCTGCATGCAATTGGGACTTCATTAATACTTTGTCTGTTGATCAAGCATGTGATACTTTCACTGATATCATACTAGAATTTATGTCAGAATGCATACCATCAAAAGTTATAACTATTCGACCGAACGACAAACCTTGGTATGACTCAGAAATTCGACGCTTTACTAAATACAGATACAGACAGAGACGTTTAGCTTTAAGCAATCCAACAGACAATAACTGGTTCAAATATAAAAAACTTAGGAATAAAGTTAATAACCTCAAAATTTTCGCGAAGCGCCGATTCTTTAATAATATTGAAAATAGATTAGAAGAAAATAGTTCTAATAAGTGTAATAATTTCTGGAATATATAAAAGGTCTTATGAAAATTTTTAAAACGTCAGAATTTATTCCCATATTAAAAAGAAATTGCAATGGTGTAGAAGAGATATGTTACACTGATGAAGAAAAAGCGGAATGCTTAAATGAATACTTCGTTTCTATATCAAAAGTGGATGATACTAATTCTGTTCTTCCCCCATTTGAAGCCAAATCAACAACAAGTCTTAATAATATAATGATACAAAAATCGGAAATTGAAGATTTAATCAAAGTATTGGAAGATAATAAAGCTGTTGGTCCTGATTCTATATCTCACAAATTTTTAAAAAATGTAAGATCAACAATTTCCACACCATTATTCATGCTTTTCAACAAATCACTAAAGGAAGGTATATTCCCGTTAAAATGGAAGGCTGCTACTGTTTTGCCTCTTTATAAAAAAGGCGATAAAAACTGTTTAGGCAATTATCGCCCTATTTCTCTCTTAAGTCAAGTCAAGTATATTTTATTGGCATAAACAAATACATGTCCATCGCCAAATAACAAAACATCAAAAGAACATGCAGATATGCGTGAAAAGCATGCAAAAAAAGAAAACAATGGCATTTCTATATATATCACATCTAAATATATTAACTGTATAGACTATACTATTTAATAAATTATATAAATGTACATTGATATTCCTACCACGAATTCAAGCTGAAACAATACATATAGTAATTATATTCATATATGTATAATATATATATATATATATATATATATATATATATATATATATATATATATTTAAAATATGCATTAAACATTCAATGAATATCTCTTTTGAAAAGCACAATACAAATATATAGCTAAATTAACGATTTTCTTCTTTGATGATGTTTCCATTAAAGCCTTAAACTTGTTAATATTAGGCCATGTTCTATAATAACGAGGTATATATTTATTTCTTAATTCTGTATAATAAGGACATATTAATAAAATATGATATTCATTTTCAATAAAACGCATGTTACATTTATTACATATCCTAGCATCTCTTTGTTGATTTCTATATCTGCCTTCTTCAATAGCAAGTTTATGAGCTGAATATCTAAATCGTGCCAATGTAAATATATATTTTCTATTATTTATGTAATTTAAGTACTTCTCTTGATGAAATGTTGTCTTAAACAATTTATATGTATCAAGGCGTGTATAATTATTAAACTCTGCATACCATTTTTGTATAAATAGATATTTGATTCTAGATATAATATTGTTTAATATATATGTACTAATAACATTATGCCATACCCATGCGTATCCTAAATCAGACAATAAAGATCTAACATTATTTGACCATGCATTAATATATGCACCATTAATATTTGTTAAATACATTAGTTTGTACATTAGTGAATTCGGTTTATTATTAATTCTGTCCCAGTATTTGATTATTCTAATTTTTCTTATTACAGATAAAGGGAATCTCGCAAACTCTCCATATACTGCTGTGTTACAAGTTCTGATATGAACACCTAATATTTGTTTTAAAAATTTAAGATGAATATTCTCAATATCTACTGCAGTATGGAATCCCCGAACTTCTGAAGAATAATTTAAAATAGGAGATACAAGAGCATCAAATAGTTTAGTTTTTTCTGAAAGGTTTAATGTAATTTTATCAAATATGGAATTTAATGAGAACAATGACTTTAACGCTTGATTTGCGAGGGCCTTTTGAGCCTGATAAAAACTGCCGTTAGAACTGAGGGTGATACCTAGATATGTAAAATTATGAACAACTATCAGTTTAGTATGATTATAGAACATATCAAAGTCTTCTTTACTTCTGCCTTTTTTAAAAGCCATACATACAGTTTTATCAGTATTGACTGTAATTCCCCATTCTTGACAATATCTATGTAATTTATTTAAAAGTATCTGCAAACCAGCCTGAGAATATGAAAATAAAGCAGTGTCATCCGCAAATAAAAGGAGATATATTTGTAACTCGTCTATACTAAAATATTCCAATGAGTCTGTATTTAAATAATCATGTATATCATGAACAAAAAAAAAAGAATAATATCGGGCTCAAGGGCTCCCCCTGTTTTAAGCCCATATAGCTATCAAAGGAATCCGTTAAAGAACCATTTACTTTTACACAAGACTTAACTTTAACATACATGCTTTGTAACGTTCTGACAATTTTACTTGAAACATCCTGTTCAATCAATTTAAACCATACACCATTTCTATACACATAATCAAAACATTTTTAAAATTTACGAAAGAACAATACAATTTCTTTTTTTCATGATTTAAGATCTTATCTTTAATAGATGTTAATACAAAAACACAATCAACTGTACTCCTACCTTTAATAAAACCATATTGATCATTGTTTAATATATTGTTATCATCCGCCCATTTTCGTAGTCTTGTGTCTAACATAATAGAAAATATTTTTGAAAAAATGCTTGTCAGTGTAATGCCTCTATAATTGTTAACCTCATTATGATTTCCCTTTTTAGGCACGGGTACGATAACACCACTCATCCATGCTTCCGGATACATGTTATTATCGAATATATAATTGAATAACTTACACAGCATGGGTGCTATGTGTTCCTTACCAGTTTTAAATATTTCCGGTATAAGCTGATCAACAGAACCACTTTTTCCATTATTTAATGAATTAATAGCTAGTAAAACCTCTTCAATATCAAAATGTCGATCTAAATATTCCACATCACTATTATTCATAAAATCTGTGTCATCGACCTGCGTTTCAACAAAGTCATTATAAAATAAATCCTGATCGGAGAACAACCCTTTAAAATGATTGTAAAACTCTTCTTTAGACAGCGTCCCAGATTTTGACTTTTTACGTAACTTTTTAACTTCCTTCCAAAAACACTGAGGATTTGATTTTGCAAGATTATTTAACTTATTTTTCTGGTCAATATTAAATTTATAACGAGCCCTTCTTTTAGCTGATTTATATGCACGTCTTTTTGTAATTAGATTATTTATATTTTCGCTTGTTATTTTATTACATTTTATTTCCAAAACATTCAGGTGTAAACCATATATTTTTATATTTTCTTTCAAGTTTATTTTTACCTCGATGATTTATTTTTCTAGTATTACCATATACACTGTATGAAATTGAATATAATTTATCTGAAAATTGCTCTATACTTGTATTTAAATCTATGCTACTATCTGTCATTCCATCTATTATGTTTTGTAAATATGTGATATTGTTTTGTATACAGGAAATATATTCTTCATTTTTACCGTTATCCCATGTAAGATCAACAATTTCCACACCATTATTCATGCTTTTCAACAAATCACTAAAGGAAGGTATATTCCCGTTAAAATGGAAGGCTGTTACTGTTTTGCCTCTTTATAAAAAAGGCGATAAAAACTGTTCAGGTAATTATCGCCCTATTTCTCTCTTAAGTTGTCTAGGTAAGCTGATGGAACGTTGCGTGTATAAACATATTTACAATTTTCTCATAAGCAATAATCTCATTTATGAAAAACGGTCCGGTTTCTTAAGTGGAAATTCGACAGTTTATCAATTAATTGATCTATATCATCAAATTACACAATCCTATGATTCTAAACTTCATACATGCGTTGTTTTCTGTGATATTTCAAAAGCGTTTGATAGAGTTTGGCATAAAGGCTTATTATTTAAACTTGAGCAGTTAGAAATAAAAGGTCAACTTTTAACTTGAATATCTAACTATTTATCTGATAGACATCAGCGAGTTCTTGTTGGTCAGTCTTACTCTAGTCTTAAATATATTTCTGCCGGCGTGCCTCAAGGATCAGTCTTGGGTCCTCTCTTTTTCCTGATCTATGTAAATGACATAACAGATAATTTAAGGAGTATTACGAGATTGTTCGCAGATGACACATCTTTAGCGGCTACATCTTCAAATACTGCAGATTTAGGAGCAATACTGAACCACGATCTAAAAGAAATTTCAAGGTGGTCTAAACAATGGTTGGTGACGTTTAATCCTGAAAAAACTGAAGTTTTATATTTTGGAAATCAGCAACCGCCTATTCTTAATTTTGATGATAATATCCTATCTATCTCAGATACCCACAAACATTTAGGTATTACTTTAAGCAGTGATTGTAAATGGCATGCACATACAAATAATATCATAAAATCTGCATCCAAAATAATTGGTATCATGAGAAAACTAAAATTTACAGTAAAACGCAATGCGCTAAATCAAATATATGTATCATTCCTACGTCCAATTCTTGAGTACGCTTCCGTTGTATGGGATAACTGCACGGAATATGATAAAGAAAAAATAGAGAAATTACAAATTGAAGCAGGTAGAATAGTCACTGGTACCACGCATTCCATCAGTTTGAACAATCTATATAAAGAAACTGGTTGGCTAACTCTAAATGAGAGAAGAACATACCTGAAAATTATGTTAATGTTTAAAATAAAAAATAATATGGTACCTGATTATCTGAATAGCCTCTTTCAAAGACCCGTTGACGAAAGTATTAGTTACAACCTCAGAAGTAATAACGACTTCATAGGTATTCACAGAAGAACAACACTTTTTGAAAAGTCTTTTGTTCCTGCATCAATTGATTTATGGAACTCTTTGCCTATTTCACTTAGAAACATTCAGTCAATTAGCTCATTCAAACATAAATTAATCCAACATATGTTCTCTCCCTCTTATGTACCTGGTCATTTTCTTCACGGGACGCGTCATTTATCTGTGTTACACACCAGAATGCGTAATAATTGTAGTGACCTGAAGAATGATTTATTCCTTAACCATGTTACTGAAAATAATTTATGTTCATATTGTAATGTACCTGAAAATGCCGAGCACTTTTTTTTTTCGATGTAAAAAATACAATAATGAACGTATCCAATTATTCCAAGAAACAAGACATTTGCATCCTTTAAATTGCAATCTCCTTCTTAACGGAAATGTAACCATTTCTCAAGAAGACAACATAAGTATAGTAAATGCTGTCCATAAATACATCAAAAACACAAAACGCTTCAGGGAATATTGAGAGACCATCCAGCTCTTATATTCCTCTTATTTTCTTCCTCTTCTTTCTTTTCTATTCTTTTTCTACCTTTCTTTTTTAATTACACCTTCAATGTATTTTTTGTTGTTGTTGTTAACTTTTACTATAATTACCACAACTATTATTATCATTAGTAGTAGTATTACCATTATTTCTACATGTATCTGCCAAGAACATATATCTATTCCAGTCATATAAATTTATTTACATGTTATCTCTTGTCAGGGGAGAGTCGAATCTAAGTTTGAGAACTTGTGACTCAACCCTTATGTCTACAATTACAACACATATTCTGTTAAAAATATATAATCTGTACCTATTTTTTTTTTGTATTTGGCAATAAAATTTGTATAAACCATACGAATATTAGCGCAACACTTAACTAGGATTTGCATGAATGCGCAAGACTTAATGCATCATTGAGACATTGAAACTGTGCACATTTTACTGTTGCGCGTGAGTCTAAAGCTGTTGCATGAAAATTTAAATTAAATTCGGATAAATGCACGTGAGCTGATAAAAACTTCTAGATACCTATGCATGTACCTGTTTACTGTTGTATTAGTATCAAATATTTGGTCATTTACTTGCATTCTTACACCCATGCATCTGTTTCCTTGATATACATTAATCGAATATCAATTGGCTTTGTATACGAACGAACATATAAGTCTTCTAGTGTGAAAAAGTACAGTGTTTATAGCTACAATTGAACGAATTAGCTAATCAGCGTAAAAAAAAAAACAGTTTATATAGGTACACTATGAGAAGACATGAAATAAAAACTGTTGTATAAATTGAATGATATTCTTTTACATTGTACGTAAAATATTTGTTATATCTGATATTGGAATTGGGTATATAATCTAATGATAATCAAACATTACATAGGTAATTATACCGAATTAAGGGTTGAAATGTATATGCGCAGTAAATAAATCTTTTATTCTGAAAACTTTTTACTAATCACGCCGTCATTTCAATAATGGCTTGTTAATCTATCATACTATATTTATTCTCACGGAACATCGTTCACGTCTTTTAATAAGCGGTATATTTATAAATCCTTGTATCCATGGGGATTTACTTAACCCCAGATGACTGTTAGTGGTCGATATAAATGAAGATCATTGCTACGAGCGCCTATATATGGTTTCCATGTGAAACCTACATATTTCAGTTTTGTACTTGATGGATTGTAAACTGTAAATAGAGCATGAAAATCGGGTCGAGAAAAGTGGGGTGATATAAACACCCCACTTTTTTCACCACCCACAAAAAGGGTTTCATATTGGAAAATATATATATGTGGTACATTGTAATATATATATATATATATATATATATATATATATATATATGGTACATTGTATTTTTGACGCTGATGTTTGATCGTTTTCCTTAGCAGAGAGACAGAGAGAGAGAGAGAGGATGGTAAAATGATTTCTGAGTTGCATGCATTGTGTTTAAGATCTTATATTCTATTATAAACCTTATATCCGCAATATCAGTTCACTCTGCTACCTAACACCGTACAATGATTCAGTAAATTGCAGTGCAAGCTGTCATGTTAAAATAATTTCTTACGGTGGGCCGTATGTGTCTTGAATAGTAATGTAGTAATCTACGTCATCGCTTGGTTTATTATACAGTCGAAATACAGAGATGTAATTTACTGCGCGCGCGTATGTGTGTGTGTGTGATTGTGCTGTGGGTGATAGTTGAGAACAAAATCATCAGCGAAATCGGTGTAAATTAGTACCAAACGATAATCAATGATTGTTCACAAATCTTTTAGTATAGCAAGTATTTCCGTCTATATACGTTTGGCTATACACCCAGTTTAACGTTCATCATAAGTTAAACCATGAAACTTGTGTCGAAGTTGCTTATTCAGCGATGTGCGTACGTACTTGTGTGTGTGAATTCTGTAGTCGATTTAAGTCTTCAACACGTCACAGATACCTGTATTTTATTAAATATGGATATACAACCAGTAATAGATGCACTGGGAGTGCCGACAATCGTGTAGAAACAATCAATAAACCTTTTTTTTGTTAAATAATGAACAATAGATTCGATTTGCTTTAGTTTCTGTAGTTGTAACTCCTGTGTTATTGTTTCCAACTTGTCCAAGCTTGTCTTACATTGTTACTGGTAATTTGAATTGTTTAATTAAGCATTTTCCAAGTTCGCTGGAGTAAATGGATGTACATATCAAAATATAAATAAACAGCAAAAATTGATCCGCAAATGTATAACCGGAATCATAATATCCCATTAACAAGAGGGCCAAGATGGCCCTATGTCGCTCACCTGAGTAAGATTGCTGTGTTAGGCTTGATGACAAAAATGTGGCATCTAACATTTGACTAAGTGACCTAGGTTTTGATCCTATCTGAATTTGCACTCAATTGGGAATTCATGCAGTCATTATTCTTATTAAATTTAATGAAGACTGGTATAAAAATGTAGGCCCCTAGAGTGTTCACAAGTTTTTTCTGAAACTTGCGCTGGGGACCTACTTTTTGACCCCATGTGGTTCATTTTCGAACTCCTCCAAGACATCATGTAGACAAACATCCTGACCAACTTACATGAAGATTGGACCAAAACTGTGGCATCCTGAGTGTTCACAAGCAATTGTTGACGACAGACGACGCACGACGGACAAAAAGCGGCCACAAAAGCTCACCCTGAGCACAAGTGCTCAGGTGAGCTAAAAATAGAAATTCATCTGAATTTCACGTGAAAATATTTCATGGTAATACTATTGTATCCACAATTGTTTTATAAACTTATGCATTAACTACTAAAAAGATCAGTATCAGTATTGTACTTTGTTATTCTTCTAAAAGAAAAACAAACCCCATATATAGTGTAAGTGAAGAAATAGTGAATGCGAAAAGAAACAAAATTATATCCATTAATAAACTTAAAAAAAAATCTTAAAATAGATACAATTTGATACCCTCAAGTAAGACATATAATGTTTGAATGCTTGAGCATCTTAAAGGCATATGCGCACAATGCAGTTATTTTCTATATAGACAAAGAAGGAAAATTAAAACTAGTCATAAGAATTTTCCAAAACTTTCCATGATTAAAGAGAATCACATTAGAAACTAATTTATGAAAAAAAAATGGAAGCCACCGCTATACGTTTTGAGTTACTTGCCCCTGAAAGTGATTTTTTTGCTCTTTTATGTCATTTTCAATCGCAGATAACTCAATATTATGGGCTAGCAACACTAGTAAAAGTTTTAGAAATTCTATGTAACATATTTTCTACTATTGTCGCATACACGAACAATAGAATTGTTTTTCTAAGAAAAACACAGTATGTTTATTTGCTGAAGAATAGTGAAAAATATTTTTGAACAGAATTGTTTTAAACTTTGCATAATGTATGGTGGGGGTTGATTTTGAATTATCTGCCCTTGATAAAAAACACTCTTTCAAAGAGAGACAATATTGTGAAATGTTGTAAAAAATATATAACAGAACAGAGAAACTAAAGAAAAGACAAAAATATAAGTAGTGTGCTTACTGTGCATGAGAGCTCACGACCAAGATTGAGACCTACACTGAACTCTTTGCGAACGTTTAGGAACGCGTAAAGCATATTTTGCATCGATTCGAAAAAGAAAACTGCTCTAAGTATTTTATTTCTTCACCAATTTTAATGGGATATAGCGCATGCAAGAGTCCTAATGGCTCTTTTGTCAGATGTTTAGTATTTCCAAACATTCGGGAAAACATTATTAGCGATGTGCTTTACATGATTTCACGAACTCGGAAGGTTTTCCCAATTGTTAGGAAAAACTGTACATCTGACAAAAGAAACACTGGAACCTACGTGTAAGACACAATTTTCCGCTTCGCATGAGCTATATATTATTAAAATTGATAAAGAAATAAAATACTTACAACAGTTTTTTTCTTTGGAATCGATGCAAAATATATCAAACCTAACCACCTTCCCCCTACGTTACTGCAAAGCGCTTTAACTACACGCATGTGCTAGTCTTCCTTGAGAAATTAGTGCACTGTGAATGTGGAGACATCAAAATTTCAGATAAAGCTCGAACTGTTAACCGTGTTTCTGCATTAGGCATGTCTAACTTTAGTCACGAATGTTGGCCGTAGCGATGGTGAGCATCCACATCGTTCATAGTCTTCAGTTGTAGTCCGTCCTTCCCGATATCGTCCATGCCATTTAAACACTAATGTATGACTGCACTTCCGCTTTTCACTTGAACTCCTGATCATATTAAATGCTTCTGTTGGCGTTTTTCATAAGAATTTATCAAGACTCTTGCTTCGACGTCGTCCGTCTGTTGACGCTATTTTTCTTTTAAAGAAGAGTGATTCATGATGCAATTTTATTATGTAACAAGCTTCTTGGTCGAATTCCACCAACAGTTCTTAGCGCTAAATAACGTTAAATTCCTCTCTTGAATAACTCTCGTTTCTCTAATAAAAATACCCAAAATGTTTTATTTCTTTTCAATTATTTTTAGTTATTACGGTAACGATTCATGTTTCAACTTAGTTGTGTACTTGCATATTTCATAAAATAGTAATGGTGGAATGTGTGTCTACCTTGTTTAAGAATTAAGTATTACTCAGCGCTAAGTATTGTTGGTGGAATTCGAGCGAGACAAGTTTTTAAGGTGGAATCATACCTTTGATATAACGTCATTTTCGACGTCAAAACCGACGTTTTTGTGTGTTTTGGGGTGTTCACAAACAAATCGTCGTTTCTATCTTCTTTCGATTTATATTGAAATAAATTTCATGTAAACTTAAAGAGGATGGGTCTGCCTTAAATGTAAAAGTCGTAAAGAAATGCACTGGAAAGAGCCTTTGACTGGCTAAATCTTGTTTAATATCATTGTTGGTTTAAACATTTTTTACAAACTATAGTTTTGCTTCCTGTGCACAGGACATACATTAAGGCATGCATACAAAAACGAGCTTAACACTCAGTATTTATTGGACCTGTATATGTTTGATATATAAGAATGCAATTATATTGTAAGAAATGAAAACTTTGTCAATTTTATGACAGCACTAAAGTTTTTAATCGTTTCAACTAATATTCTACAAACTCCTATTTATACCTACATGTAATCATATTGTACAGACAATATCACATTTTAAATTATAAACAACAGTTTTATTTTCATTTCTTTTTTAAATTAAATCATGGGACTATTATTTGTACTAGATTTACAAAATAATTACGGTTTGTTCAGAGTTTGTTTCTTTGTTTATTGGGTTTAACGTCCCACAGTATTTCAGTCATTTGGAGTACATCTTTCATAGTTGCAATTATACATATATGGATCAACCAATCAGATGCGTCGAAACAAATGAAACAAAATACATAGACGACAACAATTTTTTCAATATCACTGGGACTTGGCACGTTGTATTTGGGAAAAAAAAATCGGCTTGGTTCGTTAAACTCTGCGAAATATATGTGTAAATTGCTGCTTACACGTGACTAATCGTGTTACGAGGTTGTGTCCGACCAATGAAACCTCCAGTGTTTTGAGACAATATGACACAATGGTGAGAAAAGGAGATATCAGAGTGGGGCTTTCTTGTGTTTTTCTTGGAGGTGGATGCCTTGACTTGTGTCAGGACCTGAAAAAATTCCCAGTCACTGTTTTTTTGTTTATGATCAGATCGTCGGAAGATCATCGGTATCGAAATTCGCTGTCGCAGAGTTACATCCTATGTTAATATATATAGACACTACCTGGATTTTTTCCCCAAATACTACGTGCCAAATCCATGTGGTCAATATACGATGTAACGTTTGTACTGACGAAGAAAACCAAACGGTGTATGATAGCAGTTCAGGGAGGACGATTACAGTACTCTGACGTCATCAGTGATTCTCTCCCGGAAATCGAATGATTCCGGAGATTGACGAAGAAACGTAAATGACTATCACAGCTCATCGTCCTTAACCTTGCTGTACCAGTCCGGTTGGACGGCCCTCACAGAGGCTAGTTTGGAAGCTACTGGATCTCCATCGTGGGCCCGTCGGGAGTTCTGAAACATGAAAATGGGAGATAACCTTGCGGGGTTTCCGCCAAACAACCTTGATACTACTTATGAGGGCGCTGTGGTTCAGTGGTAACATACCCAATTGCTGATCTGAATGCATCGTCGAAAACCCACCGTATATATTCCGTCATCATTTCTGTATATACCGCGGGATTTTTAGCTGGCAAAACTTTATTTTCATGAATATTAATCAGCTACTTGCTGGCCAATGAAATTATGCATAGTATTTTGAATACTCTTCGTTGAAATTTTCAAAAGCAAAAGCTGACTCATTGTTCCCGCAAGATAAAACCGCTACGCTAAGGCGAGGAGCGTGACGTCAGGTTTACATGGTAGAACGAAGCTAACTTTCAACATCCCGCGCCGTTTCATTGGTCAAATGATCCCTGTTGTCGCCGTGTTGTTTCTGGAGCCAATGAAATGCCCAATCAATAATTCATGAGTTCGAAGTTTTGCTAACTGAAAATCCCACGGTCGATTAAGAAGCCAAGCATACTGAGCCAACGTGGGATTTCGCCGATGATCCGAATGTAGTGTTATAAATTGTAGGACTTTTTGTTTCCCAGTCGACTTTAAATAAATAAGTTTAAAATAATCTACTCTAGATCTTCAATAAGGTAGGGTATAGCGCTGCCACACTTCTATATTACGCCCTGGACATGTGACATGATACCACACTCAGATACATTACCCTGACACCGGGCCAACCAGTCCTAGAACTACCCTTATATGCTGAGCGCCAAGCAAGGGAGTACAATTTTTCATGACTTTGGTATGTTTCGGCGGTGGATCATTCTTGTTTCACAAAATAATCAACTAAATAACCAAACAACCATACTTAGCGCTTAATCAGGGGCGAATTTCACCATTCTTGCTTCCCTAATAAAATATCTAGTTATTAAATTTCTTAAAAATGAAGGTGATAATGTATGTCAACTTAGTCATGTAACTGAACTTGAAACGGGAATTGTGGAAAGGACTGCAACCTTATTTAAAGCACTTTGTTCTAAAATGTGTCATTGACTTAGAATTTAATGTTTATCTATATGTGTGTATTACGTCTATCAATACCCGTCTGCAGACGCATGGTCGCCCAATGCAACCATCACAGACGGTATTGAGAATTAATTTAGACTGATAAAACCTATATTTAGATTTTCTATTTTCATTTGTCTTCACTTGACTGATCACATTTTTTTTTCGCGCACACACTTACTTCATAGGTTGAACTTACGAAATCTCTACCCTTAACTGGTGAACACGCCATGTTGAACGTGTCACGTGGTACCGCAATCACCTGCATCGGGGATATCGTATTCTTTATTTAAGCGATTTCGTCGAAGTTGTGTTTACAAAAATAACGTTTTTCTGTGTGCATTGTGACCTTCACCTTCCGAGCTTATTTGTCAGAAAACAAAGACTTCACAAAAAGTAACGAGGGAGAGTAGAATTTTTATTATTATTATTATTATTATTTCTACCGATCATCTGTGAACGAACTGCTTTAAATCTTACCTTACGCTAAGTATTGTTGGTGATGTTTAAGCCATAAAAGATATAATTACTTAGCACCAAGTAAGTGTATTGGAAATGGACCCGATCCCTTTCATTTGAAAGGAAGAGTATGCTGGTTTTCAACAAAACCCTAAAGAAAGTTCTGCTTGAATTATATAAAAAATTTAATTCGATGCTTTGATTTATTTGATGTTGACTATAAATGGAACTCTTTGAATAGAATTATTTTTCGGGAGAAAAAAAATGTAAATATGCACATTGCGGGTGGCGGGAGTGATAGAAATACATAAGGATGGTAATGAAATGTCGTTTACAGTTATAAATTAATCTGATTGACAGAGATCTGTTCTTTCGCTTTTTGTTAAGTATTTGTCTTTTTAGCAAAACGCACTTTGCTACCAATACACTGGTGCCATACTTGAAGTCTTTATGTGGCATCAACAACAGTGCTAAATTAGAAACATCTTTGATGGTATAAAAATTTAGCTCATTTGATTTACATAATTTATATAGATGTCTTGGCCATGGAAGGGAAGAAGGGAGATGAATGTACTATTTTCCTACTTTCTTTAATGTTACTTCGCTGAGCTCCCTTGACATAGTTTGTTTGTTGGGTTTAACGTCCCACCGACAGTATTTCAGTTATTTGGAGACGATGTCTACTTGAAACAAATATAGTGCTGCCACACTGCAGTATCACGCCGTAGACATGTGGCGCGATACCACACCCGGTCACATTATCCTGACACCAGGCCAACCAATCCTGCAACTACCCTTATGAATATGCTGAGCGCCAAGCAAGGACGCTATAACAGTACCATTTTTCACGACTTTGGTATGTCGCGGCCGGGGGTCGAACCCATGACCTCCCGCACCCGTGACATAGTTTGGAAAACACATTTTGAACTGAAGCAAATGTCAAAATTATATTTATATTATCTAAAGTTATAAAAGCGTTCATGAACATGGTAATATTTAATAAATAAAAACAGATTATTCAACTATAGCCGTAAGCATTAAAACAAGTTGTACGCAACATTTTTGGCGTTATCTCTATGTCAAAGAGCATTTAAAAACTTACAATAAATATGTTGGAATTCCAGAGGGAAATAAACACACACACACACACACACACAATGAAATTCACTTTTTCAATATTTCTGCAAAAAATTGCCTTTTTCAAGAAAGAAAAAAAAACAATGAAATTTTGAGTAACTACAAATGTATATAATAGACGTTTGTACAGTCGCCATCATGTACAAACATTTTGCCTCAAATTGAAATGGTGAATTTATTTGTTCATAAAAAAACAAAACGAAATGTCTATAGGTAGGTCAGTGAGAGATCTCTTAAAAAGTAAATGAAGTGCCTTATTTGCTTGTTGAGATGCGTGTTTGAATGAACCATTATTAGAAAAAGTAACTCCAAGATAATGATATTGATCAGTAAAATCAAGCACTTGAGTTCCAAGTTTAAAGTTTTGAATATTCCTTAGGTGACTTGCTCCGAAAACAGTTACTTTTTTACATATTTACTTTCTGATGCCATTTGCTACAATATTCATGGAAGATGTCCAGACTGTTTTGAAAATATTCAGCAGCACATGTCTGAGAAGATAATAGTGTCATCCGCATAAAGCAAGATCAAAAGTTTAAGCAACTGTCAACAGTTTTCTAAGTCATCAAGCTTTATGCCGATTGCACCACGTTCATGTAAGTACATTTGCAAGTCATTTAAGAACAGTGTAAATAGAATTGTCAACTGTGATTATGTCAACAATGTTGTTAGTATTTATCGACTTAAAGTGTTCAAGAATTCTTGCAAAAATGTTGGTTTATGATCACTGTTTTTTTTTTGTTTTTTGTTTTTACAGTTAAAAATGTCCAGTATTTTTTTTTAGATTCTTGTCAGTTAAGTATCTAAGTTTATCTTGGGTTTTCTTTCTGTGCTTTTGATATGGTAGTTTTTTTATTTTTTTATAGAGTTTACTGACATTACGCAAATTTACTTTTTTTTCAGAAGAGGAAGGAGATAAGAAAGTGATCATGCTGTGAGCTCACAGTGGGAATCCCCAATAAACCAAATTTAATGTGTATGTCACGCTTAGATCACATTCATTCATTGCCAATATATGGTTAGATAGTCTTGGTCACAGTGGCATGCAAACATGAAGGGATAAATTACCATTTACCAAACTTAATCTTTTTGCATAGTGTTGCATTACTAGTAATAACTATAGTATAAACAATTATTGGATCAAAACTACTTATAATTAAAAGTGTTTAATGAAGGACAGTAACACAGATTGACAGCAGAACAACATTTAGATTTGATGCATAATAAACTAACACTTTAAAATTTAAATTCATTTACTTTATAAAAATATGGGCAGATATTAACTAGGAAAAACCACATACTTTTTAGTACAGATTTATTGAAGTTTTTACAATGTGCATCTCCTTGTACCTTTTTTACTTTCTATGTTCTCCCCCTCACCGCTGTAGGTTCAATCCCGGTAGGGACTTCGGATTTTTCATGAGAGGAAGCCTTCCAGCTGGCTTGCTGTAGGTCGGTAGTTCTACCCGGGTACCTCTGTGTACTCGGGGTCTTCCTCCACCTGTAATTAGCTGGACGTCACTATATGATTGAAATACTATTGCAGCGACGGTAAACCCCAATACATCAACATCAACATCAACATCTATGTTCTCACTCATCCCGCTACTCTTATTTCTCTTCTTTATCTCATTAGTCTCAACCTATCCTATTACTCTGTCATCATTATGTTTTTCATAGTCAAAATTCTCCATTAAACTGCGTTATACTAGACTTTTTATGCAACTTTTTACAAACAATTTTGAAATGTAAATGAAATTAAAATGGAATTATCAAATAAATGAGAAAAAGACAACAACAATTAAATGATGCTGATAATAGAATTTATCTTTATTATTCAGTGTAACTAATTATTAGTACTTTATAAAGATAATTTCTAGTAATTACAAGATCATGATTAAGAACATGATCATTTGAGCAGATTTTCATATTAATTATTACTACATTTTGTGATTGATCTTTATGACCTTCCCATCCAACCTCTCAGGTCCCTTTTGTCACCTGCTGGGTCTAGACAGATTTTAAGAATTAAGTTCTGGGCCTCCGTGACCAAGAAGGTAAAGTCTCTGACTTTGATACTCACTCAGCCCCTCACCGCGTGGGTTCGAATCACGGCAGGGTCATTTGGATTTTCATGTGAGGAAGCCTTCAAGCTGGCTTGCGGTAGGTAGGTGGTTCTACCCGGATGCTTCTGTGCATTTGGGGTCTTCCTCCACCTGTAACTAGCTGGACGTCGCTATATGACTGAAATACTGTCGAAGCGACGGTAAACTCAAATAGTCAAGTGAAATCAAGTTAAGACTTTAGTTCGGAGAGCCGCAGTTTTGCCACTAGTTCCGGTCGAAAGGGTAGAAGACATTTGATTTTTGGCCTTGGAGGAAAATGAGAATGAAACTGAGTCTTTTTGGTAAATTCAATGACTATGTCACAGCAACATGGGTAGAAAATGACCGCCGTCTGTGGAATCACTTTGCTACAGAAGGACCGAGGACAACAAACTATCTAGAGGGCTGACATGATAAGCTAAATCGTCAGTTGAAACACAAACATCCAAACATATATGTCTTGCTGCAGGTACTTGTGAAGGAACAATCAGCAAAGAGATCATGATGACCCAGCAGGCTGCTGGTGGAAAGGCGAGGCCGAAGAAGTTAGCCTACAGACGGTTTGAACAGCGCCTGTTGGATCTGAAGTTGAATCTTGTGGAAGGAAATGTTGAAGTCTACGGCTATGCGGATGCAGCATCTTACCTTGTGAAGATGGGTTGAGACTTTGTGTAGGTATGTAAATATGTAATATTTGTCACACTATATCAGTTCTGATTACTACGAGCAAGCACTATATTATGATGTGGTAAAAATATATTGTACAATTAAAAATATAAACAAAACACTATATACATTGTCTTTGTAGTTATTTAAAAATGGTATAGTCCCAAATAGTATAATCCAAATATAGGAACATATAATCAGTTTTGAGTGACATTCGATATATTTCTATTAAGTTGTTTGAGAGAGAGAGAGAGAGAGAGAGAGAGAGAGATTATTTTACAATAGTAAATACATGCAAATGATTGATATAAAGATCAACAGTTTACCACATTAATCATTATGTCATAATTAAATATAAGGCAAAGTGCAAAGGCAGTAACCTGGCTGACCCTATTTTTATACCGACCCTTAACTTTATTTTTTTTTGTCTAATGATAATGATACCAAACAAGTACACCAACACCAAATTCCGTGTACCGATTACATCACGCTACGCTACTTTAACCACTGCCACCGCACAAGTCACGTGATGATAGTTGAAACCATGTGACCAACACTCATATTTTTAATAAATTAATGTTATTTGATTTGATTTTTTACTTCTCTCATAATCACGAATGTTATTTTCGTGAAATATGACGAAACTGATATGATATTTACAAAACCAAAATCAAAAGTGATAAAAGTAAATCCGGCCTATACCAGCCAAATCTACTTGTGGTGGCAGTGGTTATCGACAACTGTAAGGGGAGGTAACTACTGCGGCGGAGTCTGTACGAATATGCTAAACAACCATCTTGGATACATTTATGTTGTCACCGTAACGCGTCAGTGCGTACAGGTAACTAGCTGCGGTGAATTGGAAAGTTTATGGTGGCATATTTCTGCCATCCACTTATCCACTTAGCTATGTTGAAACTTTTCTAAAAAATTGTCACATATTCAGTTATTATCAAGCAAGTAGAAAAAAATTAAGTTATTCAGTTAGGTATCTTAACAGGACTAAACTGTCTGTTAGTGCCCACTACTGCCTGGGTGAATACTTGAAGTTTCTTAGAAGACAGTCTTTCTCACGAGTTCCATGTCACATGTCATATCGTCTCGTAAAAACCAATGTTTCCACTTCTTTGCTCGTTCAATTTTTGCACTCTTCCCTGAAAAGAAGAAGAAAAAAAAATGGTCCGGAAATCCCTTGTGCGTTCACCTGATGACAATTTGCTTAAAGTAGCTATGCTTTAAAACATGATCATTTGAGCAGTCTTGGTTGATGTGCAGCCAAGCAGCATCTGTGATAATATATTACAATATGGCATATACTTAAGGGTATTAATGTCAGTTTTCAATAAAAACACGTAATAAATTGGTTCCGCCTCTTGTCGGTTCCAAATGATTTGAAAAAAAAGTCATGTACAGGAATGCACAGGAGCAATATTTTAACATATTTTCAAACAAGGCCATTCGTTTTTAGAGAAGATATTCAAAGTTTACAATATCTTTCTCTCTCACATACAGAACTAGCAGCGCTCCTAGCGGCCGTTTATTTTACGGATGCAAAGTATCTGAATACTTCTACAGCACAGGAATAGCCATTGAAATATTTTCAAATCTGGCATTTTAAAGTTTTCACTAAATTTTTTATCTTGTCATGACTACTTGATTTCTACATTGAATTAAATAATGTACTTTGAACAAATTTGATCAAGCTAAGCCATATTGGCCGAGGTGTTTAGGAGATAGGAAATGGCTTTTGGATGATATTTTTGATTTGGCCAACCGACGGAGAATGGCTGGTCACAACAACTCGCATTGAACACTTTGTGCCAGTTTGTTGACTTCCCATCCCACGTTCCTCCCTTTTTTGTCTCAATGTATTTTACCTAGATATATATAATATATATGGTTAGTTAGACCTTTCTTAGCACAAACTAGCATTATGCAGCCAGCATGTTTTAGATACAGTATTTCAACACACAAAAAGCCGTATATGTAAAGTAAGCGGTCACTTTGGCTGGCTGTAAAAGACAGAGCTACATAACACAATAATGATTCATCATAGACGAACATCAGCATGACTATGTTTTTTTTTTTCTTTTCTTTTCTTAAGACTTAGATCTATTATCAAATTAGGTTTAAGTAAATCTTTTTAGGACATACACAGTAACGTCACGTAGGAGGTACAATGGACACTTGAATATGACGCAAAACCGCCTTAGAATGCTTATCGGTTTAAGTAATCAACAGTTGTCCAAAGCTCCGAGAAACAAATGCACGTGAAATTTCTACTGTTCAAGAGCCTGCGACAAACGGCAATCTCAGCGTACCTTGTACGAGTAGAAATATGTTTAGAAACAAACAATACAGTTCGATATTTCCACAATTCTTTACATACAGCTCATTTTGCTGAATACAATTTCATGTTAAGACAACCTCTGTGTTACACCCTCTTCAGTAAAGATAATATTACTTCTAGAACTTATGAACCGATTGGGTTAAAGCTGAATAAAGCCTTGCCGGATAAACTTAACCATCTCCATTCATTACGTCCAGTCATTTCATCATTTACTATCTCCAGTCATAACGTCATACAGCCAGTATGAAAATGATTGTATCGGAAAAAAAAGTAAAAATGAAACCATTTTAATAATCTAAAAATATGATAAAACTAGACAAAAGCAGGATAAATCGAAAGCTCTTCAAGATACATCCCGGCAAGGTCATTCGGATTTTCATGTGAGGAAACCTTCCAGCTGACTTGCGGTAGGTCGGTAGTTCGACCCGGGTATCTCCGTTCATTCGGGGTCTTCCTCCACCTGTAATTAGCTGGACGTCGCTATATGACTGAAATAATGTCGAGGCGACGGTAAACTCAAATATTAAAGCCAAGTCTTAAAGATACACTTTCTCGTTCACCGGATAAACCTTCTCCATCCCGACATCAACCATATATTCTCTATATCCACGTAATGTTACATAGCTAAATAGCTAAAGTTTATGTTTAGTACGTACCAATAATCCAATTGTTGTTGATGATGAGGGGACTGGTTTTTTTTCTTTCGGTCTCCGGTAGTGTGTACCATTTGCCATCAGCGTATCTGTTCAGTGGTAATTCCTTATACCTCAGTAGGTGTATCCTTAAATGAGGATAACAAACTGGAGAAAATATGCACCGTATTTAATAAAAAAAAGCGTTAATAACATAGCTCTCTGTCTAACGATTTACATATTTCCTATAGACACTGAATTCACGTCCCTACACACATTTTCCGTAATGTGAAAAGATAAAAATATAAACATGCTAAATATGATCAGATCGCTGATAGCGCTGAAAGAACAAGGTGTCACATTTTTTTAAACTCGCTTTAACTCTGCTTGAACACGTTTGTTGATAAAATCGTTTGTCTCAATGTATTGCTAACAAAAACATATCACCACTCTTACTCTCCCCATTTCTCTTGTCTATAGTTTATAAGATTATATGAATATGTAGAAGCAAATCTAAAACAACAAACTTTCATTTTTTTTCTCTACTTATTTCTTTTTTTTTTCATTCCATTTTATATACACATGTACTTAATATAGGTAAATTAATGATTTTTCAATATAACAAAAATATGTGTGTCTTAAGTTGCAAATGTAATAAAAAATGTAAAAAAATGTTCCCCCGGGTGGGACTCGAAACCATTCCCCTTTTCCATGACGTTTGAGTGGCGAACAAACTATTTTACCCACTGCAGTAGTGGGCCAACTGTTGCATGTAAATTTTGTCTCTATATTGTTGGATATCGCTGGAAATTCCAGCAAATCTTAGTTCAAAATATCTCCGAATGAGGTGCGATTTTTTCTCCTGCGTACTTTCTCTTTTTTTACAATTTATTAATAAACACGTTATCTCCGGCATCGATTTTCAGCACATTTTAATTCATTTTCGACTTTCATAACGTAATCGTACGGAAATAAACATGAAAATTATCACCATTTAGTGATAAGAGAGAAAACGAAAAAAATGGACTTATTTCTCTGCATAGTTAAAAAAAGGGAAATCTATAAATATAAATGTCTAAATATAACCCCGTATTGTTGTCTGGTTCAAAGTGTGTGCTACCATAGAACAGCGTTGAAAGCAACCCGTTAAAAAAACTGAAGGAAGAGAAATTAATGCAGCGAGTTGTAAGCCTTAACAGCGGATTTCTTGTATTTTCACAATTTACAAAATTGTGTCGTATTGCCCACATGTACCGAAAGCATCAACAGTACGAAATAAAATACCCTTCCATAGTTTATGTATGATATATGGTAAAAATACTTTAAGCGCTTGATATCAAACTTTTGTTTCTTGGCGCTTGAATCTAAAAAAGTAAAACACACAAAATGGCTGATCAAGACTCTATATTTCATGGAAATGGGTAGAAGACGAATGAAACGGCTGCCCATGGACGAAACATGCATGCCAATTTTAACATTTCCACTAAATTAATAGTTATGTATTTTTAAAAAAAAATGTAGGTCTGAAACGCCATCACTGGAGTACTTCCAGGAGTACCAACCATTCTTAAAACAATTGAAATATACAATACTTGAGGATGTATCTATATATGCTTAATTAAAGCCGGAGACGTTTTTTTTTTGAAGTTATGCTTTATGACTCATTCTCTTGAATGTGTTACTATACTGTATTCCTATTTATATATCTGCATATGTTGAAAATGGAATCAAAACAATCTGGCCATCAGAAGAGATGTTCCACGTTAGCTATTTATTAGATGAAGATGCCAAAAATAATATAACTAAAGGTGTCCGGTGACCTGTCGCTCCCGAGACGGACGGAGTTAATGTCAGTTTCTGTCATGTAGATGAGTTGTCAACTTTTAAAATTTCTAAGAATTTATGACAGACTTTGACGATTTAAGAGAAATGAAATAGTGATCGATCAATTGGCCTGAAACTGTGCCAAAGTCTATCAAAGTTATCATAAAAATATTATGTTAAGCTTCATTACGAATTAAACCTGACGAAGGCATACAGCCGAAACGTTGCTCAATAAAGTGCAAGTTGAACAACTCCCCCCCCCCCCCCCACAAAAAAAAAACAAAAAAAAAAACAACAACAAAAAAAAAACAAAAAAAAAACAACAACTAGAATCGCTTTCGCGATATCATCGGTTTTCGCGAAAGCAATGTCATTCTGTTCACGAGTCGCATGATTCGAAAAACATATTTCTTTGTTCAATGGCTTGTTGAATACTGTTAACAAACATTTCAACCATTTTTGTCGCAATGTTTAAGCAGACCTTTTACCCGAAACGATAATTTTGAGTATTACCTGTCAGTTATGTAGTCGCAAACTTGAAAACTTTTTTTACAGAATTCGGTTAGTGCAACGTTAGATGTGTTTGTTGCTTTATGATGGTCACAAACGACAATTGTAATTGATAAACAACAATTGCAAACGACACACAATAGTATAGAATGACACACGACAATGCGACATGACCCTCAACATTATTACGAACTAATGTTGCATTGAATAACTATCATTTTCATGAAATATTGCATTAATTTTGGAGTGTCGTTTCAAATAGATGTAACCAAGGAACAGAATGCAAAAAATTGCATAAAAATCAGACTTCAATTTTTTTAGTTACAAAGAGTGATTTCAAGCTAAGCGCCCCCAAGCAGCCAAATGAGAAACAAAATTGATTAACATTTTACTGTTAGGTACATAGCAATGCAGCAAATGGTTCAATCAAGTATACAAGTCGCACTAGTCAAACATTCTATTTCTTATAAAACACAATTTGAAGCATAAAAACTGATTTACAATTTTTCTAAAAAGGATCAAACTTTGGACTGCCGTAAAATGACCAAATCAAGTCCGATCTTTAAAAACTGAACATCACTGGAAAGAGCTTTTCAAGAACTAAAACTTTTGTTACATACTCTCAATGAAATATTTTTAATTTTGGAGCTATTCGGGGCCGAATAAAAACACAAAAATCGTAATATGACCTTGACCTTTTCAGTGTTTTTTTTAAATTTTTTAACTGTGAGCCCTTTCAAACATAACAATAAATACGTAACGTGTGAAAATTTGATGAAGAATGAGCAGAAAATAAAGTCAGGAGCGACAAAAACATGTTTTTGAAATTTTAATTTTTCCTAAAATTTAGTGAAGTTTGACCGTTTCTAGAGGACAAACCACGCATTTTCTAAATTCGCCACCCCATATATTTTGTGCGTATATGTCTTGCAAATCGTATGCAGCAAACAGAATTTTTCTATCTGATCTCTAACAAAAGTGGAGGGTTTTTTCGTAGACCTACCCTCATTTGTCCACTTTTTTAAAAGGTTCGAACATTCAACCTCTCCTAGAACAATTTTTCCCCCCAGTACTCGATGATGAGATATCCATCATATTTGATTGGGCTGTCAACAAGGAACATTATGTAAAAAACCGCATCTAAATCATGTTTCAAACTTTTGAGTTATTAGCAAAAAAGTGATTACATGCATTGCGCCCCCTAGTGGCTAAATTAGAAAAGTCAAAAGTTTGACCATTTAGGCACAAGTACAGATATATATGACTCCATGCCCAAAATTTCATAGCTGTAGCTTTTCTCATCTGGCCGATAGGCTGGCTACAAAGATGGGTGGAATTGGAAAAATAATAAATATAACTAGAACCGCAAAGCGGCATCTCGGTTTTCGCTTTTAACTTGACTAGTAAGAGTACTGGTTTCAACTGCAGACATAATTGATTGATATTAACTTTATTCGAACATTATTAACATATAAAAGTGAAATACGTTGTCAGAAAGTTTAGAAAAAGAAGATACTTAATACAAAACAATCGTGTACTATATTACAAAGGGATATCTCCTGACCTTATTTGATGATAACAGCCTTAATCGAATTTGATCGAGAGAGTGTGTTAAAAAAATGAAAATATAAAGTTTGAAGATAAGAAATGAAGTGCGATATTTTTTTTCTTCTTATTTTTTTAATATTCATGGGGGAAAACTCAATATATAATAGGCTGATAACATTTATTAACCTTCTTGCCCGAATTTAGGAAAGAACACTGTGGTTAAGTTTAAAAGTGATTGCTTAGAGAATGAACACGCAAGAAATCGCGAGTTTGAACTAAAATTTATTTACGATTTTTCGCAGAAGTTTCCCGGCTTAACTAAAATCCATTGTACTGAAACCGGGACACAATTAATACTCATATTATTTCATTAAGTTTGTTTGTACCCCCGGATTAGCTGGGAAATTCCCAAATATTCTTTATTCCTAAGTAACAATATTCTCTGTCAATCAAATGTTTCTCAACTGGGCGGGAGGCGGGAAAATATGCTAATAGACGATTACATTCTGTACAGATAATTAGTGGGTTTCATGTTACATCAACATATGCGAGTTCAAATTTAATCGATAGATGAGAAACGTCTCCCCTTTTAGATATAAGTGACCAATACAGAGTGTAATTTTTGCATATTTACTGCTGGGACAATTCAGGATGGGTGGCAGCAAAATTGAATTAATGTTTAAAGTCGACTGGATCATGATAATTTAACGATGAATTACCTTAGTTACTTAGTAAATTGTATATATGTTTTTTTTTTCTTAATTATTCGAGTGAACCTAAAAGAAGCGTCGTACAGTTGTAAAACGTCGGGTCACTGAACCAGAGGTTACTGTTTCCAATCCCATTGGAGGCGAAATTCGTGTCCGTATCATTCATAACGTTTGACAGCTAAAAATATGATGGGAGCAAGAAACGAAATAAAATAACGGGTGCATTTTTGTGCAAAAAGCATGAAAGAAAATATGGAAGTTACTTGAAAGGAGAGTGATGGGTGTGAAAGACAAGAGGAAAAAAAAAGTAATATATATTTATAATCAAAATTGAAATATCATTTTTGCCGAAAAGGGAAATGCAAAAAAATAAATAAAAAAAAAAATGCAGTTCAGACAAACGGTTGAACAGAATTAATTTAAATTTTACGTCATCAAAAAGCAACGCCGCCCCGAAGGCGCGTGTTTGTCGTATTATGTGCATTCGAAACATTGTTCTACTTTTCACATTTAAGATAGATAAATTTGAATTTTCAGAGCGTTCGACTGGCCACTTATTTAGGGCAACTTCTAATAAGATAATTGCTGTCAACAGCTGTACAAAACGACATCTAATGATTGACCAAAAAAAAAATATAAAAAAATGGGACCAATGAAATGACGTTTTTTTTTACATACTCTAAACATCCGCATTCGGAATTATTTTAGCAAACTTGGTAGAGAGTTACCCAAGGAACATCTGTACCAAAATATTTTGAAATCTGGCCAATAGTTTTGGAGGAGATGACTTTTAAAGTTTTCATATTTTTGTTCTTTCCATTGCCATGAGTAGTATAGGGTGGCACTATGGTACCAAGGTACCATAAATTTTTTTTTTTATGGTACCGTGGTACCATAAATTTTTTTTTTTTTTGGTATTTATGGTACCAAATCTATAGTACCGAATGGTACTCTATATGAAAACAGAATCTATAGTACCGAATGGTACTCTATATGAAAACATTATCTATAGTACCGAATGGTACTCTATATGAAAACAGATTTATGTAAAATTGTAAAAATGACAATTGTAAAAATGTCCTTTCGAGACATTGGGGTTGGCCCTGAAAAGGGCCGTTTTGTTTCTTCTTTAGATTTCGGTGACATTGTCCACATCGTGCTCGGTTTCGATGCCATCGTCACTGATTACGATGACATCGTTTTCATCTTGTAAGATCTGCTGTTGTTCTATGAGCATATGATCTTCATCTTCATCTTGTTGCTGTTGTCTCAACATCTCCTGATGTTCCATGAGCATATAGTCATCATGGTCATCGCGTTGCATCATCTGTTGTCTCAATATCATCTGATGTACCATGTTTGACAAAATCAGATGGTATTCTGCAATATGGTCTTGCTGTTGTCTCCACTCATTGCGTTGTCGTTCGATCAACCCCATCAATTCGTGGACAAATTCATTCAGTTGCTGAATTGGTTCCATGGTTGTGCAGCGAGAATATGACCGAATGCTTGATGCGGTGCGCTTTTATAGCCTTGAGGTGGATTGACCTACTTTCTACTGTTAGCGTACACCAATCAGAGAACGTTAGTTCTATTCAAGTTTAACCTTGACCTGAGTTAGATAGCATTGTCTTCGGCCTTGACATTGGGGTTGGATTGACCTACTTTTGTATTGACATATCAGAATTGCTGTAAAATTAAAAAAATTTCAAGCCGAATTTGTAGTAGTGATGACTTTTTTTTGTAACATTTTTGTAACATTTTTGTAACATTTTTTTATAAAACATTGGATCATATTTTTAATGAAAGAAAATTTTGAATGGAATTTGAAAATAATGGTGACAATTGAGGTATATTCTCTTTCGAGACATTTGGGTTGGCCCTGATAAGGGCCGTTGTTTTTTCACAGAGTAGTGGTTACTCTATTTGTCTATGAGTTTTCTTCAGCAGGTATTCAACATGTTCTATGGTGATGAAATGTGCTTCAATGATATTTAAGATATCATCATAGTATAGTTCATGAAAGTAACATGCACTCAATTTGTCTATGATACTCCTGAGTGTTGTTGTTATTTTAACCGTACGTTGGTATCGGGCTTGTAGTTTAAGCGAACGTCGGTGTCGGGCTTCTATTTTGTCCATGTCAGATATGCAGTCGATAGTTATATGTGACTTATCCATAGCACAGTCTGAAAACGAATGGCATGAATTCATTTCGTTTGATACTTTTATTTACTTGGTTTGACAATTGTAAAAATATGTCCTTTCGAGACATCTGGGTTGGCCCTGAAAAGGGCCGTTGTTTTTTTCTTTCTCTACTTCTTACTCTTTTTGCTATTTTGTATGTCTTTACAATGGGCTCCAAGTCCATTCTTAGAATGGGATCCGGCATCAAGTGGACGTTTGTTGGATGCTTCCACATTTTCCGGAGTGAAAGTGATAGGCACCACCAGCTTGTCTGTTTTCATTTTGATACGGCATTCCACTTCTACCATTCTCTTTTGCAATTTGATGAGGTTGTTGTTCACCTCTTTGAGTTCCCTCAGAATAGATTGTCCAACATTATTTACTGGCTGCACTGCCGGTTGGTGTTGCATTGGTTGTTGCACTGGTTGTTGTTGTTGCTGTACTGGTTGTTGCTGGTGTGGTGGAGGCTGAGGTTGATACGTTGGTTGGTAGCTGGGTTGGTATATCGGAGTCGGAGTGTACGACACTGATGCCTGGTTAGCAGCTGTAGTCAGCTCATACAAATCAGCAGCCTGTATGGCGTTGTTAACGATATCAGAAGTTACGTAGCTTTCCATGGTTGGATAGTAGGATTATGATACGATGCAGTGTGCTTTTATAGTCTTGAGGCGGATTGACCTACTTTCTACTGTTAGCGTACACCAATCAGAGAATGTAATTTCCATCCAATGAATCAAGTTCGACCTTGACCTAAGTTGGATAGCATTGTCTTCGGCCTTGACATTGGGGGGATGGATTGACCTACTGACCTACTTTTTTTCATAACTATATAAGTGTGTTTTTTTAAAAAAGAAGGATGAAATCACAATGTCCGAACAAAAACTCTGGTTCGAAAAGTGTAGTGTGTGTTTAGAGGAGAGGGAGGAGGATATATATCACATAAACCAGTGTCAATGTCAGGACATTGTATGCGTCAGATGCTTCGCACGGCTTCAGAAGTGCCCGTTTTGTAGGGCACCCTATCAAGTGTATGCCTGGCCTGCCTGTGTTTTCGCTAAACATGGGCCTACAGTGCGCTCAGCCTATTATGGCATATGGTTTGACCCTGATTATTCAGAGTTAGTAGGGTGACTCCGAGTAATTCAGGATCACAAAAACCAAAAACGGCCCTTTTCAGGGCCATCAAACTATATTCGAGAGGGAATATATCACAATTGTTAATGTGTAAGATAAACAACAAGAAATCAAATCAGTTTTAGCCTTTTATTGAACTCTATGAACATTGCAAACACAAACAATATGAACAAACAATATGAACAATGCAAACACTATGAACAACAAGTACATAACACTTTAATGAAAGTAGAATGGGTCCAAACTATTCGTCAGTAATTCAAAACACGCACGACCATCTCCAAACTTTGGTGGATGTTTAGCTGTGCATGTTTGTTGGTGGTGATTACACACTTGTCTTCTTGCACGTTTGTACAGTTCTGAATAGTTCTGGTAAAACCAACATCCCACATTGGAATCGTTCAAATTGAAGTGAGGTTGATCCTCTGTCCGGAATTTAGCTCTAAACACCCGTGTTAAATCACATCCTCGAACAAGAAAATGCAAAGCAAACAAACAATATGCTCCACACACAAACGTGTTGTATCCTTGAAGTCTCATGAGATTCCATGTATAGGGTCCATGTCTTTCCAAGAAACGTTGAATGTCACAATGGAGTGGTTTTTGTCCATACGAATCAAAGTAGTAAGTCGATTTATCGTTGAAAAACACAACCACCCAATGTTCACCAGGTTGACTCGAATTGTGGGTATTCACTATGTAAGCTTTTACAGTCTCTGGTCTACGTTTTGGTAGTTGATCTTTAGCACATACTACGGCATTCAAGGGAGCTAGAATTGGTGAATGATCCAAAATATACTGCAACTCAATCGTTTCCATTTTCCCAATCTTGTTTAATGCGTCCTGCCCATTCGCACTCAAAAGTTTCCAATGGTGTGATCTTGTTCGTATCTACACTAGCCTTTATATTTACCCACATCTGATAAGCATCAGCTTTCTCAGCGCGTGTGAGATCCATGTTTTGTAGTTCAGCGTACCATCTTTCCATCACTTGATACATGTCCAGTTTTTTTAATGCACTGTTCAGAAACATCTCGACCCACTCACTTTTACTGCTAAACAAACATATGGGATGTTGGGTCTGACTTGGATGATCAACAATGCAACCATAACAGTTTTCTTTCGCGATATCAAAGAGGTGTGTCTGCAGTTCATGCACCACATGCTGGTTCAAACTCTTTACCATATCGTTTCGCCTATTCAAGTTGTAGATTTCTTCGTACAGTTGTTTGGCCAGCTGTTGTCCTGATTTGCTCATGGTTAATAGTCTGTGATGACTTCTCTGAACCCGTTAATCTCTATCTGACTGTCATATTCGGCATACACAATCACATTGATGGGGTCAGCAAGACCTGCACGAAACTGAACCTCGATTCGCAAGTTGCCCGTTTTTATAGGATGCAGCTGTCCCTCTTCTGATCCTTGATCTGGCGTTAAGTCAATGCCCCACAGTGTGTACCCCTGCATGTAATCGTTCATTGTCAGACCCATGGAGCGGTTTAAACCGAGTGATCCCGTGGCTTGATGCAGGGACATGTATGATCTCAAAATTTCTCCTGTGGGAAAGTTAGGCTGGAACGGCAAGTTGTGTGTCGTCTTTCCGTCTACACTGACTTCTAACTTAGACAAGTTGAAATGTTGAAAATCAAATGGGTTGGTTGCCAGATCACCGTTCATGTCTGTATTCTTTACCAGACCCAGAATGATACGTTTGGGTAACTGTCCTTGAAATAAATGATCTTCGATCTTTGATCGTTGGCCTGCAGGAATGGTGAAAGTTTTTACCTCAGCTCGGCGAATTGGGATCTTCATGCCATGTTGAGCGATGGTCTGGTTTAAGTTGTTGGCCACTACGGGTAACAGGTCAACAGTCCGAACATTGAATCCAGCTTGAATTAACTGGATTTTTGCCTCTTCTCCAAACAGGCAAAAACTGACTGGGGTTCTGTTGAGTCGCAGCCGTATCTCTACACCATTGGGAAGGTACTTGTCTTGCAAACACAGGTCTAAATGCAGACGTCCGCACATTTCCAGAACACGACTCTGGTGGATACGTGTTCTTCTTTTTCTATATCCTTCATTAGCTCCCGCAACTGTATGCGCTTGCATATGACCCGCCGTGTCAGGACTCCACATTTCTGTAGCGTAGAGCTGTGTTGATTTAGTGTCCGTAGAATAAGACAGCAAATTCTCAATGTAGGCCCGGTACGCATACGTGTCAGCATTATTGGTGATCAGTTTGTTGTTCAGGTACACATCAATACTGCTAAACAAGCTGTGGAAGAAATTATTTACTGTGGATGTTTCTCCATCATCAGCCAGATTAGTGTCATCAGGTTGGACTACTTTAACTTTCAGGTACAAGTAGCTCTGGTTGATATCAGTCCACTTTTCTGATTGAGCAGGAATTACAAATTCAATGGGAGATGAATTGCTCAGTGCTGACACAGGATAATGTTCTGTCCACTGTGCATCTTGCATTGCTGTCATGGTAGGTGGAACATGTGACACATCAAGTTCAGTTTTGCTACACTCACAAGACCCGTGTTGCATCATGTTGTTCAATCAAAAATATCTGACGGTCGCGATGAGATTTTTCTTTTTTTGTTGCGTCTCCTTGCCGCGATGAAAGCAGAATGATGTCGACGTTTGAAATCTCGAAGCTTTATACCTCTCAGAGTTTTCAGACCCACATCTTTCAACAATGTTTTACCCCGTTTCTTGATCACTGTCTTTACATTTTGGCCAGACAGAATATCTTTTACGGCTCCTAAACCTTGTTTAAAGCCCTCTCTTTTCAGAGTCTTTAGTCCTGAGGTCACGATGGGTTTCATCATGGGTAAGATGTTGCTGGCCATTTTCTTGAACATGGAACCCAAACCATATCCGACTTGTCGAGCTTGACCACGGTAAACTGGAATCATCGTGTCTTTCTTTTAAAATGAAGCTTCACCATCGACTTCCCGTGAGTGAAATGAACTGATTCCCCTGTGTCACCGGTTATATTGATACTGATCTCACTGAAATATGATCTGCTGACAGGTATGTAGTGTAGATTTAGAAATTCAAAGTGCATGTGTGGATTAGCCCCTGCTTTTGTTTTTGTGGCAAATGGCACAACGCGTAAAATGGGTGCTTCGACATCCCCTATCAAAGTGTGTTCTGCCAAATCGGTATATACAAACAAATGGTTCATCTTCGTGAAGAGGTCCACACCGTACTTGAAACTGTTGTTTTCTCTGTCCGGAAACACCACAGTACTTCCCTCTCCTCCAAGTTTCGTAAGGAGGATTGGATGAAGTTCCAAGCCGATCTTTGATCCAGTATTACCGGTAAACTTGACACGTTTTGACAAGCCGGAAAAATCAAGTCCAAATGTGAGGTTTCTTTGAGTTAAAATTGTTTTAGTGGCTTGTTTAATAGCTTTGTCCAATTCGTCAGTGAGATGTTGTGGTGACGCATAGATGCCTGCAGGAATACAAAGGGGTAATGCCCATTTTTTGCCTTCTAATTCACACCCGTTTTTCACTTGTGAAAAGGCTGCCGCCAGTTCTGGATCTTTAGTCACGATGTAGAATTTTCCTTCCTCCTCTTCAATGTTTTTGACTTGTGTGGGAACGATCATTTCCACGAGAGCCACTTCCCAATTTTGTTTGTCGACATCAATGGTTTTTGTCAGCTTGGTTCTAAAACAGCATTGTGTGTTGTTTGGGTACAATGCCATCGAACTATCACTGATGAGAGTGATGTAGAAAGAGTTCATGGTTTCTTAAATTTTAAACTTGGGTTTGGAAGAATGTATCCGATAGAAGTACTCATCAGCAGCAACCACAGTTCACGATCTGGACTGTTGAGACACAGGTTCACTAATGACACGATGACAATGATAAAGATGATCACAATCTGTGTCAGAAAGTGATTCTGTTGTTTGGTACCTCACTTTTTCCTGTCTGTATACTGTTGTCTACCTGAACACTGCTGGTATCGGACT
>CM037790.1:45069492-45119492 GCA_021229015.1 Solen grandis | reverse complement strand
AGGCTCATAGACAATAAAAATTTAATGTCCTATGTAGGTAATCATGATCATTTAGATTCAATGTTTAAAATTTTCATATGACGTCACATGACGTCAGAACTAAAAATAGCTACCAAAGATTGTAAGCGCTGTACAGCCGTCATTTATGGACGGATTGGCATGGAATTTTCACAGAAGTTATATATTACGACCTCATTGTGCAGGATTATATAGGTTTGCCAAGATTCGAAAGAACTAAGGTTCTATGGCGAATCCAAGATTCGAACCAAGGACGTCAAATTTCAAATCCATATAAAAAACGTTTCTAGATGAGATAGAAAGTTGATATTTGGCGAGATTATACGTCTCTGTGTTTCCTTTGCATTATGTAAAGATAAACGTCATATGACGTCATATGACGTCATCAAGTTGTATAGAATTTCCGATTTCTTGATGTCAATTAACTCATGTTGCAAGGGTTCATAAACAATGGAAATTTAAAATCCTTTGTAGGAGATCATGTTCATTTTGATCCAATGTTGAAAATTTTCATATGACGTCACATGACGTCAGAACTAAAAATAGCTACCAAAGTTTGTACGCGCTGTACAGCTGTCATTTATGGACGGATTGGCATGGAATTTTCACAGAAGATATATATTACGATCTCATTGTGCAGGATTATATAGGTTTGCCAAGATTCGAAAAAGCAAAGGTTCTATGGCGAATCCAAGATTCGAACCAAGGACGTCAAATTTCAAATACGTATAAAATCGTTTCTAGATGAGATAGAAAGTTGATATTTGGCGAGATTATATATCTCTGTGTTTCCTTTGTTCTTATGTAAAGATGAACGTCATATGACGTCATCAAGTTGTATAGAATTTCCGATTTCTTGATGTCAATTTACTCATGTTGCAAAGCTTCATAGACAATGCAAATTAAATGTCCTTTGTACATAATCAGGAACATTTAGATTCAATGTTTAACATTTTCATATGACGTCACATGACGTCAGAACTATAAATAACTACCAAAGTTTGTCCGCTCTGTACAGCCGTCATTTATTGATAGATTGGCATGGAATCTTCACAGAAGTTATATATTACGACCTCATTGTGCAGGATTCTATAGGTTTGCCAAGATTCGAAAGAACTAAGGTTCTTTGACGAATCCAAGTTTCGAACCAAGGACGTCAAATTTTAAATACGTATAAAATCAGAAATTTGATATTTAGCGAGCTTATACGTCTCTGTGTTTCCTTTGCAGGACTGGTTAGCGCGGTATCAGGATGATGTGACTGGGTGTGGTATCATGCCACATGTCTACGGCGTGATACTGCAGTGTGGTTGTCCTATACCCGCATGAAGTAGACATCGTGACTGGCTGAATTACTGTCGGTGGGACGTTAAACCCAGCAAACAAACTGATATCATATATAGCAGTGTTTACTACACCGATCCCTACACACGAGGTGTGCACACTGGCGCATGTTGACGTCTTTTGTAAATATTTATTAAAGTTGCTTAAATAATCATGTTTATAGATAAACATTTACATAAGAATGAGGAGTTTCGGAAATATTTTTTGCAAAGGGACTCCTAAGGAAAGAAAAAGATGCTAAATTAAATACTAAAATACAAGTTTAGTTTATTAGGTTTAACGTCCCACCGACAGTATTTAAGTCTTTTGGAGACAATGTCTACTTGAGACAAATGTAGTGTTGTCACACTGCACAGTATCACGTCGTAGACAGTTGGCATGATACCACACCCAGTCACATTATCCGGACACCGGGTCATCAGTCCTAGAACTACCCTTATTAAGCTGAGCGCCAACCAAGGGAGCTATACCAGTACCTATGTTTACGAATTTGGTAAATACAAGAATTGAATAATTGATATAACGTTTTTAAACAACTTACAGATCATGTGTTATCTCGTTTGATTTGGTACCTAGCCTTGATATCTTCCGCTGACACCGACTTTTTTAAACGATTATTTTTTACATATTTCCTTCTTTCCTTAATGTCAATCAGTTGATATTTTCTGATTTCTCAACTAATTCAAACAAGATAAATAAATAAAAAAACAGCCATCACATAAATTGATTGAAATCTGAAAAAGAAATGAGCCGACGGTCAAAAAATGCGCGAAATGTATGTGTTACATCCATATTTGGAAAGCACGTGCACGTGTGTGAATACTTTAACAACACGCTGACGTAACACTTATATGGCGCCATCTTTTAATATAGCAGCATAACGTAGTAATAGGGCGGGGCAAACTCTAAGTTAGTCAGTGTTAATTAAGTATAGGTTAGTGGTTTTTTAGTAAGCATTAAGTCCATTAAATCGGTGTGGCACGGCAAAGCCGCGCGACCGATTTAATGGACTTAAGGCTTACTAAATAACACTAACCTACTTAGTGTTTGAAATTATGTTTTGAAATTTAACGCAGTTGCACATTCCAAATATAGAATTGATTTTTCGGCGTAGCTGTATAATTTCGATTTCAACTCGCATCTTAAACCAATCAAATGTACGCTAACAGCGGTAAATAATTCTAAGCTGAATAAAAGGACTCCTGTTATTGGTTAACGCATCGTTATGGACTATAAAATTACTGTAAATAAGGGGTGCAGCTTGTATATATCATTCAGCTTGGTGTTATTACTTTTCTTTTTGATGTAAACATGAAAGTGATTTCAGTAAGTTAAATACAATCCTTTTCCATCAATTGAGGAATGCTACTTTGTGAAAATGATTTAAAACAACAAAAAAGAATCCACCGTGTTATGACATGAAACCCCTTAATTACTATGTATATTGAATTCTTCCAGCCTGCCGAGATGCTCTTATTGAAAATTAATTCGCTAAAACCAAAACAACTAATAACGCTTTTATATCATAATTGTCATATGCAATAATGATATGAAAAAATATCAAACAAGCCTATGTACAGATATAATTTTTTGTATTACCGTCTATAAATAAGTATATTTCATAGAAAAAATACTGAACTATTTCTAGAGCGTACTAAATTTGTTGTGCGTCGTTCTTTCGCGCGCTTTTCCTCGGAATGTTCTAGAAGACTGGAAATCTCGTTTTTCTTTCATCCTACGCCGAATATCTTTTTTAAAGATATTTCTTGTTTAGACTCCGCCCTATCAACCTGTTCCCGGCGTGAATTACATCACGTGACATGTAACATGTTATGTCAAAGGTCAATGCGTCGCTCTAGCTGTGTATATTTGTGTAGATCTACGCTCCAAATGAGCATTGAACCGGAAGCCGACTTTGATCTCTTCGGCAAAAAAGTGGTGATTGAAATTTGAATAAAAGATACTGTTTAGAAAGGTTCATATATCTGCACCTATATATGTTGTGTTTTGGACATTATTATTTTTTTTTATTTAAGTAACCCTTGTTTGTTAGTGTGTTTTTTTTTTCTTCTCTTCTCATTATTTAATTTTTTAACGGATATTTACTTAATCGCTTTGTTTAGTAATTAGTTATATATTGCCCATTCTGTGTTAACATGTGTAGACATTGAAATTACACAAGTGTCTTTAAAGCGATGACCGATACTAATGTTGTTAGAACTTGTGGTCAAACCCTCTTACTTATTTTTTAAAATCCTCAATGTTGTATCATCATTACTTAGGCAATAATACATGTTTAAACTAAACTAAGCGGAAGGGTAGAGTTCTTTTGTTATTTTGGATTAATCAGAATCCTGGTGAGTAAATGTTTGTTCTCTATGGTTGCTGTGTATTATTTTTTGTCGATGTTCATGCGTTCACATCAAAAATCCCTGTAACACGTTACACATGCGTGGACTAAGACCACAATTTAAATTTACTATATGTTCTATATAAGCATATATACAAATGACAATTTCTGTAAGGGACATTGGCATCCAAACTTACCCTCATTAGATAGATCTATTCAAGAGAAATAATTCTGTACATTTTAAACATGGAGTCATCCGACTACTTTTTGACCTATTTAAGGCCAAATAACATGCGTATGAATTTAGTGCACCGGTCGGCCATTTCACGCCAATTTTCTCAAATATTCCCCCCCACCCACCCTCGGTAATGCTAAACTATTAAGATTGTTGTGCAATAAGGCCTCCAAATTGGGCATTTTATGACTATTTTAACTGTTCTATAGAATTCAATCCTTTATTGCATGTCTTTCAGTCAAAATCTCACCTTAATTCAGCATTAAATAGGGTCATTTTTTTCTGTGTAGGAACATCCGGTAACCAAGGGCAGGTAATTGTGGTCTTAGTCTATTTTGGTAAACACATAAAGCTCCGCTTCTCGACACATCTTGACGCACATGCGCAGTGAAGGTGTTTGAAGCTGGTTTTAAATTGATCAGTTGATTTAGCGGAATAGTGTTTAGTGACAAGTTGATGCCGATTAAATTAATTAAATGGAGACAAAATTTTGAAAAAATGGAATGATTTCATTGGACAAAATATAATTTCAAACACTAAGAGAGAATTTAACAGTTAAGAAGCCCTCACTCGTTACGCTTGTTCTGGCTTCTTAACTGTTAAATTCTCTCTTAATAAACACTAACTATAACGAATACAGTCGTCTCCATCGTATGTACAAGCATTATTGAAATTTAACTCACGAGGCTACACGCGTCGACGAATCTATTGCATGGTAGCATTTACGGTTTTATTCCCGCGACTGTACACGAAATTAAAAAAAAATTGATATGCAGAATTAATAGGTTTAAGTTTAATTGCTTATATTTTGAAAACCTATAAAACTAGACCCAAATATGCTACAATTGAATTGTAGGGATTTTCAGGACATTTATTTTGGTACCTAGAATGCTAAACTTGGAATCTCTCAGCCCCTCACCGCTGTGGGTTCGAATTCCGGTAGGGACTTTGGATTTTTCATGTGAGGAAGCCTTCCAGCTGGCTTGCGGTAGGTCGGTGGTTATATCCGCGTATCTCTGTGTAATCGGGGTTTTCCTCCATCTGTAATTAGCTGGACGTCTCTATATGATTGAAATACTATCACAGCGACGGTAAACCCCAATACAACAACAACAACAACAACAACAATTAAAATTGGTCAAGTTATAAGAAAGCGATATCAAAATAAAGATTTATTTATTTTCGACATATGGCTTACTTCACAAAGTTCATGGATGAGAAGTCCATACGAAAAAAAAAAGTAAAAGGTAGGAAATATAATATATATTCTTTCTAACGGTATTAATCTTTACATTTCAAAATGTTGCAGAAAGTCCTATCATTCGTATCAACGAATGAAATCTAGTTCTTCTTCTTATTATTCTTTTTTTCTTCCTCTTATATTTGTGTTAATTTCGATATGTTGCCATTGACTCAGAACAACGAAAATTTTATTGCATATATTTCAAACCATGAGCTTCCGGATGCAATGAATATCATATTTATATGACGTCACATAACGTCAGATTTGACGTCAGGTGAAAAAGTTTGTACGCGGTCTAAAGCCATTATTTCTGGACCGATTTTCATCAATATTTCACAGAATGTGTATGTAAGGCTCTAGTTGTGCCTTCCGGTGTCCGTTTTTCAAAATTCGAAAAGGCAATGGTTCTATGGCGAATCCAAGATTCGAACCATTGACGTCAATTTTCAAATGTGTATAAAATCGCTTACAAATGAGCCAGAAAGATGATATTTAGACAGAATATAAGACTCAAGGGTAACTTTACATTCTCTGAAGATGAACGTCATATGACGTCATATGGCGTCATGAGGTGAAAGGTTATTTCTAATATTTACGTGTTAATTTTTTTATGTTGTACAAGTCCGAGCACCTTGAAAATTTAATAGCATATGCTTCAGATAGAACTGTTTGCATTTCAATAATTTTCAATTGACTATGACGTACTTTGACGTCAAACTTGACATCGTCTTAAAATGTTTGTACGCGGTCTACAGCCATTATTTCTGGGCCGCTTTTCATCAAAATTTCACAGAATGCGTATGTTAGGCTCTAGTTGTGCCTTCCGGTGTCCGCTTTTCAAAATTCGAAAATGCAATAGTTCTATGGCGAATCCAATATTCGAACCATTGACGTCAAATTTAAAATGCGTATAAAATCGCTTACAAATGAGCTAGAAAGATGATATTTGGACAGAATATAAATCTCAAGAGTTACTTTACATTCTCTGAAGATGAACGTCATATGACGTCATATGACGTCATGAGGTGAAAGGTAATTTCTAATTTTTATGTGTTAATTTTTATATGTTGTTTACGTCCGAGCACATTGAAAATTTAATAGCATATGCTTCAGATAGAACTGTTTCCATTTCAATAATTTTCATTTGACTATGACGTGTTTTAACGTCAAACTTGACGTCGTCTAAAAATGCTTGTACGCGGTCTACAGCCATTATTTCTGGGCCGATTTCTGGGCCGAAGTCTAGTTGTACATTCCGGTGTCCGTTTTTCCAAATTCGAAAATGCAAAGGTTTTATGGCGGATCCAAAATTCGAACCATTGGCGTCAAATTTCAAATACGCATAAAATCGTTTCCAGATGAGTTAGAAATATAATATTATATTTGGATAGTATATAAGTCTGCAAGAGTGCTTTACATTCTATGAAGATGAACGTCACATGACGTCATATGACGTCATAAGGTCAAAAATAATTTCTGATATATACGCGTTAATTTAAATATGTTGTTTACTTCCCAGGACCATGGAAATCTAATGGTATGTACATCAATCCATGTGCTTTAGAATGCAATGTAATTCATATTAATGTGACGTTATATCACGTAAGATTTGACGTCAGGACTTTGACATAGGAATACTGTACGTTGATTTTCATCGAAATTTCACAGAATGTATATGTAAAGCTCTATATGTGTACCCCGGGTCCCTTTTTACAAATTCGAAAAAGCAATGGTTCTATGGCGAATCCAAGTTTCGAACCATTGACGTCAAATTTCAAATACATATAAAATCGCTTCCAGATGATTTAGAAAGTTGATATTTGGACTGAATATTAGTCTTTGAGACTTATTCATATTCTGTGAGGATTAACGTCATTTGACGTCATAAGGTCAAAAGAATGTTAATCTATCTACGCGTTAATTTCTATATGTTGCAAAGTTGTAAGAAGCATGAAAAAATTATTTGATATATTCAAGATACTTAATATTTCATTTCATTGATTTTCTTATGCCTATGACGTCACATGACATCAAATTTGACGCTGTCTACACTTGCTTTTATGCGGTCTTCGGCAATTATTACAGGATGAAATTCGCATTGTAAGCATTTTAAATAAATTTGATGTGTAACATAGATTATAAAAATAGTCCAAGTTAAATAAATCAATATAAAAAAATGATTTTCAGTTACTTTTGCCATATCCTCCAAGTTAAACGGTTATATTTTTCAAAGTTTATTTAAGTTATAACCATACAAAAGCAAGTTAAAGGCTGGAATTTCATATCCTTTTACTTTTTTAGCTTTTAAGTGTTTAACAAATGTAGCAGAAAGTCCTATCATTCGTATCAACGAATGAAATCTAGTTATTCTTATTCTTTTTTTCTTCCTCTTGTATTTGTGTTAATTTCTGTATGTTGCCAATGGCCCAGAACAATGAAAATTTTATGGCATATATTTCAAACCATGAGCTTTCGAATGCAATGAATTTCATATTCATATGACGTCACATAACGTCAGATTTGACGTCAGGTGAAAACGGTTGTTCGCGGTCTACAGCCATTATTTATTGACCGATTTTCATCAAAATTTCACAGAATGTGTATGTTAGGCTCTAGTTGTGCATCCCGGTGTCCGTTTTTCAAAATTCGAAAAGTCCATGGTTCTATAGCGAATCCAAGATTCGAACCAAGGTCGTAAATTTTTAAATGCTTATAAAATCTGTCCTATGTAGGATAGAAAGTTGATTTTAGTCAGTATATAGGTCTCTAGAAGTTTTAAACATTTTGTGAAAATAAATGTCATATGACGTCACGTGACGTCATTATATGATAATGTATTTCTAATATTAACAAGGGTATTTCTATATGTTGAAATTGTCGAAGGGCAATGAAAATTTAAGGACATATGCTTCAAATGCTGAAATTTTGAGTTCTATGATTTTCATATGCCTATGACGTCATATGACGTCACACTTGAAATATGCAACAAAAGTTTGTACGCAGTCTACAGCCATTGTTTATGAACCGATTTTCATCAAATTTTCACAGAATGTGTATATTAAGTTCTAGTTGTGCATCTCGGTGTCCGTTTTTCAAAATTCGAAAAGTCCATGGTTCTATAGCGAATTCAAGATTCGAACCAAGGTCGTAAATTTTTAAATGCTTATAAAATCGGTCCTATTTGAGATAGAAAAGTGATATTTGGTCAGTATATAGGTCTCTGGGAGTCTTAAACATTTTGTGAAAATAAACGTCATATGACGTCACGTGACGTCATTATATGATAATGTATTTCTAATATTAACAAGAGTATTTCTATATGTTGAAATTGTCGACGGGCAATGAAAATTTAGTGACACATGATTCAGAAGCTGGAATTTCGATTTCAATGATTTTCAGAAGCCTATGACGTCATATGATGTCACATTTGAAATTGACTACGAAAGATTGTACACGGTCCAGAGCCATTATCTATGGGCCGATTTTTATCAAATTTTCACAGAATGTGTATATTACGTTCTTATTGTGTATACCGGTGTCCGTTTTTCAAAATTCGAAAAGTCCAAGCATCTATGGCGGATCAAAGATTCGAACCAAGGACGTCAATTTTTAAATGCTTATAAAAACTGTCCTATTTGAGATAGAAAGTTGAAATTTTGTCAGTTAGTAGGTCTCTGGGTGTCTAACAATTATTTGAAAATAAACGTCATATGACGTCACGTGACGTCATTTTATTATTATTATTATTCTTTTCTTCTTCCTAACTAAACGCTTATTTTAATATGTTGCAATAGTCCTAGGACGATGAAATTTTTACGGGTTATTAGTCACGTGAGGAAATTTTGATTTCAATGATTATCAGCAGCCTATGACGTCACATGACGTCACAGCTAAAAATAGTGAAAAATGATGTTCGCGCTCTACAGCCGTCATTTATGGTCGGATTTTCTTCAAATTTTCACAGATGGTACATCTTGAATTTCTACAGATATTTTGAGTCGTGACGTCATATGACGTTATGTGACGTCATAAGCATACTTCTTGATTTAATGTTAGCGCAATGATTTCGACATGATGCCAGTTGTTCAGAATAATGAAAATTTCAGAGTTATGAGAGTAATGTATGCGCTTTTTAACAAAAGAATTTTCAGCACTTATGACGTCATGTGACGTCAAAGCTAAAAGAAGTCCATACGAAAAAAAGTAAAGGGTAGAGAATTTAATATATATTCTTTCTAACGGTATTAATCTTAATATTTTTCAATTTTAGCAGAAAGTCCTATCATTCGTATCAACGAATGAAATCTAGTTATTATTATTCTTTTTTTCCAACCTTTTCATGTTGTTATTTCATTAAGTTGCTGAAGGTCTAGGACAAAGAAATTCTATCAACAGACACCTGAAGCAATGGTATTTTGGAATATGTTATTTTTATCTTCACATGACGTCACATAACGTCAGAACTAAAAATAGCTACCAAAGATTGTACGCGCTGTACAGCCGTCATTTATGGACGGATTGTCATGGAATTTTCACAGAAGTTATATATTAAGACCTCATTGTGCAGGATTATATAGGTTTGCCAAGATTCGAAAGAACTAAGGTTCTATGGCGAATCCAAGATTCGAACCAATGACGTCAAATTTCAAATCCATATAAAATCGTTTCTAGATGAGATAGAAAGTTGATATTTGGCGAGATTATATGTCTCTGTGTTTCCTTTGCATTTTGTAAAGATGAACGTCATATGACGTCATCAAATTGTTAAGAATTTCCGATTTCTTGATGTCAATTTTACTCATGTTGCAAAGCTTCATAGACAATGAAAATTAAATGTCCTTTGTACATAATCAGGTCCATTTAGATTCAATGATTAAAATTTTCATATGACGTCACATGACGTCAGAACTATAAATAACTACCAAAGTTTGTCCGCTCTGTACAGCCGTCATTTATTGATAGATTGGCATGGAATCTTCAAAGAAGTTATATATTACGACCCCATTGTGCAGGATTATATAGGTTTGCCAAGATTCGAAAGAACTAAGGTTCTTTGGCGAATCCAAGATTCGAACCAAGGAAGTCAAATTTTAAATACGTATAAAATCGTTTCTAGATGAGATAGAAATTTGATATTTGGCGAGATTATTCCTCTCCGTGTTTCCTTTGCATTTTGTAAAAATGAACTTCATATGACGTCATATGACGTCATCAAATTGTAGAGAATTTCCGATTCCTGAATGTCAATTTACTCATGTTGCAAAGGTTCATAGACAATGAAAATTAAATGTCCTATGTAGGTAATCATGAACATTAAGATTTAATGATTAAAATTTTCATATGACGTCACATGACATCAAAACCTAAAAAGCTACCAAAGTTCAACCGCGCTGTAAATCCGTCATTTATGGACGGATTGGCATGGAATTTTCACAGAAGTTATATATTACGACTTCATTGTGCAGGATTATATAGGTTTGCCAAAATTCGAAAAACACCAGGTTTGTCATGGTTTGCAGTGCAGAAAACCCTATCTTTTGTTCAAAACAAAAGAAGTCTAGTTATTATTATTATTATTATTATTAGGACTTTCTGCTTTAGGGAAAGAACTATTGGGTTTGTTATGTTTATTATTAGGACTTTCTGCCTAAAGCAGAAAGTCCTATTGGGTTTGTACTGTTTATTAGGACTTTCTGCCTAAAGCAGAAAGTCCTATTGGGTTTGTACTGTTTATTAGGACTTTCTGCCTATTCTGTTTATTAGGACTTTGTTATGTTTATTATTAGGACTTTCTGCCTAAAGCAGAAAGTCCTATTGGGTTTGTTATGTTTATTAGGACTTTCTGCCTCAAGCAGAAAGTCCTATTGGGTTTGTACTGTTTATTATTAGGACTTTCTGCCTAAAGCAGAAAGTCCTATTGGGTTTGTTATGTTTATTATTATTATTCTTTTCTTCTTCCTAACTAAACGCTTATTTTTATATGTTGCAATAGTCCTAGGACGATAATATTTTTATGGCATATTAGTCACGTGAGGAAATTTTGATTTCAATGATTTTCAGCACCCTATGACGTCACATGACGTCACAGCTAAAAATAGTGAAAAATGGTGTTCGCGCTCTACAGCCGTCATTTACGGTCGGATTTTCTTCAAATTTTCACAGATGGTACACCTTGAATCAAAGGTGTGCATATCCTGTCAGCTAACCGAAATTCCGAAAGACCGAAGTTCTGTGGCTGAAATAAGATTCGAACATAAGACCGAAAATTTCATTTTAGGATTAAAGAGCTTCAGGATGAGATAGAAAGTTGAAACTTGCACAGTTTGCAGTTCTGCAGAATTTCTACATATATTTTGAGTGCTGACGTCATATGACGTCAAGTGACGTCATAGGCATACTTCTTAATTTTCATTTTAGGGCAATGATTTCGACATGATGCCAGTTGTTCAGAATAATAAAAATTTCAGAATTATGACAGTAAGGTATGCGCTTTTGAACAAAAGCATCTTCTGCACCCTATGACGTCACATGACGTCACAGCTAAAAATAGTGAAAAATGGTGTTCGCGCTCTACAGCCGTCATTTATGGTCGGATTTTATTCAAATTTTCACAGATGGTACATCTTGAATCAAAGGTGTGCATATCCTGACAGCTAACCGAAATTCTGAAAGACCGAAGTTCTGTGGCTGAAATAAGATTCGAACATAGGACCGAAAATTTCATTTTAGGATTAAAGAGCTTCAGGATGAGATAGAAAGTTGAAACTTACACAGTTTGCAGTTCTGCAGAATTTCTACATATATTTTGAGTCGTGACGTCATATGACGTCATGTGACGTCATAAGCATACTTCTTATTTTTTATATTAGGGCAATGATTTCGACATGATGCCAGTTGTTCAGAATAATGAAAATTTCAGAGTTATGACAGTAAAGTATGCGCTTTTGAACAAAAGCATCTTCAGCACCCTATGACTTCATATGACGTCAAAGCTAAAAATAGTGAAAAATGGTGTTCACGCTCTACAGCCGCCATTTATGGTCGGATTTTCTTCAAATTTTCACAGATGGTACATCTTGAAACTAAGGTGTGCATATCCTGTCAGCTAACCGAAATTCCGAAAGACCGAAGTTCTGTGGCTTAAATAAAATTCGAACATAGGACCGAAAATTTCATTTTAGGATTAAAGAGCTTCAGGATGAGATAGAAAGTTGAAACTTACACAGTTTGCAGTTCTGCAGAATTTCTTAATATATTTTGAGTCGTGACGTCAAATGTCGTCATGTGACGTCATAAGCATGCTTCTTAATTTTAATTTGGGGCAATGATTTCGACATGATGCCAGTTGTTCAGAATAATGAAAATTTCAGAGTTATTGCAGTAAAGTATGCGCTTTTGAGGAACTGCATTTTCAGCACCCTATGACGTCACGTGACGTAGGAGCTAAAAATAGTGAAAAATGGTGTTCGCGCTCTACAGCCGCCATTTATGATCAGATTTTCTTTTGTTCAGCATGACCATGAAATACTACCAGAGGTGAGTCATTGCATGAAACTTCTATCTCCTGCTTTTTGCATTAACACAGGTTGCAGAAAGTCCTATCATTCGTTTAGACGAATGACATCTAGTTATTATTATTATTATTATTATTATTCTTTTCTTCTTCCTAACTAAACGCTTATTTTAATATGTTGCAATGGACCTAGGACGATGAAATTTTTATGGCTTATTAGTCACGTGAGGAAATTTTGATTTCAATGATTTTCAGCACCCTATGACGTCACATGACGTCACAGCTAAAAATAGTGAAAAATGGTGTTCGCGCTCTACAGCCGTCATTTATGGTCGGATTTCCTTCAAATTTTCACAGATGGTACATCTTGAATCAAAAGTGTGCATATCCTGTCAGCTAACCAAAATTCCGAAAGACCGAAGTTCTGTGGCTGAAATAAGATTCGAACATAGGACCGAAAATTTCATTTTAGGATTAAAGAGCTTCATGATGAGATAGAAAGTTGAAACTTACACAGTTTGCAGTTCTGCAGAATTTCTACAAATATTTTCAGTCAGAACGTCATATGACGTCATGTGACGTCATAAGCATACTTCTTAATTTTCATTTTAGGGCAATGATTTTGACATGATGCCAGTTGTTCAGAATAATGAAAATTTCAGAGTTATGAAAGTAAAGTATGCGCTTTTGAACAAAAGCATCTTCAGCACCCTATGACGTCACATGACGTCACAGCTAAAAATAGTGAAAAATGGTGTTCGCGCTCTACAGCCGTCATTTATGGTCGGATTTTCTTCAAATTTTCACAGATGGTACATCTTGAAACTAAGGTGTGCATATCCTGACAGCTAACCGAAATTCCGAAAGACCGAAGTTCGGTGGCTGAAATAAGATTCGAACATAGGACCGAAAATTTCATTTTAGGATTAAAGAGCTTCAGGATGAGATAGAAAGTTGAAACTTACACAGTTTGCAGTTCTGCAAAATTTATACAAATTTTTGGAGTCGGAACGTCATATGACGTCATGTGACGTCATAAGCATACTTCTTAATTTTCATATTAGGGCAATGATTTCGACATGATGCCAGTTGTTCAGAATAATGAAAATTTCAGAGTTATGAAACTAACGTATGCGCTTTTTAACAAAAGCATCTTCAGCACCCTATGACGTCACATGACGTCACAGCTAAAAATAGTGAAAAATGGTGTTTGCGCTCTACAGCCGTCATTTATGGTCAGATTTTCTTCAAATTTTCACAGATGGTACATCTTGAAACTAAGGTGTGCATATCCTGTCAGCTAACCGAAATTCCGAAAGACCGAAGTTCTGTGGCTGAAATAAGATTCGAACATAGGACCGAAAACTTCATTTTAGGATTAAAGAGCTTCAGAATGAGACAGAAAGTTGAAACTTACACAGTTTGTAGTGCGACAGAATATCTACATATATTTTGAGTCGTGACGTCATATGACGTCATATGACGTCATAAGCATACTTCTTAATTTTTATATTAGGGCAATGATTTCGACATGATGCCAGTTGTTCAGAATAATGAAAATTTCAGAGTTATGACAACAAAGTATGCGCTTTTGAACAAAAGCATCTTCAGCACCCTATGACGTCATGTGACGTCTGAGCTAAAAATAGTGAAAATGGTGTTAACGCTCTACAGCCGCCATTTATGGTCGGATTTTCTTCAAATTTTTACAGATTGTACATCTTGAAACTAAGGTGTTCATATCCTGTCAGCTAACCGAAATTCCGAAAAACCGAAGTTCTGTTGCTGAAAAAAGACTCGAACATAGGACCGAAAATTTCATTTTAGGATTAAAGAACTTCAGGATGAGATAGAAAGTTGAAACTTACACAGTTTGCAGTTCTGCAGCATTTCTACAAATATTTTGAATCGTGACGTCATAGGACGTCATAAGCATACCACTTAATTTTAATTTGGGGCAATGATTTCGACATGATGCCAGTTGTTCAAAATAATGAAAATTTCAGAGTTATTGCAGTAAAGTATGCGCTTTTGAGCAACAGTATTTTCAGCTGAAAATAGTGAAAAATGGTATTCACGCTCTACAGCCGCCATTTATGATAAGATTTTCTTCAAATATTTACAGATGGTACATTTTGCAACTAAGGTGTGAATATTTTGTCAGCTAACCTTAATTCCTAAAAACCGAAGTATTTTGGCTGAAGTAAGATTCGAACATAGGACCTTTAAACTAGAAATCAAGTTTGCAGTCATGTCCTTACGTCATATGACATCATGTTACGTCACAGACTAATACTTAGTTCTTATCATTTGCACTGATTTCGGAATATAATGTCAGTTGTTCAGCATGAACATGAAATACTACCAGAGGTGAGTCATTACATGAAACTTCTATCTCCTGTTTTTTGCATTAACACAGCTTGCAGAAAGTCCTATCATTCGTTTTCACGAATGACATCTAGTTATTATTCTTTTCTTCTTCCTAACTAAACGCTTATTTTTATATGTTGCAATAGTCCTAGGACGATGAAATTTTTATGGCGTATTAGTCACGTGAGGAAATTTTGATTTCAATGATTTTCAGCACCCTATGACGTCATATGACGTCACAGCTAAAAATAGTGAAAAATGGTGTTCGCGCTCTACAGCCGTCATTTATGGTCGGATTTTCTTCAAATTTTCACAGATGGTACATCTTGAAACTAAGGTGTGCATATCCTGTCAGCTAACCGAAATTCCGAAAGACCGAAGTTCTGTGGCTGAAATAAGATTCGAACATAGGACCGAAAATTTCATTTTAGGATTAAAGAGCTTCAGGATGAGATAGAAAGTAGAAACTTACACAGTTTGCAGTTCTGCAGAATTTCTACAAATATTTTGAGTCGTGACGTCATATGACGTCATGTGACGTCATAAGCATACTTCTTGATATTCATTTTAGGGCAATGATTTCGACATGATGCCAGTTGTTCAGAAAAATGAAAAATTCAGAGTTATGAGAGTATGGTATGCGCTTTTGAACAAAGGCATCTTCAGCACCCTATAACGTCACATGACGTCACAGCTAAAAATAGTGGAAAATGGTGTTCGTGTTCTACAGCCGTCATTTATGATCAGATTTTCTTCACATTTTTACAGATGGTACATCTTGAAACTAAGGTGTGAATATTTTGTCCCTCACCTTAATTCCGAAAAACCGAAGTTCTGTTGCTGAAATAAGATTCGAACATAGGACCGTAAATTTCATTCTAGGAATAAGGAGCTTCAGGAAGTATTGTGGCTGGAGTAAGATTCGAACATAGGACTTTTAAACTAGAAATCAAGTTTGCGGTCATGTCCTGACGTCATATGACATCATGTTACGTCACAGACTAATACTTAGTTCTTATTGTTTGCACTAATTTCGGAATAAAATGTCAATTGTTCAGCATGAACATGTAATACAGAGGTGAGTCATTGCACGAAGCTTCTATCTCCTGCTTTTTGCATTAACACAGTTTGCAGAAAGTCCTATCATTCGTTTTCACGAATGACATCTAGTTATTATTCTTTTCTTCTTCCTAACTAAACGCTTATTTTTATATGTTGCAATAGTCCTAGGACGATGAAATTTTTATGGCGTATTAGTCACGTGAGGAAATTTTGATTTCAATGATTTTCAGCACCCTATGACGTCATATGACGTCACAGCTAAAAATAGTGAAAAATGGTGTTCGCGCTCTACAGCCGTCATTTATGGTCGGATTTTCTTCAAATTTTCACAAATGGTACATCTTGAATCAAAGGTGTGCATATCCTGTCAGCTAAGCGAAATTCCGAAAGACCGAAGTTCTGTGGCTGAAATAAGATTCGAACATAGGACCGAAAATTTCATTTAAGGATTAAAGAGCTTCAGGATGAGATAGAAAGTTGAAACTTACACAGTTTGCAGTTCTGCAGAATTTCTACATATATTTTGAGTGGTGACGTCATATGACGTCATGTGACTTCATAGGCATACTTCTAAATTTTCATTTTCGGGCAATGATTTCGACATGATGCCAGTTGTTCAGAGTAATGAAAATTTCAGAGATATGACAGTAAAGTATGCGTTTTTGAACAAAAGCATCTTCAGCACCCTATGACGTCACATGATGTCACAGCTAAAAATAGTGAAAAATGGTGTTCGCGCTCTACAGCCGTCATTTATGGTCGGATTTTCTTCAAATTTTCACAGATGGTACATTTTGAATCAAAGGTGTGCATATCCTGTCAGCTAACCAAAATTCCGAAAGACCGAAGTTCTGTGGCTGAAATAAGATTCGAACATAGGACCGAAAATTTCATTATAGGATAAAAGAGCTTCAGGATGAGATAGAAAGTTGAAACTTACACAGTTTGCAGTTCTGCAGAATTTCAACATATATTTTCAGTCGTGACGTCATATGACGTCATGTGACGTCATAGGCATACTTCTTAATTTTCATTTTAGGGTAATGATTTCGACATGATGCCAGTTGTTCAGAATAATGAAAATTTCAGAGTTATGACAGTAAAGTATTCGCTTTTGAATAAAAGCATCTTCAGCACCCTTTGACGTCACATGACGCCACAGCTAAAAATAGTGAAAAATGGTGTTTGCGATCTACAGCCGCCATTTATGGTCGGATTTACTTCAAATTTTCACAGATGGTACATCTTGAAACTAAGGTGTGCATATCCTGTCAGCCAACCGAAATTCCGAAAGACCGAAGTTCTGTGGCTGAAGTAAGATTCGAACATAGGACCGAAAATTTCATTTTAGGATGAAAGAGCTTCAGGATAAGATAGAAAGTTGATACTTACACAGTTTGCAGTTCTGCAGAATTTCTACATATATTTTGAGTCGTGACGTCATATGACGTCATGTGACGTTATAGGCATACTTCTTAATTTTCATTTTAAGGGTAATGATTTTGACATGATGCCAGTTGTTCAGAATAATGAAAATTTCAGAGTTACGACAGTAGAGTATGCGCTTTTGAACAAAATAATTTTCAGCACCCTATGACGTCATGTGACATCAAAGCTAAAGAAGTCCATACGAAAAAAAATAAAAGAGTAAAGGGTAGAGAATTTAATATATATTCTTTCTAACGGAATTAATCTTAATATTTTTCAATTTTAGCAGAAAGTCCTATCATTCGTATCAACGAATGAAATCTAGTTATTATTATTCTTTTCTTCTTCCTAACTAAACGCTTATTTTTTTTATGTTGCAATAGTCCTAGGACGATGAAATTTTTACGGCTTATTAGTCACGTGAGGAAATTTTGATTTCAATGATTTTCAGCACCCTATGACGTCACATGACGTCACAGCTAAAAATAGTGAAAAATGGTGTTCGCGCTCTACAGCCGTCATTTATGGTCGGATTTTCTTCAAATTTTTACAGATGGTACATCTTGAATCAAAGGTGTGCATATCCTGTCAGCTAACCGAAATTCCGAAAGACCGAAGTTCTGTGGCTGAAATAAGATTCGAACATAGGACCGAAAATTTCATTTTAGGATAAAAGAGCTTCAGGATGAGATAGAAAGTTGAAACTTACATAGTTTGCAGTTCTGCAGAATTTCTACAAATCTTTTGAGGTGTGACGTCATATGACGTCATGTGACGTCATAAGCATACTTCTTAATTTTCATTTTAGGGCAATGATTTCGACATGATGCCAGTAGTTCAAAATAATGAAAATTTCAGAGTTATGGAAAGGAAAGTATGCGCTTTTGAACAATAGCATCTTCAGTACCCTATGACGTCATGTGACGTCACAGCTAAAAATAGTGAAAAAAGGTGTTCGCGCTCTACAGCCGTCATTTATGGTCGGATTTTCTTCAAATTTTCACAGATGGTACATCTTGAATCAAAGGTGTGCATATCCTGTCAGCTAACCGAAATACCGAAAGACCGAAGTTCTGTGGCTGAAATAAGATTCGAACATAGGACCGAAAATTTCATTTTAGGATAAAAGAGCTTCAGGATGAGATGGAAAGCTGAAACTTACACAGTTTGCAGTTCTGCAGAATTTCTACAAAAATTTTGAGTCGTGACGTCATATGAAGTCATGTGACGTCATAAGCATACTTCTTAATTTTCATATTTGGGCAATGATTTCGACATGATGCCAGTTGTTCAGAATAATGAAAATTTCAGAGTTATGAAAGCAAAGTATGCGCTTTTGAAGAAAAGCATCTTCAGCACCCTATGACGTCACATGACGTCACAGCAAAAAATAGTGAAAAATGGTGTTTACGCTCTACAGCCGACATTTATGGTCGGATTTTCTTCAAATTTTCACAGATGGTACATTTTGAAACTCAGGTGTGCATATCCTGTCAACTCACCGAAATTCCCAAAGACCGAAGTTCTGTGGCTGAAATAAGATTCGAACATAGGACCGATAATTTCATTTTAGGATTAAAGAGCTTCAGGATGAGATAGAAAGTTGAAACTTACACAGTTTGCAGTTCTGCAGAATTTCTACATATATCTTGAGTCTTGACGTCATATGACGTCTTGTGACGTCATAAGCATACTTCTTAGTTATCATATTTGGGCAATGATTTTGACATGATGCCAGTTGTTCAGAATAACGAAAATTTCAGAGTTATGACAGTAAAATATGCCCTTTTGAACAAAAGCATCTTTAGCACACTATGACGTCATGTGACGTCAGAGCTAAATATAGTGAAAAATGGTGTTCACGCTCTACAGCCGCTATTTATGGTCGGATTTTCTTCAAATTTTCACAGATGGTACATCTTGAAAGTTAGGTGTGCATATCCTGTCAACTAATCGAAATTTCGAAAGACCGAAGTTCTGTGGCTGAAATAAGATTCGAACATAGGACTGAAAATTTCATTTTTGGATTAGAGAGCTTCAGGATGAGATAGAAAGTTGAAACTTAAACATTTTGCAGTTCTGCAGAATTTCTACATATGTTTAGAGTTATGATATCATATGACGTCATGTGACGTCACAGACTAATACTTAGTTCTTATCATTTGCACTAATTTCGGAATATAATGTCAATTGTTCAGCATGAACATGAAATACTACCAGAGGTGAGTCATTACATGAAACTTCTATCTCCTGCTTTTTGCATTAACACAGCTTGCAGAAAGTCCTATCATTCGTTTTCACGAATGACATCTAGTTATTATTATTATTATTCTTTTCTTCTTCCTAACTAAACGCTTATTTTTATATGTTGCAATGGACCTAGGACGATGAAATTTTTAAGCACATGCAGAAAGTCCTATCTGTTTTTTTCATAATGACCGTGAGGAAATTTTGATTATAATGATTTTCAGCACCCTATGACGTCACATGACGTCACAGCTAAAAAATAGTGAAAAATGGTGTTCGCGCTCTACAGCCGTCATTTATGGTCGGATTTTCTTCAAATTTTCACAGATGGTACATCTTGAATGAAAGGTGTGCATATCCTGTCAGCTAACCGAAATTCCGAAAGACCGAAGTTCTGTGGCTGAAATAAGATTCGAACATAGGACCGAAAATTTCATTTTAGGATAAAAGAGCTTCAGGATGAGATAGAAAGTTGAAACTTACACAGTTTGCAGTTCTGCAGAATTTCTACAAATATTTTGAGTCGGGACGTCATATGACGTCATGTGACGTCATAAGCATACTTCTTAATTTTCATTTTAGGGCAATGATTTCGACATGATGCCAGTTGTTCAGAATAATGAAAATTTCAGTGTTATGAAAGTAAAGTATTCGCTTTTGAACAAAAGCATCTTCAGCACCCTATGACGTCACATGACGTCACAGCTAAAAATATTAAAAAATGGTGTTTGCGCTCTACAGCCGTCATTTATTGTCGGATTTTCTTCAAATTTTTAACATATGGTACATCTTGAAACAAAGGTGTGCATATCCTGTCAGCTAACCGAAATTCCGAAAGACCGAAGTTCTGTGGCTGAAATAAGATTCGAACATAGGACCGAAAATTTCAATTTAGGATTGAAGAGCTTCAGGATGAGACAGAAAGTTGAACCTTGCACAGTTTGCAGTGCGTCAGAATTTCTACATATATTTTGAATCGTGACGTCATATGACGTCATATGACGTCATAAGCATACTTCTTATTTTTCATATTAGGGCAATGATTTCGACATGATGCCAGTTGTTCAGAGTAATGAAAATTTCAGAGTTTTGAAAGTAAAGTTTGCGCTTTTGAACAAAAGCATCTTCAGCACCCTATGACGTCACATGACGTCACAGCTAAAAATAGTGAAAAATGGTGTTCGCTCTCTACAGCCGTCATTTATGGTCGGATTTTCTTCAAATTTTCACATATGGTACATCTTGAAACTATGGTGTGCATATCCTGTCAGCTAAGCGAAATTCCGAAAGACCGAAGTTCTGTGGCTGAAACAAGATTCGAACACAGGACCGAAAATTTCATTTTAGGGTTAAAGAGCTTCAGAATGAGATAGAAAGTTGAAACTTACACAGTTTGCAGTTCTTCATAATTTCCTTAAATATTTTGAGTCATGACGTCATATGACGTCATGTGACGTCATAGGCATACTTCTTAATTTTCATTTTAGGGTAATGATTTCGACATGATGCCAGTTGTTCAGAATAATGAAAATTTCAGAGTTATGACAGTAAAGTATGCGCTTTTGAGCAACAGCATTTTCAGCACCCTATGATGTCACCTGACGTCAGAGCTAAAAATAGTGAAAAATGGTATTCGCGCTCTACAGCCGCCATTTATGATCATATTTTCTTCAAATCTTTACAGATGATACATCTTGAAACTAAGGTGTGAATATTTTGTCAGCTAACCTTAATTCCTAAAAACCGAAGTATTGTGGCTGAAGTAAGATTCGAACATAGGACCTTTAAACTAGAAATCAAGTTTGCAGTCATGTCCTGACGTCATATGACATCATGTTACGTCACAGACTAATACTTAGTTCTTATCATTTGCATTAATTTCGGAATATAATGTCAATTGTTCAGCATAAACATGAAATACTACCAGAGGTGAGTCATTACATGAAACTTCTATCTCCTACATTTGGCATTAACACAGCTTGCAGAAAGTCCTATCATTCGTTTTCACGAATGACATCTAGTTATTATTATTAGGGCTTTCTGCTTTTCGCAGAAAGACCTATTGGGTTTGTTCTGTCTTTTATTATTATTATTCTTTTTTTCCAACCTTTTCATGTTGTTATTTCATTAAGTTGCTGAAGGTCTAGGACAAAGAAATTCTATCAACAGACACGTGAAACAATGGTATTTTGGAATATATTATTTTTATCTTCACATGACGTCACATGACGTCAGAACTAAAAATAGCTACCAAAGTTTGTACGCGCTGTACAGCCGTCATTTATGGACGGATTGTCATGGAATTTTCACAGAAGTTATATATTAAGACCTCATTGTGCAGGATTATATAGGTTTGCTAAGATTCGAAAGAACTAAGGTTCTATGGCGAATCCAAGATTCGAACCAAGGACGTCAAATTTCAAATCCATATAAAATCGATTCTAGATGAGATAGAAAGTTGATATTTGGCGAGATTATATGTCTCTGTGTTTCCTTTGCATTTTGTAAAGATGAACATCATATGACGTCATATGACGTCATCAAGTTGTATAGAATTTCCGATTTCTTGATGTCAATTTACTCATGTTGCAAAGGCTCATAGACAATGAAAATTCAATGTCCTATGTAGGTAGTCATGAACATTTAGATTCAATGTTTAAAATTTTCATATGACGTCACATGACGTCAGAACTAAAAATAGCTACCAAAGTTTGTACGCGCTGTACAGCCGTCATTTATGGACGGATTGGCATGGAATTTTCACACAAGTTATATATTACGACCTCATTGTGCAGGATTATATAGGTTTTCCAAGATTCGAAAGAACTAAGGTTCTATGTCGAATCCAAGATTCGAACCAAGGACGTCAAATTTCAAATCCATATAAAAACGTTTCTAGGTGAGATAGAAAGTTGATATTTGGCGAGATTATATATCTCTATGCTTCCTTTGCATTTTGTAAAGATGAACGTCATATGACGTCATATGACGTCATCAAGTTGTATAGAATTTCCGATTTCTTGATGTCAATTTTCCTCATGTTGCAAAGCTTCATAGACAATGCAAATTAAATGTCCTTTTTACAGAATCAGGAACATTTAGATTCAATGTTTAAAATTTTCATATGACGTCATATGACGTCAGAACTATTAATAATTACCAAAGTTTGTCCGCTCTGTACAGCCGTCATTTATTGATAGATTGGCATGGAATCTTCACAGAAGTTATATATTACGACCGCATTGTGCAGGATTATATAGGTTTGCCAAGATTCGAAAAAACTAAGGTTCTATGGCGAATCCAAGATTCGAACCAAGGACGTCAAATTTCAAATCCATATAAAAACGTTTCTAGGTGAGATAGAAAGTTGATATTTGGCGAGATTATATATCTCTATGTTTCCTTTCCATTTTGTAAAGATGAACGTCATATGACGTCATATGACGTCATCAAGTTGTATAGAATTTCCGATTTCTTGATGTCAATTTTCCTCATGTTGCAAAGCTTCATAGACAATGCAAATTAAATGTCCTATGTAGGTAATCATGAACATTAAGATTTAATGAGTAAAATTTTCATATGACGTCACATGACATCAAAACTTAAAAAAGCTACCAAAGTTCATCTGCGCTGCACAGCCGTCATTTATGGACGGATTGGCATGGAATTTTCACAGAAGTTATATATTACGACTTCATTGTGCAGGATTATATAGGTTTGCCAAAATTCGAAAAACACCACGTTTGTCATGGTTTGCAGTGCAGAAAGCCCTATCTTTTGTTCAAAACAGAAGAAGTCTAGTTATTCTTTTTTTCTTCCTAACTAAACGCTTATTTTTCTATGTTGCAATACTCCTAGGACGATGAAATTTTTATGACTTATTAGTCACATGAGGAAATTTTGATTTCTATGATTTTCATATGCCTATGACGTCATATGACGTCACATTTGAAATATGCTACAAAAGCTTGTACGCTGTCTACAGCCATTGTTTGTGAACCGATTTTCATCAAATTTTCACAGAATGTGTATATTAAGTTCTAGTTGTGCATGCCGGTGTCCGTTTTTCAAAATTCGAAAAGTCCATGGTTCTATAGCGAATCCAAGATTCGAACTAAGGTCGTAAATTTTTAAATGCTTATAAATTCTGTCCTATTTAAGATAGAAAGTTGATATTTTATCAGTATATAGGTCTCTAGAAGTTTTAAACATTTTGTGAAAATAAATGTCATATGACGTCACGTGACGTCATTATATGATAATGTATTTCTAATATTAACAAGAATATTTCTATATGTTGAAATTGTCGAAGGGCAATGAAAATTTAATGACACATGCTTCAAACGCTGTAATTTTGATTTCTATGATTTTCATATCTCTATGACGTCATATGACGTCACACGTGAAATAAGCTACAAAAGTTTGTACGCGGTCCAGAGCCATTATTTATGAACCGATTTTCATCAAATTTTCACAGAATGTGTATATTAAAGTTCTAGTTGTGCATCCCGGTGTCCGTTTCCCAAAATTCGAAATTGCCAAGGTTCTATAGCGAAACCAAGATTCGAACCAAGGTCGTAAAATTTTCAAATGCTTATAAAATCAGTCCTTTTGAGATAGAAAGTTGATATTTGGTCAGTATGTAGGTCTCTCGAAGTCTTAAAAAATATTTTGAAAATTTGGCATCATATGCACGTCCACGTAATCATTATATGAAAAATATATTACTAACATTAACAAGATTATTTCTATATGTTTGAAATGGTCGAAGAGCAATAAAAATTTAATGACATATTTTCACACGATATAATTTCTATTTCAATATTTTTTATAAGCATAATGACGTCATATGACGTCCACATTTACATATTCTACAAAAGTTTGTAACGCGGGTCCTACAGCCATTACATATAAACCGATGTTCATCAAATTTTCACAGAATGTTATATTAAGATCTAGTTGTGCATCCGCTTTTCCGTTTTTTTCAAAATTCTAAAAGACCATGGTTCTATGGAGAATCCAAGATTCGAACCGAGGTCCGTTTAATTTTCAAATGCTTATAAAATCGGTCCCATATGAGATAGAATATTGAATTTGAACATTGTGGTAGGATTATAGATGACTGAACGATTTTGTGAAAATGAACGTCATGTGACGTCAGATGACGTCAATACATGAAAATCTATTTCTAATATTTACAAAGAAAATTTCTATATGTTAAAATGGTCCATGGGAATGGAAATTATATACATTTTGCTTCAAAGTTGATATTTTTAATTCTACTAGTTTTCATATGCCTATGACGTCATAGACGTTTACACTTGCCAGATGCTACAAAAGTTTATACGCGTCCTACAGCCATTGTTTAATGAACCGATTTTCATAAAATTTCACAGAAAGTGTATATTAGGTTATAGTTGAGCATCCCGGTGTCCGTTCTTCCAATTTCAAAAAATGCAAAGGTTTTATGGCGGATCCAATATTCGAACCATTGGCGTCAAATTTTAAATACTATTAAAATCGTTTTCCAGATGAGTTAGAAATCTAATATTTGGAAAGTAAATAAGTCTCCAAAGTGCTTTACATTCTCTTGTAGATGAACGTCATTTGACGTCATATTGACGTCATAAGGGTCAAAAATTATTTCTGATATATACGCGAAATTTAATATGTTGTTAACTTCCCAGGACCATGAATCCTTATGGTATATACTTTTAGAAATGCTTTAAAATGCAATGTAATTCATATTAATTTGACGTTATATCACATCAGATTTGACGTCATGACAAAAAGGTTTTACGGCGGTGTACAGCCCATTATTTTTGGACCGATTTTCAGCAAATTCAAAGAATGTATATGTAACGCTCAGTTGTGTATCCCGGGTCCTGTTTTAAACAAATTCGAAAAGACGAAAAGGCAATGGTTGTATAAGCGAATCCAAGTTCGAAACATTTGACGTCAAAATTTCAAAAACATATAAAATCGCTTCGAGATGATTTAGAAAGTTGATATTTGGACTGAATATTAGTCTTTAAGACTTATTTATATTCTGTGAAGATTAACGTTATTTGACGTCATAATGTCAAAAGAATGTTAATATATATTACGCGTTAATTTCTATATTTTGCAAAATGCAAGGAGCATGAAAAAATTACTTGATAATTTAAGATACTTAATATTCATTCCATTGATTTTCTTATGCTATGATTGTCATGTGACATCAAACTTGGACGTTATCTACACACCTCTTGTACGCGGTCTACAGCCATCATTACAAGATGGAATTTCGAATTGTAAGCTTTTTAAATAAATTTGATTTGTAACATAGATTATAAAAATAGTCCAAGTTAAATAAATCGATATAAAAAAATGATTTTCAGTTACTTTTGCAATTTCCTCCAAGTTAAAACGGTTTATTTTTCCAAAGTTTCATTTAAGGTATAATGGCCATACAAAAGCAAGTTAAAGGATGCAATTTCATATCCTCTTACTGTTTTTGCTTTTAAGTATTTGACAAATGTAGCAGAAAGTCCTATCATTTCGTATCAACGAATGAAATCTAGTTTCTTTTTTTCTTCCTAACTAAACGCTTATTTTAATATGTTGCAATGGACATAGGACGATGAAATTTTTATGGCTTATTAGTCACGTGAGGAAATTTTGATTTTTATGATATTCAGCACCCTATGACGTCACATGACTCACAGCTAAAAATAGTGAAAAATGGTGTTCGCGCTCTAACAGCCGTCATTTAATGGTCGGATTTTCTTCAAATTTTCACAGATGGTACATCTTGAAATCAAAGGTGTGCATATCCGCCAGCTAACCGAATTTCCGAAAGAACCGAAGTTCTGTGGCTGAAATAAGATTCGAACATAGACCGAAAATTTCATTTTAGATTAAAGAGCTTCAGGATGAGATAGAAAGTTGAAACTTACACAGTTTTGCAGTTCTGCAGTATTTCTACAAATATTTTCATCGTGAACGTCATATAACGTCATGTGACGTCCATAGCATACTTCTTATTTTTCATTTTAGTGCAATGATTTCGATAGATGCCATTGTTTCAGAATAATGAAAATTTCAGAGTTATTACAGTAAAAGAATGCGCTTTGAACAAAAGCATACTTCAGCACCCTATGACGTCACATGACGTCACAGCTAAAAATAGTGTAAAATGGTGTTCGCGCTCTACAGGCCGTCTTTTATGGTCGGATTTTTCTTCATATTTTCACAGATGGTACATCTTGAACCAAAGGTGTGCATATCCTGTCCAGCTAACCGAATTTTCCGATAGACCGAAGTTCTGTGGCTGAAGTAAGATTCGAACAATAGGACCCGAAATTTTCATTTTAGGATTAAAGAGCTTCAGATGAGATAGAAAGTTGAAACTTACACAGTTTTTGCAGTTCTGCAGTATTTCCTACATATATTTTCAAGTCGTGACGTCATATGACGTCATGTGACGTCATAGGCATACTTCTTATTTTTCATTTTAGTGCAATGATTTCGATATGATGCCAGTTGTTCAGAATAATGAAAATTTCAGAGTTATTACAGTAAAGAATGCGCTTTTGAACAAAAGCATCTTCACAACCCTATGACGGTCACATGAACGTCACAGCTAAAAAATAGGGAAAAATGGTTTTCGCGCTTTTACAGCCGTCATTTATGGTCGGATTTTCTTCATATTTTTCAAAATTTGGTACATCTTGAATCAAAGGTGTGCATATCCTTTAAAGCTAACCGAAATTCCGAAAGACCGAAGTTTCTGTGCGGAAATAAGATTCGAACATAGGACCGAAAATTTCTTTTTAAAGGATAAAAGGGGCTTCAGGATGAGAAAAGGAAAGTTGAAATTTTAACACAGTTTGCAGTTCTCCCAGAATTTCTATACATATTTGAGTCGTGACTTTCAAATGACGCCCATATGACGTCAAAACAAAACTTCTTAATTTTCATTTTAGGGCCAATGATTTCGACTTTTAATCCCAGTTGTTTCAGAATAAAAAATTTTTTTAAAAAAGAGTTATGACGTAAAGTATGGCTTTTTTTTTGGAACAAAAGCATTTTCCCAGAAACCCAATGACGTCATATGCTTTCAGACCCTAAAAATATTGAACAATGGTTTTTCGCGCTCAATGCCCGCCATTTTGGTCGGATTTTTCTTGTAATTTTCACAAAATGGTACAACTTGAAACTAAGGTGACAATTATCCGGGCCACTTACCCCCGAAATTCCGAAAAACCAAGTTCTGGCTAAGTAAGATTCGAACAAAGGGAACCAAAAATTTCATTTTAGATTGAAAGCTTCGGATGAGATAAAAGTTGAAACTTGAAAACAGTTTGCAGTCTGCATTATTTCTAAAAATATTTTGGAATCGTGACGTCAAAAGGCCTTTCAAAGCATACCCTTTTTAATTTGGGGCAATGATTTCGACAATTGGACAATTGTTCAGAATAATGAAAATTTTCCAGAGTTTTTTGCGTAAAGATGCCCCTTTTAAAAACACATTTTCAACCCCCCTATGACGTCACGGGACGTCAAGCTAAAAATAGTAAAAAATGGTGTTCGCGCTCTACCACCGGCCATTTTTGATGAGAATTTCTTAAATTTACAGTTTGGTACATCTTTAAAAAACAAGGTGTGAAATTTTGTTTGCTAACCTTAATTTTCCGAAAAACCGAAGTATTGTGGCTGAATTTAAGATTCGAACTTAGGGACCAAAAATTTCTTTTTTGGGGCCTAAAGAACTTCGGGAGAGATAGAAAGTTGAAACTTACCAGTTTGCGTTCTGAAAGGGAATTTTTAATATATTTTGAGCCCGGGGACTTTCCAATGACTTTCATAAGCATACTATTTACTAGTGGCACTTTCTTTTTTTTCCTTTTCGGGAACTAAACGCTTATTTATAATATAATGTCAATTAATCACCTTTAACATAAATCCTACCAGAGGTGATACATTACATGAAACTTCTATCTCCTGCTTTTTTTTTTCATTAACACAGTTACAGAAAGTCCTATCATCGTTTTTAAGACGAATACATCCTAGTTATTATTAGGACTTTCTTTCCTTTCTTTCGGAGAAAGTCCTATTGGGTTTTTATGTTTTTTTTTTTCTTATTCTTCTTTCTTTTTTTTCCCTTTCCCCTTGTATTTGTGTTAATTTCGATGTTTTCCAAAGGCCCAGAACAATGAAAATTTTATGGCATAATTTTCAAACCCACGAGCTTGAAATACATGAATTTTCATATTCCCTATGACGTCATATAACGTCAATTTGACGTCAGGTTTAAAAAGGTTGTACGCGGTCTACAGCCAATTTCTGGGCCGATTTTCACAAAAATTTCACAGAATGTTTTGTTTAGGCTCTAGTTGTGCCTTCCTGTCCGTTTTCAAAATTTAAAAAAAACAATGGTTCTTGGCGAGTCGAAATTCGAAACCATTGACGCCAAATTTCAAATGCATAAAATCGCTTCCAGAAAAAAAGAGCTAGAAAGATATATTTGGACAGATATAATCATTAGTTTCCTTATATTCTTAGAAATGAAGGGCGTTGACGTCATATTACGTCATGAGGTGAAAAGTAATTTCTAAATTTTACAGTTAAATTTTTATATGTTAAAACTCCGAGCACCTTAAAAATTTAATAGCTTAAGCTTTTAGATAAAACATTTTTCATTTCAATTTTTTCCATTTGTCTTGTTTGTTTTGACGACCCAAAATTGACGCGTCTTAAAATATTTGAACGCTCTACAGCCATTTTTTCTGGGCCGATTTTCCAAACCCAAAAATTTTACAGAAGGGGTATTTGGCTCTAATTTGCCTCCGGTGCCCCTTTTTCAAAATTAAAAAGGCCCAAAGGTTCTATCCATGAAAGATTCGAACCATTGACGCAAATTTCAAATCGTATAAAATTTGTTTTTCCCCAGATGAGCAAAAAAAATGATATTTGGACAGGATAAAGTCATTAGTTTCCTCAAAATTTTTCCTCAGAAGAAAATGTCGTAAAAACGTCATATACGTCAAAAGGTAAACCCCGTTTTTCCAAAATATTACTTTTTTAAATTTTCCAAATATGTTGAAAACTCCAAAAACCTTTAAAAATTTCCCCCAATAGCTTAAGCTTCTTTTTAAAAACTTTTTGTTTTTTAAATGATTTTCATTTGCCTATACTTCCCCTTAAAACGAAAAAACCTGACGCCCCCTTAAAAAATTGTTTGTACCGGCCTCCCCCCATTATTTCGGGACCTTTTTCATAAAATTTTTCACAGAAGGTGTTTTTTTGGGCTCCGTTGTGCATCCCCGTGTTTTTTTTAAAAAATTCCCCAAAAAGGGAAAAATGTTTTAAAAGGGCGAATCCAAGATTCGTTTTTAAAACGTCATATTTCAAATTTTTGAAATTTTCGCTTCCAGGGGGTTTTAGAAATTTTTTTTTTTGGGGTTTTAGTTTAAAAAGCCCCCCATGCCTTTAAACATTCTATGAAGATGAACCCCCTTTTGGGGGCAAGGACGTCAAAGGGGGAAAAAAAAAAATTTCTGATATATAGGCGTTAATTCAAAAAGTTTTTAAAAAACCCATTATTTTAAAGGGGGGATTTTCATCAAATTCACAGAAGGTGTGTTTAAAACCCCTTTGATGTGCCTTCCCCCGTCCCGTTTTCCAAAATTTTATGAAAAAGCAAGGTTTTTTTTTTGGCCCCATCCTTTATTTTTTTTTTTTTCCAAAATTTAAAAAAAACCGAGGTTCTTTTTTGAAAAAAAGTTTTAAAAAAAAATCCCCGGGGAATTTTTTTTTTTAAAAAGGGTAAAAAGTTAAATTTTTCCCCCACTTTTTTGGAATTCAAAACTTTTTCCCTTTTTTTCCCATGACCAAAGGCCCCTTTTAAAACAAAAGGGGAATTAAAAAAATTTTTTTAAAAATTTGGTGCAAAAATTTTTCAATTTTCCCCAAAGGGGTCCAAATGAAAAAAAAATTTTAAAATAGCATTTTTTTAAATTAAAAAAAATTGATAATTTTCGTCTAAAAACCCAAAATTTTTTCTGCAAAATTTCCATATCTTTAATTTTCAGTTTGTTGGGGTTTTTTTAAAACGGTTTGCAGAAAGCCTTTTTTTTTTGCCGTGCAAATGAAATCTAGTTTTTTACAGGGAAAAAAACTCCCAAACCCCCGGGACACCCGGGGGAACCAAAAAAAAAGTCCGGTTGGGGGGGATTCCGGATTAGGGGGGTTTTTGTAAATGGGGACTCAGCTGTTTTGGGGTGGATGATATTTTTATGGTGATTTTTTTTCCCCTTTAATTTTTTTTTTAAAAAGTTTTTTTTGCAAAAATTGAAAATTTTGGGGAAAAAATTTTCCCACTCTTTTTTTTCCCCTCAGATTTTTTAAAAATCACCTGCTATACTCTCTTCCCCTTTTTTATCTTAAAATTAAAAAAAATTACTTACCTTTTGTCTTCCCCACAATTTCCTATTGTCAAAATTTTTTTTTTTACACCCCTTTACATAATAAACCCCCCTTTAACCCCCATACCTGACTGTCCCCCAAAACCAAAAATTTTTTTAAAAACCCTTAAAAACCCCTAAACCTTATACCCTGACAGTCCGGGCCCCTTTATTATTTTTTCCCTTTCAAAACCCGTTTTTTTTAAGAAACAAATTTTTTTTTTGGAAAAACAAAATCCGGGGTTTAAAATTTTTTTTAACACAAAAAAAAACAAAAACCACCAAAAACTTGCGTCCGGAGTAAAAAATAAAGAGGGGCCCGGGGTTTGAGAGTTTTTTTTTATAGTAAAAAAAAAAAAACAAAAAAAAAAGGGGCTTATGAGATCGTCCGGAATGAGAAAATTCCGGTTTACGGAAAAGGTTCCCCGGGTTTAAAAGGGTTTCCACTGTATTAAAATTTTCTTTTCTTCTTTTTCCAACTAAAAAACCCTTTTTTAATATGGGGTTCAATGGACCTAGGACGATGGGGAAAATTTTTTTGGGTTTTTTTGTCCCCCTAAAAGGAAATTTTTTCAATTTTTCCCCAAAAAACCCCATTACGCCCCATACTCCCCAAAATAAAAAAAGTGAAAAAGGGGGTTTGCGCCTCTACAAAACCCTCATTTTTTTTAGGTTTTTCTTAAAATTTTTCCCCAGATGGTTCTTTTTTAAAAAAGGTGTGCATAAACCCCCTCCCTAAAAAGAAAAATTTCCAAAGGGGCCGAAGTTCTGTGGCTAAAAATAAGATTGAACATAGACCGAAAATTTCATTTTAGGATTAAAAGCTTCAGGATAGATGAAAGTTAAAACCCTTACACAGTTTGCAGTTCTGCAGAATTTCTACAAATTTTTAGTCAGAACGTCATATGATCATTGACTCAAAGCATACCTTATTTTCTTTGGGCCCTAAATTTGACATGAAGCCATTGTTCAAATAATGAAAATTTCAGAGTTATGAAAGTAAAATTGCTCTTTTAACAAAACACTTGAGCACCCTTTACGTCCATGACGTCACACTAAAAAAAAGTGAAAAATGGTGTTGCGCTCTACAGCCTCATTTATGGTCGGTTTTTTCTTTAAATTTTTCACAGATGGTCTTCTTGAACAAGGTGTCATATCCCTTTCACAAAAAACCAAATCCGAAAGACCAAGTTCTGTGGCTGAAATAAGATTCGAACATAGGACGGAAAATTTCATTTTAGGATTAAAAAGCTTCAGATGAGATAGAAAGTTAAAAATTAAAAGTTTGCATTTCTGCAAAATTTTTTTTTAAAAATTTTTGAGCAGAACGCATATGAACGTCATGTGACGTCTAAAGCAACTTCTTAATTTCATATGGGGGGCTTTGATTTTCGACATGATGCCAGTTTTCAAATAATGAAAATTTCAGATTATAAAACAACGTATGCGCTTTGAACAAAACATCTTTCAGAAAACCCATGACGTCACATGACGTCACAGCTAAAAAAAGTGAAAAATGGTGTTTGCGCTCTCAGCCGTCATTTAGGGTTTCGGATTTTCTTCAACTTTTACAGATTGGACATCTTAAACAAGGTATCATATCATGTCACTAACCTAAATTCCGAAAAACCAAAGGGTTCTGTGGCTGAAAAGATTCAACTAGGACCGAAAATTTCATTTTGGATTTAAAGAAGCTTCAGTGTAAGAAATTTGAAATTTTACAAGTTTGCAGTTCTCAAAATTTTTTCTTAAAATATTTAGAGTCGTGACGCAAAGTCGTCCATGTGACGTCCAAAGCTATTTCTTAATTTTCATTTTAAGCAAATTTCGACATGATGCCAGTTGTTCAGAAAATGAAAATTTCAGAGTTATTTGCAGTAAAGTATGCGCTTTTGTTACAACAGTATTTTCAGCACCCTATGACGTCACCTGCCCTCAGAGCTGAAAATAGTGAAAAAGGTATTCGCGCTCTACAGCCCCCCATTTTATGTAAGAATTTTCTTAAAATTTTTTTTACAGATGGTACTCTTGAAACTAAGGTGTGAATATTTTTTCCAGCTAAACTTATTCCGAAAAACCGAAGTATGTGGTGAAGTAAGATTCGAATTTTGGACCTCAAACTAGAAATCAAGTTTTGCAGTCATTCCTGACGTCATAGACATCATTTCTCACAGACTAATGCTTTAGTTCTTTCATTTGCACTAATTTCGGAATTAGTCAATTTTTCCCACAGAACTAAAAAACACCAAGGTGAGTCATTAAATGAAACTCTACTCCCTTCCTTTTTGCATTAAACACAGCTTGCAAAAAGCCCCAATCATTCTTTTTTCCCCACGAAGACATCTATTTATTCTTATTCTTTTTTTTTCTTCCACTTGTATTTGTGTTAATTTCGGTATTTGCCGATGGCCCAAACAATGGCCCAATTTTATGGCATATATTTCCCCAAAACCCTGATCTTTCAATGCAAAAGAATTTCAATTCAAAGACGTCCCATAACGCAGATTTTGGGGCGTCAGTGAAAAAGATTGTTCGCGGGGTCCTACGCCATTATTTTATGGACCGTTTTTCCCTCAAAATTTTCACAGAATGTTGGGGATGTTAGGGTCTATTGTGCATTCCCCGTGTCCTTTCAAAATTTCGAAAAGGCCTGGTTTCTATAGCGAATCCAAGATTCGAACCAAGGTCGTAAGTTTTTTAAATGCTTATAAAACTGTCCTATGTAGGTAAAAGTTTGAAAATTTAGTCCCTATTAGGTCCCCTAAAAAAAAATTTTAAAAAAAATTTTGTGAAAAGAAAAAGTCTTAAAGACGTCACGGGACGTCATTAAATATAATGTAATTTTTTAATTTTAACAAGGGTATTTTTTATATGTTAAATTTCGAAGAGCAATGAAAATTTAAGGACCTATCCAAATGCGAAAAATTTTTAGTTCTTTGATTTTCATAGCCTATAAGTCATATACGACAAATTGAAAATCAACAAAAGTTTGTTTCGGGGGTCTACACCTTTGTTTATGAACCGATTTTCATCAAAATTTTCCAAAAGAATGGTGTTAATTTAGTTCTAGTTGTGCATCTTTTGGGGTCCTTTTTTCAAAAATTCAAAAGTCCTTTTTCTATAGCGAATTCAAAATTCCCAACCAAGGTCGTAAATTTTTAAATGCTTTTAAAAAAACCCTCCTATTTGAGATAGAAATTGATTATTTGAAAAGTAAATAGGTCCTTTTGGAATCTTAAACATTTTGTGAAAATAAACGTCATAGAAAGTCACGTGACTCCCTTATATGATAATGGGATTTCTAATATTAACAAGAAATAAATTTTTATATGTTTAAATTGTCGAAGGGGGAAAAGAAAATTTAGTGACCCAAAGATTTTAGACGCTGAATTTCATTTCCAAAGGGTTTTCAGAAGACATGGGCGTCATATGACGTCACATTTGAAATTGACTACAAAGAATTTACACGGTCCAGAAACCATTTTTCTATGGCCGAATTTTTATTTAAAATTTTCACAAAGATTGTTATTTTTACGTTCCCTTTTTGTTATACCGATGGCCCCTTTTTTTCAAAATTCGAAAAGCCCCAAGCATCATGGCGGATCAAAGATTCGAACCAAGGGACTCAATTTTAAATGCTTAAAAAAACTGTCCTTTTTGAATAGAAAGTTGAAATTTTGTCATTAGTAGTCCTGGGGGTTTCCCCAACAATTAGTTGAAAATAAACTCAATAAGGCGTCCCCCGTGACGAAATTTTATTATTTATTATTATTCTTTTCTTCTTCCCTAACTAAACCTTATTTTTAATATGTTGCAATAGTCCTAGGACGATGAAATTTTTTTACGGGTTTATTAGTCACGTGGGGAAATTTTGATTTTCAATGATTTTTAGCGCCTATACGTCAAAAGACGTCACGCAAAAATTTGTGAAAAATAAAATGTTCGCGCGCTCCAACACCCCCGTCATTTAGGGGTCGGATTGTCTTCAAATTTTCACAGATGGTACATCTTGAAACTAAGGTGTGCATATCCTGTCCGCTAACCGAAATTCCGAAAGACCGAAGTTCTGTGGCTGAAAAAGATTCGAACATGGACCGAAAATTTCTTTTAGATTAAAGTGCTTCAGAGAATAGAAAGTTGAACTTACACAGTTTGCAGTTCTGCAGAATTTCTACAATATTTTGAATCGTGACTCATATGACGTTATGTGACGTCATAACATCTTTTTAATTTTTTTTTTTAGGGCAATGATTTCGACTGATGCCAGTTGTTAAAAATGAATATTTCTGAGTTATGACATTAAAGTATGCGCTTTTAAAAAAAAAAAGCATCTTTAGCACCCTATGACTCATATGAACGTCAAAGCACAAAATAGTGAAAATGGTGTTCACGCTCTCAGCCGTCTTTATGGTGATTTTCTTCAAATTTTTTCACAGATGGTACAATCTTGAAATAAGGGTGCATACCTTCAGCTAACCGAAATTTCGAAAGACCGAAGTTTGTGGCTTAAATAAAGATTCAACATAGGACCAAAAAATTCATTTTAGGATTAAAGAGCTTCAGGTTTAGATAGAAAATTTTTTGAAACTTACACAGTTTGCAGTTCTGCAAATTTCTATATATATTTTGAGCTTTTCTCCTTAAAGCGTCAGTGACGTCAAAAAGCATACTTTCTTGATTTAATTTTAGCGCAATGATTTCACTTTATGCCCAGTTTTCAGAAATATTAAAAATTTTTTCAGAGTTAAGAGTAATGTATGCGCTTTTTAAAAAAAAAGAATTTTCAGCACTTATGACGCATGTGGACTCAAACAAAAAAAGAATCCATACGAAAAAAAAGTAAAGGGTAAGAATTTAAATAATTTTTTCTAACGGTATTAACCCTTAAATTTTTCAAATTTACAGAAAGTCCTATCTTCGTACAACGAATGAAATCTAGTTATTCTTATTCTTCTTCTTCATTATTATTTTTTTTTTTTTCTTCCTCTTTATTTGTGTTAATTTTTCGAGGTGTTGCCATTGTCTCAGAACAATGAAAATTTTATGGCTATATTTTCAAAAACCAGAGCTTTCCCGATGCAATGATTTTCATTATCATATAAAAGTTTATATAACGTCAGATTTGACCCTCAGGGTGAAAAAAGTTTGTAAAGCGGTCCTACAAAACATTATTTCTTGACCGATTTTTTATAAAATTTTTCACAGAATGGTTTATTTTGGCTCTGTTTTTTTTATCCCGATTCCGTTTTTTCCAAATTCGAAAAAGGCAAATGTTTTTATGGCGGTCCAAGATTCAACCTTGGGGCGGGGCAAAATTTTTAAATGCGTATAAAATCCTCGAGAAAAGGTAAAAAACGATTTTTGGACTGAAAAAATTAGTTTTCTATCTTCTTTACATTCTGAAAAGATGAACGCCATATGACGGGCATATGAAAGTCATAAATGTATTTTAAAATTTCGTATTAAAAACTTAAAAAGGTTTTTAAAGCCCTTAGGCTTTATTTTTTGTATGATTTGGGTTAAATTTTGTCTGAAGATGCATATTAATTCTATGGAGCCATGTTTACTTCCCTTTCCGGAAAACCCAAAGGCAAGGTCCCTAATTCAATTATCGGGTTTTTTTTCCCGGCCTAAATTTTCTCAAAAACGGTAAATATTCTTTCGAGACACTATGCGTTTAATTTGTAGGGGTTAGAAAAGACCCTTTTTAAAATGAATTTAGTTTTTGATGATCGGGTTTTAAAACGGTTGAGTTTATGGCGGAAAAACCAATATTTTGGTCCCCCCCCAGTGTTTTTAAACAGTTTTTTATCTCGAACATCCCCTTTATTTTTGAAAATATGATGAAATTATTTAAAAAAATTTGTAACTTTTTTCCTTTTTTGTTGCTTAAAAATTGGAGTTATGGGAAAAAAAAAGAATTTCCCTGCATATAGCTTTGTTTATTTTTTTCATTCTTTTTTGTTTTAAAAGCTTTTATCTCAAAAAAATAATAAAAATATTCCTAAACATAAAGCTGTGAAATTTTAGAGAATTTTTCAGGAAAAGATTATTTTGGTACCTTAAGTTTTGAAATTGATCAAAGTAAAGGGAGGGTTTCAATCAAAATAAATTTAAAACATTGGAGAATTTTCAGCGATTTTCCCTTATGTAAATTTCACGCTTATATCTTAAGACCAAATTAATAAGTCAACACATAAACAAATGGATGTAGAAATTTAAGAAAGATTTTTTTGGTACCTAAAAAAATTTTTGAAATTTATCAAAGAAAAAGGGTTTACATCAAAAATACGAATATAAACCCAAGTGTAAGAATTTTCGAGAAATATCCACTTTCGCTTTAAAGTTAATTGAAGCATTTTCGGAAAATATTAATTTAAAGCTATGTATTAGTTTATATAAATTCAAACAACTTTTTTACTTAATTATATTGATATACTACTAAAAAAAAAGCGTAACCCTTTTTTTCCCGGGGGCCGAGTGGTTAGAGCGCCCCCCTCGGGAGCGGAAGGTCGTGGGTTTCGATCCCCGACCCAACAAAAAAACCCAAGTCGAAAAAATGGTAAATGTTTTTTGCTCCCTTGCTTGGCGCTCAGCATATAAGGTTTTCAGGACTGGTTAGCGCGGTATCAATGATGTACGGGTGGGAAACATGCCACTTGTCCTACGGGCGTGATACGAGTGTGGAAAAGTCCATTACCCGCATGAAGAGACACTGACTGCTGAATTACTGTCGTGGGGACTTAAAAAACCCAAACCCAAAACAAACGATATCAATATACAGTTTTTAAACTACACCGATCCCTAACACGATGTGCACACTGGCGCATGTTTGACGGCTTTTTGAAAACATTTATTAAAGTTGCTTAAATAATCAAGTTTTAAAAAACATTTACATAAGAATGAGGAGTTTCGGAAATATTTTTTGCAAAGGGACCCCTAAGGAAAGAAAAAAGATCCTAAATTAAAAAACAAAATACAAGTATAGATTATTAGGTTTTCGTCCCCTCCGACAGTATTTAAAGCCCTTTTAGAGCAATGTCTACTTAGACAAATGTAGTTTGTCACAAACTCCCACAGTATCACGTTCGTAGACAGTTGGCATGATACCCACCCAGTCACTTATCCGGACACCGGGCCATCGTCCTAAACTACCCTTTAAGCTGAGCGCCAACCAAGGGAGCTAAACCATACCTTTTTACATTTTGGTAAATACAAAATTGAATAATTGAAATAACTTTTTAAAACAACTTACAATCATGTGTTATCTCGTTTGATTTGGTATTTTCCGGGGAATTCCTAGCCTTGAATCTTCCGCGACACCGACTTTTTTTAAAAGATTATTTTTTACATATTTCGTTTTTTTCCAAATGTCAGCATTTTGATATTTTCCGATTTCTCAACTAATTCAAACAAGATAAATAAATAAAAAACGCCATCACATAAATTTGGGATTAAATCTGAAAAAAAAAATGGCCGACAGTAAAAAAAAAAGCGCGAAATTTATGTGTTACATCCATATTTGGAAAGCACGTGCACGTGTGTGAAACTTAAATAACACGAAATTTATATGGGGCCATCTCTAATAAGCCCAAAACGTAGTAATAGGGGGACAACCTTTTAAAATTTTGTCATTTTTTAATTAGTTTTAGGTTTAGTGTTTTTTAGTAAGCATTAAGTCCATTAAATTTGGTGTGGCACGGGGAAAAGCCGCGCGAAACCCCATTTAATGGACTTAATGCTTACTAAATAACATTAACCTCTTAAATGTTTGAAATTAAAGTTTTGAAATTTAACCCCAGTCGCACATTCCAAATATAGTATTGATTTTTTAGACTCCGCCCTAAACAAACCCCGTCCCGGCGTTTAATTAAAATCCCCGTGAAAATGTGACTTCATAGGAAATACTTCTTAATTTTCTTTTAGGGCAAAGATTTGACATGATGGCAGTTGTTTTAGAGTAATGAAAATTTCCCCGAGTTATACAGTAAATATGCGCTTTTGAAAAAAAGCATCTTCACACCCTTTACGTCAAATAACCCTCCAGCTAAAAACAGGGAAAGATGGTGTTCCGCTCCTGCAGCCGTCATTTAAGGGTCCGATTTTTTTTCAATTTTCACAGATGGACATCTTGAAACCCAAAGTGTGCATAAACCTGCGCTAACCCGAAATTTTCCGGAAAAACCCGAATTCTGTGGCTGAAATTAAATTTTAAAAGGACCGAAAAAAAATTTTTATTTTTAAGATTAAAAAAGCTTTTAAATGAGATAGAAAATTTGAAACTTTTCCCCAGTTTTTCAGATCTGCAGAATTTCTCAATATATTTTTGATCGTGCCGTCATATACTCATTGACGTCATAAGCATATTCTTAATTTTAATTTTTTGGGCAATGAATTCGCAGATTTCCATTGTTCAAATAATAAAATTTCAGAGTTATAAAAGTAAAGTATTTCGCTTTTGAACAAAAGCATCTTCAGCACCCATAATCAAAGACGCCAGCTTTTAAATATGAAAAATGGTGTTCCCCGCTCTCCCGCCGTCATTTATGGTCGGATTTTCCCCTTTAAAATTTTTTTAAAAATGGACCAAATCTTGAAACTAAGAAGGGGCACATCCCCGTCCAGCTAATCGAAATTACGAAAAAACCGAACTATGGCTGAAATAAATTCGAACATAGGACCGAAAATTTCATTTTAGGATTAAAGGCTTCAGGATGAGAAGAAAGTTTAAAACCCTACACGGTTTTGTAAGCGAAATTTTCTACTTATTTTGATTCTTGACGTCATGGGAAAGTCATGTGACGTCAAAACAATCTTCTTAATTTTCATTTTAAGCAATGATTTTGCATAATTCCAGTTGTTCAGAAAAATGAAAATTTCAAGTTAAGACAGTAAAGTATGTCCCTTTGACAAAAGAATTTTCAGCACCCTAGACGCCTGTGGACTCAAACTAAAAGAAAGCCATACGAAAAAAAAATAAGTAAAAGGTAGAAATTTATATAATTTTTTCTAAGGGAAATTTTAAATTTTAAAATTATTTTTCAATTTTAGCAGAAAGTCCTTCTTTATCAAGAATAAAATCTATTATTATTATTCTTTTCTTTTTTCCTAACTAAACGCTTATTTTATATGTTCAATAGCCAGACATGAAATTTTTATGGCTTTTAAATCACTGAGAAATTTTGATTTTCAATGATTTTCAGCCCCTATGACGTCACATACTCACAGCAAAAATATGAAAAAATGGTTTCGCGCTCTACAGCCGTCATTTATGGCCCGGATTTTCTTTCAAATTTTTACAATGGTACACTTGAATCAAAGGGGGTGCATATCCTGTCACTAACCGAAATCCGAAACCGAAGTTCGTGGCGAAATAAGATTCGAACTAGGACCGGGAAAATTTTCATTTTAGGATAAAAGACTTCAGATGAGATAAAAAGGGTGAAACTTACAAAGTTCGGGTTCTGCAGAATTTCTACAAACTTTTTGGGCTGACGGTCATATGACGTCTTGGCTATAAGCATACTTTTTAAAAATTTTTTATTTTAGGGCAATGATTTCGACATGGCCAGTTGTTCCCAGAATAATGAAAATTTCAGAGTTATGATAAGTAATGTTGCGCTTTGAACAAAACATCTTCAGTACCCTATGACGTCATGGACCACAGTAAAAAAATAGTGAAAAAAGGGTTTCGCGCTCTACAGCCGCATTTATGGGTCGGATTTTTTCAAATTTTCACAGTTGGTACATCTTGAATCAAAGGTGTGCATATCCTGCGCTAACCGAAATTCCGAAAGACCGAAGTTCTGTGCTGAAAAAAATTTTCGAACATAGGGACCGAAAATTTCTTTTTAAAGATTAAAAGGCCTTCAGGAAAAGTTTTGGAAAGTTGAAACTTACACATTTTTCAGTTCTGCAGAATTTCTAAAAAAAATTTTTTGAGTCGTGACGTCATATGAAGTCATGTGACGCCCAAAGCATACTTCTTTTTTCATTTTGGGCAATGTTTCGACATGATCCAGTTTGTTCAGAATAATGAAAATTTCAGAGTTATTAAACAACGTATGCGCTTTTTGAAGAAAAGCATCTTCAGCACCCAGACGTCACTTACTCACAGAAAAAAAATAGTGAAAAATGGTTTACCCTACACCCGGGCATTTAGGTCGGATATTCTTCAAATTTTCACAGAGGGGACATTTTGAAACTCGGGGGGTGCATATCCGGGCAACTAAAACCGAAATTCCCCAAAAAACCAAGTTTCTGTGGGAAATAAATTCGAACATAGGACCATAATTTCATTTAGGATTAAAGAGCTTCAGGATGAGATAGAAAGTATAAACTTACACAGTTTTGCAGTTCTGCAGAATTTCTACATATATCTGAGTCTTGACATCATATGACGTCTTGTGACGTCATAAGCATACTTCAATTTTCATTTTTGGGGCAATGATTTTGACATAAATGCCATTTGTTCAGAATAACGAAAATTTCAGAGTTATGACAGAAAAAATATGCCCTTTTGAACAAAAGCATCTTTAGCACACTATAAACGGCATGTGACGTCAGAGCTAAATATAGTGGAAAATGGTGTTCACGCTCAAACAGCCGCTATTTATGGTCGGTTTTTCCCTTCAAATTTTCACAGATGGTACATCTTGAAAGTTAGGTGGGGCATATCCTGTCAGCTAATCGAAATTCCGAAAGACCGAAGTTCGTGGCTGAAATAAGATTCGAACATAGGACCAAAAATTTTTCATTTTAGGATTAGAGAGCTTCAGGGTGAGATAGAAAGTTTGAAACTTAAAACAGTTTGCGTTCTGCAGAATTTCTACATATGTTTAAGTTATGATATCATATGACTCATGTGACGTCACAGACTAATACTTAGTTCTTATCATTTGCACTAATTTGGGAATATAATGTCAATTGTTTCAGCATGAACATGAAATACTACCAAGGTGAGTCATTACATGAAACTTCTATCTCCTGCTTTTTGCATTAACACAGCTTGCAGAAAGTCCTATCATTCGTTTTCACGAATGACATCTATTATTATTATTATTATTTTTATTAGGGCTTTCCTGCCTACAGGGAGAAAGTCATATTGGGTTTGTACTGTTTTTTTTTTATTCTTCTTCTTATTAGGACTTTCTGCCTACAGGCAGAAAGTCATTTTTGGGTTTTGTCTGTTTTTTTTATTATTCTTCTTAATTCTTTTTTTCTTCCTCTTATATTTGTGTTAATTTCGAGGTGGGTTTCCATTGACTCAGAACAATGAAAATTTTTTGGCATATATTTCAAACCATCAGATTTCGGATGCAATGAATTTTTATATTCATATGACGTCATATAACGTCAGATTTGACGTCAGGTGAAAAAGATTGTACGCGGTCTACAGCCATTGTTTGTGAACCGATTTTCATCAAATTTTCACAGATTGTGTATATTCAGTTCTAGTTGTTCATCCCCCGGGGTCCGTTTCTGAAAATTTCGAAATTTTCCAAGGTTCTATAGCGAATCCAAGATTCGAACCAAGGTCCCTAAATTTTCAAATGCTTATAAAATTTAGTCCTTTTTGAGATAGAAAGTTGATATTTTGGGCAGTATTAGGTCCCCTCGGTGTTTTAAAAATATTTTGAAAATTTGCATCATATGACGTCACGTGACGTCATTATATGAAAATATATTACTAACATTAACAAGATTATTTCTATATGTTGAAATGGTCGAAGAGCAATGAAAATTTAATGGCATATGTTTCAGACAATATAATTTTTTATTTCAATACTTTTATAGGATATGATGTCATATGACGTCACACTTGCATATTCTACAAAAGTTTGTACGCGGTCTACAGCCATTGTTTGTGAACCGATTTTCATCAAATTTTCACAGAATTGTGTATATTAAGTTCTAGTTGTGCATGCCGGTGTCCATTTTTCAAAATTCGAAAAGACCATGGTTCTATAGCGAATCCAAGATTCGAACCAAGGTCGTAAATTTTTAAATGCTTATAAAATCTGTCCTATTTAAGATAGAAAGTTGATATTTAGTCAGTGTTTAAACTTATAGAATTTTAAATATTTTGTGAAAAGAAATGTCATATGACGTCACGTGACGTCATTAATGAAATGTATTCTAATATTAACAAGAATATTTCTATATGTTGAAATGTCGAAGGGCAATGAAAATTTAATGACACTGCTTCAAACGCTGAAATTTTGATTTCTATGATTTTCATATCTCAATGACGTCATATGACGTCACACATGAATAAGCTACAAAAGTTTGTACGCGGTCCAGAGCCATTATTTATGAACCGATTTTCATCAAATTTTCACAGAAAGTGTATATTAGATTTAAGTTGAGCATTCCGGTGTCCGTTCTTCCAAATTAAAAAATGCAAAGGTTTTATGGCGGATCCAATATTCGAACCATTGACGTTAAATTTTAAATACGTATAAAATCGTTTCCAGATGAGTTTGAAATCTAATATTGGAAAGTAAATAAGTCTCCAAGAGTGCTTTACATTCTATGAAGATGAACGTCATTTGACGTCATATGACGTCATAAGGTCAAAAAATATTTCTGATATATACGCGTAAATTTAATATGTTGTTAACTTCCCAGGACCATGAAATCTTATGGTATATACTTAGAAATGCTTTAGAATGCAATGTAATTCATATTAATTTGACGCTATATCACATCAGATTTGACATCAGGACAAAAAGGTTTTACGCAGTGTACAGCCATTATTTTTGGACCAATTTTCAGCAAATTTCAAAGAATGTATATGTAACGCTCTAGTTGTGTATCCCGGGTCCTGTTTTACAAATTCGAAAAGACAAAAAGCAATGGTTCTATGGCGAATCCAAGTTTCGAAACATTGACGTCAAATTTCAAAAACATATAAAATCGCTTCGAGATGATTGAAAGTTGATATTTGGACTGAATATTAGTCTTTAAGACTTATTTATATTCTGTGAGGATTAACGTTATTTGACGTCATAAGGTCAAAAAGAATGTTAATATATCTACGCGTTAATTTCTATATGTTGCAAAGTTGCAAGGAGCATGAAAAAATTACTTATATTTAAGATACTTAATATTTCATTTCATTGATTTTCTTATGCCTATGATGTCATGTGACATCAAACTTGACGTTGTCTACACACTTTTGTACGCGGTCTACAGCCATTATTACAGGATGGAATTCGAATAGTAAGCGTTTTAAATAAATTTGATTTGTAACATAGCTTATAAAAATAGTCCAAGTTAAATAAATCGTTATAAAAAAATGATTTCAGTTACTTTTGCCATTTCCTCCAAGTTAAGACGGTTTATTTTTCAAAGTTCATTTAAGTTATGGCCATACAAAAGCAAGTTAAAGGCTGCAATTTCATATCCTCTTACTTTTTTTGCTTTTAAGTATTTGACAAATGTAGCAGAAAGTCCTATCATTCGTATCAACGAATGAAATCTAGTTTATTCTTTTTTTCTTCCTAACTAAACGCTTATTTTTCTATGTTGCAATACTCCTAGGACGATGAAATTTTTATGACTTATTAGTCACGTGAGGAAATTTTGATTTCTATGATTTTCATATGCCTATGACGTCATATGACTTCACATTTGAAATATGCTACAAAATTTTGTACGCGGTCTACAGCCATTGTTTGTGAACCGATTTTCATCAAATTTTCACAGAATGTGTATATTAAGTTCTAGATGTGCATGCCGGTGTCCGTTTTTCAGAATTCGAAAAGTCCATGGTTCTATAGCGAATCCAAGATTCGAACCAAGGTCGTAAATTTTTAAATGCTTATAAATTCTGTCCTATTTAAGATAGAAAGTTGATATTTAATCAGTATATAGGTCTCTAGAAGTTTTAAACATTTTGTGACAATAAATGTCATATGACGTCACGTGACGTCATTATATGATAATGTATTTCTAATATTAACAAGAATATTTCTATATGTTGAAATTGTCAAATTTAATTCAAATGCTGTAATTTTGATTTCTATGATTTTCATATCTCTATGACGTCATATGACGTCACACGTGAAATAAGCTACAAAAGTTTGTACGCGGTCCAGAGCCATTATTGATGAACCGATTTTCATCAAATTTTCACAGAATGTGTATATTAAGTTCTAGTTGTGCATCCCGGTGTCTGTTTCTCAAAATTCGAAATTGCCAAGGTTCTATAGCGAATCCAAGATTCGAACCAAGGTCGTAAATTTTCAAATGCTTATAAAATCAGTCCTATTTGAGATAGAAAGTTGATATTTGGTCAGTATGTAGGTCTCTCGGAGTCTTAAAAATATTTTGAAAATTTGCATCATATGACGTCACGTGACGTCATTATATGAAAATATATTACTAACATTAACAAGATTATTTCTATATGTTGAAATGGTCGAAGAGCAATAAAAATTTAATGGCATATGTTTCACACATTAAACGTCATTATATGAAAATATATTACTAACATTAACAAGATTATTTCTATATAAACCGATGTTCATCAAATTTTCACAGAATGTGTATATTAAGATCTAGTTGTGCATCCCGCTTCCGTTTTTCAAAATTTTTAAAGACCATGGTTCTATGGAGAATCCAAGATTCGAACCGAGGTCGTTAATTTTCAAATGCTTATAAAATCGGTCCCATATGAGATAGAATATTGATATTTGAACATTGTGTGGGATTATGTATGACTGAACGATTTTGTGAAAATGAACGTAATGTGACGTCAGATGACGTCAATACATGAAAATCTATTTCTAATATTTACAAGAAAATTTCTATATGTTAAAATGGTCCATGGAAATGGAAATTATATGACATTTTGCTTCAAATGTTGATATTTTTAATTCTACAGTTTTCATATGCCTATGACGTCATATGACGTTACACTTGCCAGATGCTACAAAAGTTTGTACGCGGTCTACAGCCATTGTTTATGAACCGATTTTCATAAAAATTTCACAGAAAGTGTATATTAGGTTATAGTTGACATCCCGGTGTCCGTTCTTCCAAATTCAAAAATGCAAAGGTTTTATGGCGGATCCAATATTCGAACCATTGGCGTCAAATTTTAAATACGTATAAAATCGTTTCCAGATGAGTTAGAAATCTAATATTTGAAAGTAAATAAGTCTCCAAGAGTGCTTTACATTCTCAGAAGATGAAGTCATTTGACGTCATATGACGTCATAAGGTCAAAAATTATTTCTGATATATAGCGTAAATTTAATATGTTGTTAACTTCCCAGGACCATGAAATCTTATGGTATATACTTTAGAAATGCTTTAAAATGCAATGAATTCATATTAATTTGACGTTATATCACATCAGATTTGACGTCAGGACAAAAAGGTTTTACGCGGTGTACAGCCATTATTTTTGGACCGATTTTAAGCAAATTTCAAAGAATGTATATGTAACGCTTAGTTGTGTATCCCGGGTCCTGTTTTACAAATTCGAAAAGACGAAAAGGCAATGGTTGTATGGCGAATCCAAGTTTCGAAACATTGACGTCAAATTTCAAAAAACATATAAATCGCTTCGAGATGATTTAGAAAGTTGATATTTGGACTGAATATTAGTCTTTAAGACTTATTTATATTCTGTGAAGATTAACGTTATTTGACGTCATAATGTCAAAAAGAATGTTAATATATCTACGCGTTAATTTCTATATGTTGCAAAGTTGCAAGGAGCATGAAAAAATTACTTGATATATTTAAGATACTTAATATTTCATTTCATTGATTTTCTTATGCCTATGATGTCATGTGACATCAAACTTGACGTTGTCTAAACACTCTTGTACGCGGTCTACAGCCATTATACAGATGGAATTCGAATTGTAAGCGTTTTAAATAAATTTGATTTGTAACATAGATTATAAAAATAGTCCAAGTTAAATAAATCGATATAAAAAAATGATTTTCAGTTACTTTTGCCATTTCCTCCAAGTTAAACGGTTTATTTATCAAAGTTCATTAAGTTATGGCCATACAAAAGCAAGTTAAAGGCTGCAATTTTATATCCTCTTACTTTTTTTGCTTTTAAGTATTTGACAAATGTAGCAGAAAGTCCTATCATTCGTATCAACGAATGAAATCTAGTTTATTATTCTTTTTTTCTTCCTAACTAAATGCTTATTTTTATATGTTGCAATAGTCCTAGGACGATGAAATTTTTATGGCTTATTAGTAACGTGAGGAAATTTTGATTTCAATGTTTTCAGCACCCTATGACGTCCCATGACGTCACAGCTAAAAATCGTGAAAAATGGTGTTCGCGCTCTACAGCCGTCATTTATGGTCGGATTTTCTTCAAATTTTCACAGATGGTACATCTTGAAACTAAGGTGTGCATATCCTGTCAGCTAACCGAAATTCCGAAAGACCGAAGTTCTGTGGCTGAAATAAAATTCGAACATAGGACCGAAAATTTAATTTTAGGATTAAAGAGCTTCAGGATGAGATGGAAAGTTGAAACTTACAAAGTTTGCAGTTCTGCAGAATTTCTACAGATATTTTGAGTCGTGGCGTCATATGACGTCATGTGACGTCATAAGCATACTTCTTAATTTTCATTTTAGGGCAATGGTTTCTACATGATTCCCGTTGTTCAGAATAATGAAAATTTCAGATTTAAAAATAGTAAAGTATGCGCTTTGAAAAAAAGCATCTTCCACCCTAGACTCATGTGACGCAGATTTTAAACTAGTGAAAAACGTGTTCGCGCTCTACCCGCATTTAGATCAGACTTTCTTCAAATTTTTACAGATGGACATCTTGAAACTAAGGTTAATATTTTGTAAGCTAACCTTAACCCGAAAAACCGAAGTTTTGGGGCTAAAGTAAGATCGAACATAGGACCTTTAAACTAGAAATCAAGTTGCGGCATGCTGACGCAAAAGACATCATGTTACGTCACAGACAATACTTAGTTTTTAAATATTGCCTAATTTCGGAATAATAAATGTCAATTGTTCAGCATGAACATGAAATACTACCAGAGGTGAGTCAATTCAATAAAACCCTTGTCTCCGCTTTTGCACACTTCAGAAAGTCCATCATTCGTTTTCACGAATGAATCTAGTTATTATTATTATTATTATTATTCTTTTCTTCTTCCAAAAAAAAGCTTATTTTTATATTTTGCAATAGTCCTAGGACGAAATTGTTTATGGCTATTAAGTCACGTGAGGAATTTTGATTTCAATTATTTTCAGCACCCTATGACGTCACTGAGGGCACAGCAAAAATGGAAAAATGGGTTCGCGCTCTACAGCCGTCATTTATGGTCGGATTTCTTGAATTTTTCACAGATTTCGAATTGTAACTTTTAAATAAATTTGATTTGTAACATAGATTATGAAAATAGCCAAGTTAAATAAATCGTTTAAAAAAAAATGATTTTCATTATTTTTGCCATTTCCTCCAAGTTAAAAGGTTTATTTTTCAAATTCTTTTAAAGTTATGGCCATACAAAACAAGTAAAAGGCTGCAATTTCATATCCTCTACTTTTTTTTGCTTTTAATATTTGACAAATGTACAAAAGTCTATCTTTTTGTAAACAAACGAATGAATCTAGTTATTCTTTTATTAGGACTTTCTGCCACAGGCAAAAAAGTCATATTGGGTTTGTCTGTTTTTTTATTTTTCTTCTTCTTATTATTCTTTTTTTCTTCCTCTTATATTTGTGTTAATTTCGAGGTGTTGCCATTGAAATCAGAACAATGAACATTTTATGGCAATATTTCAAACCATGAGCTTCGGATGCAATGAATTTTAAAATTATACGACGTCATAAACGTCGATTTGACGTCAGGTAAAAATTTGTACGCGGTCCCACAGCCATTATTTCGGGACCGATTTTCATCAAATTTCACAGAATGTGTATGTTAGGCATTAGTTGTGCCTTTCGGTGTCGGTATTCAAAAATTTGAAAAGTCCATGGTTCTATAGTGAATCCAAGATTCGAACCAAGGTCGTAAATTTTTAAATGCTTATAAATCTGTCTTATTTCAGATAGAAAGTTGATATTAGTCAGTATATAGGTCTCTAGAAGTTTTAAACTTTTGTTTAAAATAAATGTCATATGACGTCACGTGACTCATTATATGATAATGTTTTCTAAAATTAACAAGAATATTTCTATATTTTAAATTGTCGAAGGGCAATGAAAATTTAATGACACATGCTTTAAAGGCTGAAATTTGATTACTATGATTTTCATATGCCTAGACGTCATAAAGACGTCCACTTGAAATATGCAACAAATGTTTTTACGCGGTCTACAGCCATTGTTTATGAACCGATTTTCATCAAATTTTCACAGAATGTGTAATTTAAATTCAGTTCTTATTTGGACTTCTGCCCCTTTTGGCAGAAAGTCCTATTGGGTTTTGTATTGTTTTTTATTTTTAGGACTTTGCCCTTTGCGAAATCCCATTGGGTTTGGACTTTTTATTTTATTAGGGCTTTCTGCCTCGGCGAAAGTCATATTGGGTTTTTAAAAATTTTTTTTTTTATTTCTTTTTCTTATTTTTTTTTTTTTCCCTTATATTTTGTTAATTTCGAGGGTTGCCATTTACTCAGAAAAATGAAAATTTTTTTGGGAAAAATTTTAAACCTGAGATTTTGGGTGCAATGAATTTCAACAAACGCAAAAATCGTTTGAGCCGTGAAAAATTTTTTACGCGGTTTACGCCCT
>CM037790.1:45019392-45069392 GCA_021229015.1 Solen grandis | reverse complement strand
GAGGAAAATTCTAACAAACCAAACATTGATTTGGTCTGTGGGTGGTAGCAGACTGACGATTTTTATCAGTAGCCACATTTTAATGACATTTTCATCTGATAGCAAGCTCTATGAGGGCATATTTTCTTAGTATATACAAATATTTCACCGCCTATAAGTATGACAAACAAACAAATTCAGTGGTAAAGTGGTGTCAAGTGTCAGGCAAAACAGTAAAGCCTGGCCATCCCTTTATTAATAAATCAAATCATGACTGTAAATGAATTCTAAATGACCCATACAAGTTTTAGAGACAACCTTGGTGAACCTAGGAACTGTCTGAATCAAACCCCCAGTCTTTTCATTTCAATTTCAGTATGACACATTGTGACTCATTTTCTTACAACAACACTAATTTCTTTCAAATTATCCCAGTTTTGGTCTATTCCTAAATTTACCTGAGGGAACTTCACATCTGTATGAGAGCTTCAGCTTGAAAGGCAGTAGCCCAGTGGACAATATGACCATCAAACCCTCTTAATTTTCACCTAATATCTAAGTTTCAGAGTATTTAACATCAAAACATTGTTAAGTCTTTAATCACTTTATTTTACGTTTTATTTAAAGTAAATGATTTAAAAAACCAAACAAACTCAAAACATTCAGATATTAATTATGACCATGAAAGAATCATAAGAAAATTGGATCTCAGATTCTTAATACTGCCGCAAATTACTGGTATTCCACAAGAAATATGCTACATCCTATATCTAATTAACCTAACTGCATTCTAAGCACATTGAACTTTTTTTTTTTTTCAGAAAAAAACATAAGGTATATCAGTATGACACTGCAATTAATTTTAAAGCAGAGATTTTCTCACTTCAAGGCCCAAAATTCCATCAAAAAAGTGCCTAAGGCAGCAAAATGCAAAGTCAGCCTGTTATGTAATAAAAGTAAATAAATAAATACCCCAAATCAACTCAGTATCTCCATGCATGTATAAAAAAGTCTGGAAAACCTCCATATAATCCTAAGAAATTTTCTAAGACCAATTAAGGGTCATAACTCTGTCAATAATATTTGAATGTCATGAAAGGCAAACTATTTACCATAAATCAACATGAAACGTTTATGTAATGGTTACCCATTTACTTCATAATTATACTCATTTTGACGCATAGGCAAACAGAGCCATGCAGCTCCTATAGGAGCTGTCTGATCTGGGTCTTCTCTGTTTGCTCATACAAATATGTAGCTCAGTTTCTATACAGTTATCTGTGGCAAGGAAAAACCCATCATTTTATGAAACCTTTAACCATCAATTAATTAATATTCATTGATTTATAAATTTGTACATAAATATTCATGAGGTCCAGATCGGCCTGTGAGTATCTCATATGTTGATTGGGTTTTTTACCTTTAAGACTGTAAGAATCTTTATTGTTTTCAGTCTGATCAGGCATTTCAATGCTTTTACAATGTCCTGGTGAAAATGCGATACCTGAATCAAAAAGGGATACAAATATAGAGTGACCTGGACCACACACCCATTCAATCACCAAAAACTGTCAAAACAATCCAAATTATCCCAAAATATTGACTGAAAAAAAATCAATTTACAGCCTGTTTTGAGTTTCATGTTTTATATCCATGATTTATGGATCTCCCCGGATGTTGAAGTAATGGTTGTGTAGCCCAGGGCCAGACTCCCCAACATTAACCTCCACCCATCCACCTCCCAGCACCAGATTCATTACCCCGATATAACACGATGTTTGTCGATACCAATTACTCGACCATAAACGTCAAATGTTACAACCTCATTCTCAACCATATCTGGAAAGTCTTTTCACAAGGGATGGTGTCCAACTGTGTTTATAGTTTTATAATATATACATCACCTCTGATCAATTTGGTTGCTGGACTGGAAAGGTGTTAACCAGTGGTCAGGTGTTGTGGCTAGGGTACAATGTGTCCAGGTACACTGGTCCATTTCAGGGGAATTATGGTCTGAGTGCAATTTGATCATGAATGAAATATAAGACTACCACAATTGTACAACTTGTCCTTATTCATCCCAATGATGACCTGATTTATACTGTCTCTATCCAATAAATATTTATTACTTATTGGTGCACACACCACTATGTACTCTAGTGCAGTTTTTATTTCCTCTAATTACACCATAGCTTTTCCTAGAGTACTAGCTGACAATGTACTATTACATGAATTAAATCAATAAAAAAATTCAGTTTCTTATAGATGTTTAATGAATTGGTCCTTTAATTAAAGTAACAGTTCACTGAAAGTTCTATTAGTTACTTTGTTCTGAATCAGGGTGAGAAAAAACGTTTGAGATAGATATAAAACAAGATATTTACCTAAAACCATTTTGTTTGAATAAATTTAAGAGCACCATTATAATATTTCTACTAAGTATGAATGAGACATTTCAAATGCTACATTAATTTCATCAACACTTGTGTTAATCGTACAAAATCTATAAAACACCAAAAGTTACAATATAAAACATAAAGTAACCAAATCTATTACAAAATAACAACAATGATTAAGCTGAAAAGGCCTTCTAAAGCTTCCCCCCACCCCCACGAAAAAGAAAAAAAAAGAAAAGAAAAAACAGGTTTTCTAAGAAGTCTATAAATTTTACAACATTATCCAGTTAATGAAGCTATGTGCAACACCTTATATAAACAAAGGTAAATAACCACATAATTCTCAGTATATCATAACCATTAGCATTGTCACCAATTATATCAAAGACAGCTTGACACCTTGATCGCAAACCATCACACATTTGTCACGTTTTGGAGTTTCCTGTCACTTGACAATTTTCCAGTGACATAATATAGTGACAATCAGTGGTCTGATCTGGATTTGCTGTTTGCATCTTGGATGGTGGACCGGAACAATTTTAGCTGATTTTGCTCAGTACCACCTAAGGATCATTCTTGTAAAATTTCATCAAAATCAGCTTAGCGGTTTAGGAAGAGATGTTGTTTAAAGATAATTCTGTTTTTAGCTTTAGTGGCCATCTTGGTAGCAGAACAGAACGATTTTAGCTAGTTTTGCTCAGTACCACCTAAGGATAATTCCTGCAAGATTTCATCAAAATCTGCTCAGCGGTTTAGGAGGAGATGTCGTTTAAAGCAAAAGTTGACGATGCACAATGCATGCTGGACAAAGATGGATCACAATACCTCACCTGAGCTAGTGCTCAGGTGAGCTAAAAAAAAAGAAAAAAAGACAATCAAAATGCATCACTGAACTTGTAATACATGGGATAATCTATTCATTTCAACACGTTTGATATAACTGCACACCTGTTAATACCATGTAAACATCAATAGTGCAGCCAAATGATTCATGATACCGGTACATCTAAAAATATGCTGAATTATTTACAGCAAATATAGATTAATACTTTATGCATTTCAGTTTTCTTAGCTGGTGTGAATGTGTCAAGAAATTGTACCCTATCCATAAATACATGACATGTATTGATATATATTATTTTTCCACATGACTGAAATGCATTTATAGCAGTAAGAATGCCAGCAGTTGATAAAAAAATGGACTACAATATCTGTTAACTTTAACCCTTTCCCTCATATAGACTCATTTTGACGCACTCAGTAGGTACCACATAAAGCCTGATCTGCAGAAAACCACAGTTAAACCATACCAAATTTAATTATAAAGTCCTCATTTCCAGACCACTGAGGAGCAGCGAACAACATAAAACCTGATCAGCCTGCGAGTTACTCGCAGGCTGATCTGGTTTTATGTTGTTCGCATAGGTCTTTTCATGGTTTCCTCTATGAGGGAAAGGGTTAATTAATTGGCAATAAATAAAAATGAAATTGTATTTCGATTTTCTATCAACAATGGTAACAAGTTTGTACCTCCATCTCATAGACAGCTGATCCTGAGGTATAGACTATAATCAGACAATAGGTACATGACACCATGGTGAACCAGATTCTATCTGAGCTAAATGTCTCTCTTAAATAATATTTAATGTGAATATACTAAAGTTGAACCCTGCATATGTAGAGCATAATCATTTGAGATAACTCATAAAAATAAAATACATTGCAGACCTATAACAGCACAATATATAGACAAAAACCTCGATACAGTGTAGGTGTAATGTATTAATTTGGTGACAATCTGTAAAAAATCTGTATTTGAGGATGAAACCTAGATACAATACAAACTCTGTATTTACTTAGATTCTTTGCAATTCCATTATAATACTGTGCTTGAGGCCAGACTTTAGACATTATATGTATCCATTATGATGCTGTATTCTGAGAAAAATTAAAACTAAAATATTTGTAACAAATCACAGACACTTGTAGTTGGTCTGGGTTCAGGGTATAAACCATGTGGAATGTGAAATAGTTGACTGTCATGTCCCTGTGACAGTATTTCTTTCATAAATATAGTGATGTCCAGCTTATTTCAGGTGGAGGAGATCACTGTGACAGTATTTCTTTCATAAATATAGTGATGTCCAGCTTATTTCAGGTGGAGGAGATCACTGTGACAGTATTTCAGTCATAAATATAGTGATGTCCAGCTTATTTCAGGTGGAGGAGATCACTGTGACAGTATTTCAGTCATAAATATAGTGATGTCCAGCTTATTTCAGGTGGAGGAGATCACTGTGGCAGTATTTCAGTCATAAATATAGTGATGTCCAGCTTATTTCAGGTGGAGGAGATCACTGTGACAGTATTTCAGTCATAAATATAGTGATGTCCAGCTTATTTCAGGTGGAGGAGATCACTGTGACAGTATTTCAGTCATAAATATAGTGATGTCCAGCTTATTTCAGGTGGAGGAGATCACTGTGACAGTATTTCAGTCATAAATATAGTGATGTCCAGCTTATTTCAGGTGGAGGAGATCACTGTGGCAGTATTTCAGTCATAAATATAGTGATGTCCAGCTTATTTCAGGTGTAGGAGATCACTGTGACAGTATTTCTTTCATAAATATAGTGATGTCCAGCTTATTTCAGGTGTAGGAGATCACTGTGGCAGTATTTCTGTCATAAATATAGTGATGTCCAGCTTATTTCAGGTGGAGGAATCACTGTGACAGTATTTCTTTGATAAATATAGTGATGTCCAGCTTATTTCAGTTGAAAGTGGACCCCAAGTGCACAATTTACAGTTGGTCCTAAATTGATGAAGGGTTTGAGACCATTAGGTAGGTTAGTGGTTCTAAATGGGTGCCAGTGTCAACGTCCCCCTGTAATTAGCTGAACACAGTCCACTCAAAAAAACAACAACAACAACAAACATAAAAGACTGATTCAGATTTAAACACTGGTTTCATCATATATCAAAATACATGGATTTGTTAGACAATCTGGTACAGTAAATCAAATTGTATTGGCAACTGATATAGGTTGAGTAGAGTAAATAGTTGATCCCAGTCCAAGACCTGTCAGTCAAAGTCTTGATTATCCTTGTTACTATCATCCACATCTGACACGGGAAGGCCGTCTTGAGATGTTATCTCAAAGACTGGGACAGAATCACCAGGAATATCGAGGGTATGACAGGTTGAATACCCAGTATAAACTGACATACTTATGTCATTATGAGATTATTGTATGTTTCATAGATTGACCAGGTAATTAGAGCTTATAAGCTAGGGTCTAATCAATCAGTTCTGAAGAGCATTTGACTCCATTTTGATAGAGTACATTTAAAATACTTTGGCACCTTGACATTTACTGTTAATCTGTAGATAAATGAAGGAATTCACTGTGTCAATCTATTTCAAAGATATCAGGTTGCCTTTTATCAATCTTAAAATGTAAGATATTTTTTTTATACTGAAAAGTAAATTTATAGCTGAGGTGATAAATACCTTTGCAGCACATGACAATACTCTAATACAGCAATCAATTTCTATTTTTAGAAACATCCACCTTGACCTCACCTTTTTTTTCAAAGCTAACTTTAGTGATACTGAATAGTTTCAACACGGTTACATAGTTAAGTGGCAATTAGAATAAGACTCTTTGTGCCTATGTGCAGTATGATCGTCAATATAAATCTGTTCCTTTGCAACAGAAAGAAAAGTGATGTTAATTGCTATTAAAACTTCAGTTTATCAGTTATATGTAGTTACCTATATTTACCTTAATTAGGATTATGAGTATTCCAAATGAGTCATCAGAATTAAAAACAGGTGATGTTGAGGCTGATTGCAAAACTGTTTTAAGTGCAAAAGAAACAGAAGAAATAAAACAATTTTGTGGTCAATCTTTGATTTACAAATCTACATTTCCACCTCACTTACATATTAGAAACAGCCCTCACCCCAATTGCTTACCTGCTTATGTCATTTTTACACCTGTAATACCATTTTGCTCATTGATGCACATGACAGAATTCATATTAAACTTCAGGTAATAATTCATGACATTCATCGTTTAATCCCTGAATACACAGTGATATTATACAAACTATGTAAATTTGGTGAATTTATTTCATAATAAATATACAAATGTCATGTTCATGGTTAAGACGTTAAGATATATGAATTAAATTTTGGATAAAAGATGAAACAAATCTTTCTGCTACCCCCCATTAAATTGTGGGACTTAAAAGCATGAAATTTCTATCGCATGCACATGCAATAGCTACCACATTTGCACGCAGGTAGGTATCACAGTAATAGCTACTGCGTGCCAACGCAGTGGTTATCACATGGGCGTGCAAAAGTTATCACGTTCGCATGCAGTAGCTATCATGTGGGCACGTAACATAAAGATATCTTCCATGTCACTTTCATGCCACCATATGACTCAGTCTGGAATCAAATCAAAATAATAAAACACAGTCTTAACAAGAAATATCTTTAAAAAAGATACTTGGCCATGGTAACCAGCTTGATGATTAGTGTCTGAATGGTTTAACATGTAATAGATTTTGTTGTTGGTTTAATAGTTATGTAATTCCTGTGTCAGTGTAGCTCTTTGAAATACCACGGATCCAAATAATTTGTCCAATCTTGGTAGACACTTACAGCCTTAAAACATCTGCGCATTAGACTTGTTTCGCGGGCTACAAAACTAAACAGGATGTTACGTTTTTGATGAATATAGGATGTGTCAGGGTCAAACAATCACTCCCGAAATCTATGTGTTTCTTATTTTTTTAATGTTCTACTCTTTCAGTTTACCTTATAAAGGTGCACTGTCTTACTATTCGGGACAAATTTTTCGCAGGGGAAGAAAACTTCAACTTTTAAAACAAACAGAGATCTAAAGAACTTGTTTCTGCAACTACTTTCTTTTCTTTTGACTAATTTTACAATGACCAAAGGGAATTTAGCATAGTATATAATAACCAATGGAAAGCCTAATTCTATTCCGCTTAATTACTGTGTTTCACAAGAAGTCAGGGTGAAAATAAACAGCCTAATGGCCGAAAAAGTTGTAAATATGCTTGATTTTACAATCCACCAACACTTTAAGTCATATGGGTGTTTTCCTCTATGTGAGACTGATAAAAAGCTGTCTCGCTCTAACACCATGCCAAAACATTATTCTACTAGCAATAGTATGTCTTGAAACTACTCATATGCTGAGAACCAAGCAAGGGTGTTGGGTATATCAAGACTGGAAACAAACTCATAACATCCAGCTCTTAAAGCAGACGCTCAAAGCACTCAGCAACCAGAGTGTTTTATTAAAGACAAAATTAACAAACAACATTTGCAAACTTTGAATTGATCAATCATACACAATTTCATAAAAATACACCTTCAGTTACTCAAACACAGGCCAATCTCGGCCCCACTATAATTTATAATCTATAGCTCTAACATCATTAAAAAGCTCTAAAAGTTTTCAAACAAAAAGTCACATTAAACATACAATGAGTCAAACCAGTAATCTCATACCATGGGTCAAACCAGTAACTTAATACATTTTACCATGGTTCAAACAAGCAATGCCACCAGTAAAAACATACCATGGGTCAAACAAGCAATGCCACCAGTAAAAACATACCATGGTTCAAAGTCACACCAGTAACTACATACCATGGGTCAAACCAGTAACTTCATACCATGGGTCAAACCAGTAACTTCATACCATGGGTCACACCAGTAACTTCATACCATGGGTCAAACCAGTAACTTCATACCATGGGTCACACCAGTAACTTCATACCATGGGTCAAACAAATAACTACATACCATGGGTCACACCAGTAACAACATACCATGGGTCAAACCAGTAACTTCATAAAATGGGTCAAACCAGTAACTTTATACCATGGGTCACACCAGTAACTTCATACCATGGGTCACACCAGTAACAACATACCATGGGTCAAACCAGTAACTTCATACCATGGGTCACACCAGTAACAACATACCATGGGTCAAACCAGTAACTTCATACCATGGGTCAAACCAGTAACTTCATACCATGGGTCACACAAGTAACTTTATACCATGGGTCACACCAGTAACTTCATACCATGGGTCACACCAGTAACTTCATACCATGGGTCAAACCAGTAACTTCATACCATGGGTCACACCAGTAACTTCATATCATGGGTCACACCAGTAACAACATACCATGGGTCAAACCAGTAACTTCATACCATGGGTCACACCAGTAACTTCATATCATGGGTCACACCAGTAACAACATACCATGGGTCAAACCAGTAACTTCATACATGGGTCAAACCAGTAACTCTACCATGGGTCACACCAGCAACTTCATACCATGGGTCAAACAAGCAATGGCACCAAAACAACTACCATGGGTCAAACCAATAACTCATTCCATGGGTCAAACCATTAACCCAAAACCTTGGACCAAACAAGTAACTCCTACAATGAGTCAAACCAGTAATCTCATACCATGGAGTAAACCAGCAAAGGCATCAGCAAGTTCACACCATGATTTAAACAATCAACCTCATAATCTTTCTCAAACAAAAACTTTGTACCAAAATTCAAACAGCAACCCCATACCATGCACCTCAGACCAGGGATTAAACCAGCAGCCTCCAATTCCAGCTCAAACCAGCAACGGTGTAATCTGAATAAAACCAACAACCTAATTTTCTCACTACTGGCACTCTCTAACTACTTGGTCATTCACACATAGCCCTTATAATATTCATGAGGAGTTCAATTTAAGAATGTCTGTAAAAAGTGCTATTACATATTTACTGCCATCAACACATATTTAAGCCATCAACCTAACGTGTGTTTACCTCTTATGTTTCATTACATTTTACAAATACCTGTTAAAATCCAGACATAGTTACATCACATGTGAAAACTGCAATCTAATATAAACCAGACCTCAACCGGTAGAAGATTTCTTTAGTTATAACAAGCCTAATTACCATTAAAAATAAAAAAAATGACTTTGAACAAGTTTTTTTTTTTTTTATCATGATTTTTGTTTTTGTATAATAATTTAAAATAAATAATTTTAAAAATAAACCATATTATTTTTTAAAATATTAAGGTGGTAATTCAGGGTGGTATTTAACAAAAATAAAAATTCCAATAAAAAAACAACATGTATCTGACTTAAAATTTGTATATTTAAAAGTATGCTTTTAAAAAAACATGTTTCTGGCATTACTTTTGAACGAACTCAAACCTGATAAAACTCATGAATATTCATGTACAAATTTATATCTCTATAAATATAAATTTACATGGGTAAACTTAAATGGATATAATTATAAAACAATGGATTTTTTTTTTGTCATGCAGATTGTGTAGAATCTAAGCAACAAGACTGAATGAGCAAACAGAGGAGGCCCTAATCAGATAGCTCCAAAAGGATCTGTCTGATCTGGGTCCTCTCTGTTTGCCAATGAGTCAAAATTATGAAGGGCTGAGGTTTCTTCTTGACAACCAGCAGCAATATGAGATTGCTTGTTTGCTCACCCACAAAGACAATTCTTTTACCAATGACCTCTCACATCACAACTAAATCTTAATTACAAATGAGCAATTTTTTTTAGTCTTATTGTTGAAAATTGAATAAATGTAACCTTTTTAAAGGACTGACAAAATCTTGACAGTTTAAGAGACCATAAACCTAGAAAGACATTATTTTCCATATTAGCAGTACATCTAGGGTTATCAACCATCTTTACACCAACATGAAAGATTTTCTTTATCAAGAAACAGGATCTGTTTTATTATGGTAGCTTCTGCCTGTGTTCCCACGATGCTGATACACCGAGGTTATCATACTACAATATAAGAGATACATGCATGAAAGGTGTGAAATTGCAACTTCAGTATACCCATACCTTTATCATTTAAATGTGTACATCTTTTATGTCAGTTTTGAAAAAAAAAAAAATAGGCCAATTTGTTACAAACTACCCAACAGTAAATGAAATCTTATTTTCTGTAAAATATGTTGATTCTGTTCCCTGCTTTCAACAATTACAGGATATAGATCAAGCCAATAACTTATAACTGGTATCTAATGCCTTAATTAAGGGTTGACCCCAACTGCTGACATTCACACTTTGCATTCAACAGTCATTAACCATCCCACCATTTCTCATGGTGGTGTACCATACAAAAGCCAGATCAGACTAAAGTTTTCACTCTAAGCAGCTCTATTCTTTTCTGATATCCGAAGCACTAAATATGTTGATCAGCCTGAAAATTACTTACAGGTTGATCTGGTTTTATACTGGTCGCATAGGCCATGACTTCCTTAATGGCTCCTGGGTATTTGATGGGCTGCTCAGCATCATAATAATGTGACTGGGTGTGGTATCATGCTAGTTTACAGTTCATAGTTTGATACTGCTCTGTGGTAGTGAATGTAATATGTCTTAAGAAGACAAATAAAGTCAGTCCTGTGTTACCTCTAAATAGAAGCCAGTCTGTGAACAAAGGCCAATGACTGGATCCAATTTAAATATATAGTGAATTCAAGTGTTGAACAGCCACCTCTATACAAATACCAATGCCGAGTGGTTAGGGCATCCGCCTCGGGAGAGGGACGTCGTGGGTTCGATCCCCAGCCACAACATACCAAAGTCATAAAAGATGGTACTGTTATAGCTCCCTTGCTTGGCGCTCAGCATATAAGGGTAGCTGCAGGACTGATTGGCCCGGTGTCAGGATAATGTGACTGGGTGTGGTATCTTGCCACATGTCTACAGCGTGATACTGCAGTGTGGCAGCACTATATCTGTCTCAAGTAGACATCATCATTCTCTAAATGACTGAAATACTGTCATTGGGATATTAAACCCAACAAACAAAGACCAATTCCTTTATAATAAGAGATGCTGGAGTGTGAACATATCAAAATGCTCAATTTTTCTGAAATTTAACAGCATAACAGGGCCATAACTCTAGATCTATCAATCTAATATCAGCCATAATCAAACATGGCTGAGGTACTATGGCCACTGGAATTGTATACATTTGATCAATATTGTTTCATAATTATAGGTGCAAGAATGTAAACAAAGTTGAATCTGGCTTTTTTTTAAATCCAAGAGACACAACTCTTGACCTTCCAGGTTGATATCAGCATAATCTAACTGGCCAAAGGATTAAGACCATAAACATCATCAACAAGTTTGAAAAGATTTCCTACAAAATGCAGTTGCTAAAGTTTAAATAAGCTAATTGTGGATGATGGACAAAGAACATTCAACAATCTAAAATACTTATAATGATTTTTTTTTGTTTATAAGAACACAGGCACCATGTGTGGCAAGGGGCAGAAATTTAGTTTTGTTTAGCTCCAACAGGTACCCTTGTTATCAGCAGACATAATCAGATATGCCATCTTGTTATCATCTATGGAACATTACGCAGGAACAATACCACAGGTATCATGGTACTCTGTTAAGGTAAGAAGATAAATCATGATACAAGTAGTATCATGATTACCTTTACAAGTACATGTTTCATGTTCATAAACAATCATGTCTTAAAAATATCATTGGTATTCAGAAATATATTTACATGTCCTACAAAAACATATTGCTTTTTATTATTTATTTGTAGATGCTCTTTTCTGCAAGTGTTCATATCAAAAAGAGAACAAGCAATTAGTTTTGAATTTCAGACATCACTGAGTCTAGAGGTAAATCAAACCTTCAAAAAAATGACCTCAATTTTGAGCTATGCTTGCTAATTAAGCATAGACAAGAGTGAAATTAAAAGGTTAAATGAATTTCAAAAACTTTAAACTACGGACTTCGGAGGTGATCTTCTCTAAGATTTAGTTTCACGTCTGCCATATATAACAACATTGCCATATTGAACTACATTGCCATATTGAACAACATTGCTATATATAGAACCAATTGAGACAGAACTGTGGAATCGAAAGTAAGAGAGAAACTTAGAAATTTCATCAATAACATGATTAAATCTTGTATAACATTTGCACAACCTGTGGCAATAACAGTGTCAAATGACAGGAACTTATGGTCCTTGGGTGAAGCAGCATGTGAAATGGGTATTGAGGTTATGACCTTTGTTCCATTAAAGATCTGTTGCTGTTTGCATGTAAAATATTAGTAAGCTTGCATTTCTATTTTAAAGTTAAGAAATTCACTGGAAGGAACTTTCAGGAGGCTCAAACATGTACATTATGTATTTTGAAGTAAGTAACTTCAGATTGAGGGTCAGTGCCCAAAATATAATATAATGTTACCAAAGGGAAAGAACTTGGTATGAAAATGATCACCATTTGTTTATAGGTTGGAATCTATCAATGGATAAAAATGGTCTTAACCTAAGACAAAAGTCAAATTGAAAGGAAATGTCAAATCTCTGTATGCATTATTACAGTAAAAAGAACAAGTCAATATAAATGATATCTTGCCTGTTTTTCAATACATTTTCTTTCTTTTTTTTTATTTCAATTAAAATAAAATGCTATAAATGTTCCTTAATTATATAACACTAATAAATGGAAATATATATACTGCAGTATAACTAGAGCTATCACTGAAGGTGATTAATACCCCCTTTGCTTTGTTACAGGAGAAGCCAGACTCCAGGCGGAGCATAGATAAGAACCAATATACAGAGTATATTGGTTGTGATAGTAAGTTATAAGTAAGTAAAGTTTTTATTTAAAGTGGATAGAGAGTCAATTATGGTTGTTTTGCACAGTAGTTTAAAAGTGTAGAGTTACAGTTCTTGGACACTGCACTTCTCCTAGTTGCCATCTCTTTACATTTTAAGTTTTAAGTAAATACCATGTATAATATTTCGGGTTATGTTCCGGACAAGGAAAAACAGAATTAAACAAAGGGAGATAACTCAAAGATGGGACTAGGGCAATAGCTCTGCCATCCTTGAGACAACTCGAGTGAAATATATGACTTGCACCTCTACACCTGACTATCAATGCACACACAAAATATGAACAAATCAGTAAGAAATGTAGAAGAAGTTCAAGGGGAACAATGCACATACAAAATTTGAACTGAATCGGTTAAGAAATGTAGAAGAAGTTCAACCATCTGAAGTATGTTCTTCAGTTTCATTACAGAGGAATAAATCAGAAATTATGCAATATTCATGACAGCTAGTTTGAATTTGCCAGACTAGATTTTTTTTTTTTATTTACAAATTTTAGTTAGTAGATACCAGACTTTTCCTGGTTACTTCTCAATGATACTTGCAGAAGCCAAAACAGACCCTCAAAGACTGTTCTTCAATGTGATTAATTGTGCTACCTTTAATGTCTAAAATAATCAGTGCAATACTATAGCATATCATTACTTCACTAGAATGTATGGGAATTTAAAGCTAACAGTCTGTATCATAGCCTATATCCTCCCATAATCCACCCCATTAAACAACAATGAAACATGAATATAACCATTTCTTATTATAGTGAATTTAATGCTCCTAATTTATTTGTAGCCATTTTGACAAATGTAAGGTCATAATGACAATTTGTACAGCCAGTCAAGTCTCAGTCATATCTATGATTAATGGATGTCTAACATAGGTTAAAACATAGAGTGTCTAATGTTGTTGTCAAATGACCAGACTAAATTTATAGCATTACTGAAGGTTTATACTTCATGAGAAACAGTAGTAACACAGGGAAATAACAGAATATGAAATATACAAAATAAAAAGACAAAATGCTTACCACTTTAAACACTGCCCTAAATAAATATTTAAGGTGAAAGAGTATATTGTGCATCTAGAATATGTGTATTATCATATTTGAATAAAGAATATGTTAAAGAGTATAGCTAAGAGAGAGAAAAAAAAGGCAAATTAATCCTTAATAGACCAAGATCAGCTGGCACATATGTGCAGTTTGATCATGGTCTGCACTGTTCACTATTCATTTAATAAAATTTCAGAGAGCCACACTATGATTTAAGAAATTTAGCATGGTAATTTTAGGGTTAATGATTATGCATTATACAATGTGTACATGATAGAACAGTCATTTCTTAAACACTATATTTACAAATTTAATAACTTATAATTGGAGTTATCCTTTTAAATGCACATTATATTAAGAAATGTACAGCTTTTTAAACTTCTTGCCTTAAATAATCATAATGAAATATTACAATTTTCGAGTTAATAACACACAAAACTTCAAAAGAGAAAAAAGGGATAAAAATCAAGAATTTGTTAGATTCAAATAATTCTATATAGGAAAAACATTAAGAATTAATGCAAATAGTATGTATGCATCAAACTTTTAATCTTGAAAGTTTCACTGAAATTGAATTATGTTAATTTCTTAATGATAACTATCGAACACTAATTTGTTTTCGACTACACATCCGGAGGGCAAAAAAGATCAATTACATGTGATGATTGATATATCTGAAGAAATAAAGCTATACTCACATACACATGTATCTTGGTAGGCCCGTCATGGTTTCAGGAGGTGGTATTTAACATACAATTAATCTATTACATAAGAATATCTGGCATGTCACTTTCCACTTTCAGAGAAGAAATTCCTAGCGGTGAACACAACAATGCATTTCTCAACTGATGTATTATATCGAAAATGATATCAATCACAATTGTTGAATTAAATCTCGTTAGCATGTGTCATCAACAAAAGCTAAATAAGCTTTGAAATATAATTCCATAAAGTCCAGTTGTAAAACGTCAGTGGAATTCCATATTATTATTATGACAAAATTATGTTCCATTAATTTCCTTTTTATAAGAGTGTAATTTCATCCAACTCCACCTATGATAAATTTCAATGAAAATTAAGCCACTGTATGCTTGACTGATGTCAGCATATGTGCAATTTATTGTGATGGCAGATCACGATGCAATAAATTATAACACCCATGTCTTGCATCACTGATCACCCACTGCCAGTAACTAAAACATCCAACACGTTCATTCAAAAGTTCCAGATTATGACACGTTATACTAGATGTCAGTTCTCACTTGACGTATACTGGGATGAAAATACTCTACCTTACTGGCAGACGTAAGAATTGTATAGAATAAAAAATATCCCAATAGAATTTGATGAACAGACATTAAACAAGAAACACTTTGTGTGACACTTTAACAAAAAATAACACAAAACAACAAAAGAAAAAAATGCTTCTCTTAAAATTTCTCAAATATTGAGAAACAGAGTGGTCTAAATAATAAAAATGGCATACCAATGCTTGTCATATATTTGATGAAACTGTAAAATCAACTGATGAAATTCTATCCATCCACATTATGTCAGTAAAAAGAAATGCCACAAGATGAATTTTGTTGTGGCTATTATGACCAATTTTTCTCTTTAACACTTCAAACAAATGCCCTGCTATGATATACCATTGACAGTTCCTCTCCATTTGTTGAAAGTGTTACCCCCCAGCTTTGTGCCCTTTCTCTACAATGTGGTCTTCCTGAGAGAGGTTATACAAGTTTCAAATAGTCGAGCAGCCATGCAAAAGGAGATAAACATTTGTCTGCGAAAACTCGCCTTATTTGCTGACAAACTTCGCAGCACAGCCGTCATCTTGAACGGATCAGCCCAGGTTACCAGACAGTCAGGGGGCTCATTACCGTATATCTTACAATAAACTGCAATCTCCCAGGTCATCCATCATTCAATATGATACAAACTGACGAGTCTTTTTTTCTTTGCATTTCGATGCTCTAGTTCACAAAGCAAATGTTATGATTTTTTTTTTTTAACTGTTCTTATACCACCATATTGTACAAGTAATAGTGAAAATTATATTTAAAAAAAATGTAAGAAAAGCATAAGAGGGGTGTCCAAAAAGTATCCTGAAAACTGCCATAACTTTTTCATTGATATGATTATTAGAAAGAAATCTTGTAAAGTGATACTTTAATATATTTTGCACTTCATCCGAAAGCAAAAATTACCGGTATACAAATTGCACTGATGCAAATTCCACAGTCACAATGGCAACGTCGGGTAACGTTGAGCGAGGCAACTTACCCGTGAAATGAATATGACATCTGTAAAGACTATCTGACACATCTAAAATTATATCTTTTTTGAAATATTTTCCTTTGCATGTTACACTCATCCCCCACCTACGGGTCCACTTGTAAAAGTATGACCTAAAACACTCTTAAGGAATTTTATGGATTGTTTCCCAGACAACTCAATAATTGTGTCTTCTTTTCCTGAGGTCGTGCAGACGTCCAGATCTTGGGCTGTCTGCAACATTGTGTGCAGGGTGGTTTTGAAAGCAGTGAACCACCCATATATGTTGGTTTTCTTCATTTAACCTTTGCCGTTAGTGCCCATGGGGAGAGTCTCTGATTTCATTTTACAAAACTTTTTGGGATAGCGCTTTTCTAGTGCCATATTTACAGTTTTTGCTAAACAAATGTTCTCATCTTCTCATATTAACAGATATGATGTCAGATTTCAGTCCATGACATTAGATAGTCCTTGAGAAAAGGTCTTGGAAGCAGTCCATATAATATATATATTATTTGGACAGTTTTGATGTAGGGAATATGTCTATAATGTGATCTTTAAAGACAGGTAAACATGTGAAGAATTGCAAAATTTGCCCCGCTCAACGTTACCCGATGCTGCCATAGAGACTGTGGAATTTACATGATTGCAATTTGTTCCTTTCCTCCTTTGGATTAAGTTTAAAATATATCAAAGTATCACTTATGAAAATTATTTTTTGATAACCATATTAACCCTTTCCCTCATAGAGGACACCATGAAAAGACCTATGCGAACAGCATAAAACCAGATCAGCCTGCGAGTAACTCGCAGGCTGATCAGGTTTTATGCTGTTCGCTGCTCCTCAGTGGTCTGGAAATGAGAATTTTGTAATTAAATTTGGTAAGGTTTAACTGTGGTTTTCTGCAGATCAGGCTTTATGTGATACCTAATGGGGGCGTCAAAATGAGTATATATGAGGGAAAGGGTTAATAAATAAGTAATGGCACTTTTCCGAACACCCTTTTGAACAGCTTTCTTCTTTTGGGGCCCAGGGATTGACCCAATATCTCCACCCTTACTGGGTGAATGCTCCAACCACTCTGCCAACACTTAATTCTTCAGTACTGTTACATTTATTATTTATATCAGCTTGTTTTTCAAGTTTCTTTTGTTCTAAGACAAACTTTCAGATTACTTTTGTCTGCTTGATCCACTTTTGCCATACTTTAAAATCATTTTTATTGACATTATTTCATAAAAGTTTTAAATAAAGCCAATTTTGTTGGTATATTTTTCCATGGAGTCATGTTCTAGAAAACACAAGGTGAAGAAAATGATTTTTTTTTTGTGGGGATTGATATTCATGGATAAAGATGTCCACAAATTCAATGAAAAATAGTCCCTTACGAAAATTAATGCTCTTACAGTATTTCTCGTTACATTTGACAGATAGGTCTGTGATGATCTTTTTTCTTTTACAAATGAATTAAATAGGATCACACTTCTGCAAACACTTTAAGAGTGTTTTATGGTACCAATGTATCCCTGTGGTACTTGTTACATGTAACCTATACATGTATTATTCCAACCAATGTTAGAGACTCTGCATCTAACAATGCTTTTATTGGTAGCCATTTATGTGTATTTTCTGTGTGTACTCACACTAAAGACCATGTGAGTGCACCTATCTGTGCCAATAAATTTATTGTAATATATTTATTGTTAACTATAACACTAACTGTATATAAAACTGAATAAAAAATATTACTTTTGGTTATTGGTGAATTTGATAAACAAATTTCGAAGGCATGTTTCCAAACATTAGTACCTATTTTCTAAAATGACAAACTGGAGATATGCAAAAGGTAGAGTCGAAAACATCTGAAAAGAAACTATATGAAATTCTTTTTCAAGAAGATTTTCTGCCTCAATGATCTATATATAAATAAACCTGTAAAAGCTTGAGTGGAATATTATGTGATCTTTAAATTACACAAGATGAAATACTATGGTAATTGCAAATTTCTACTATTCAGACTGAAAAGGTTTTAATGTACCAATCAAGGGCAATCAAGAAATATCCTCAATATCTGCCCCATGAATGAAGGCTTGCAAACATCCACTGAAAAGAGACAGCACAAACTGAGAAGTTGAAGAATACAGAGCGCAAGAGCTGGAGAATATAAAAGCATTGGCTTGATGGTACAACAGTTTTGCAGGTAAGGATGTGACTCTCCAAGTGTGAGAAGAGGTGTAACATCCATCTGCCGGTTGTGAGCAGGTACAACTAGAGGATGTCATCCCAACTTTCCCCCCTGTGTATGGGAACCTTAACCCTTTACTTCACGCATCTTCTTACAGGATCCTCTCCGTTTACCCATACAAAATTGTAGCTTAGATTCAACACAGTCTGCATGGCAAAGAATTTCAGTATATAAATATCATCATTAGTTATATATTCACTATTTAAAGGATTAATCTGAATCAGTAAAGGTTTTCATCTGGAATTTGCAATGGATAATTTTCTTTGATTTCCTTTAAAAAAAAAGTTTTTTTGAGAACTTTTTCAGTCATGACACTATTTTTGAGGAAAGAACCAAAATTCAATATGCATCATCAAACCTTTCAATCCTGGACTTGAAGAAAATCAAAATGTTATAAGTTTTAGCAAAAGACCTCCAGATTTAGACATCTTGGATAGTTGTCAACAAGTAAGTAAAACGCATGCAGCTCCATTGTAATGCTATTGATCTAGATTTTGTATATTTATATGATTTAATGATCCACATTATAGCAATGTAATTGTAATCAACAAAACATAAATTAAAGATGTGTGATTTTATGTTTGGCTTTCACATTACAATTGAGTGCTATCTGTATACAATAGTGTTATCGTTATAATGACAAGGCTATACTTTATAAGGTCAATTTCCCTGACTTTCAGTGGGCACATGATCCCTTTTCCGACCAATATGGATGTGTGACGATGCACCGTCACAGGTGTATATACAATCTCTGACAACTGCGTCAGGGAGTCGACTCTTTGGCTCAGTGGTTAGAGCATTGGGCTATCACGCCGGCGGATCAGGTTTGATTCCGGGCCGGGCCATGTTTGTTACATTTGGTGGCAGCGGTGGGATAATGCCAATTGCCATACCAGAGTTGCCTTACCCACGTGTTTCCCAGGCCAAGTCTGGGGTCGAGACTTCTAGGAGGGGGAAGTAATGTGATGATGCGTCGTCACAGGTGTATATACAATCTCTGACAACTGCGTCAGGGTGTCGACTCTTTGGCTCAGTGGTTAGAGCATTGGGCTATCACGCCGGCAGATGGGGTTCGATTCAGGGCCGGGCCGTGTTTGTTACACATGTGTCTATTTAAAAGTCTGAAGTTATAGTGTCTGAAGACTCTTGCCTACTTCTTCCAATCCACCAACTGGTAGACACATAGACTACACACGATATCAAACCCTCAATAGTAATATAATAATGGTAAGGGTCTTTAAACCCTTACTGAAGCTATATACCCAAAATTTGCTAAGAATGGTAGAACTTTACAGGACGTCATCAGCGAAGAAAATAACAACAGACAACAATATTAATTTTTTTAACATGCTCAAAAATTTCTACCATTGCACTGCGAGTGCAAGCAATGAGACTACAAATTGGCTTTGCTAATGCCAGTAGAGCACATGTAGGTGCCCCATAATGGACCTCAGAAATTTGGCGGCCTCAGTGTGTATAGGTCACACCTTGCTTGAGTTTTACCAGAGCACAACTTCATATATTTTTAAGAATTGTTACTAGTATTGCCAATAATAAGTTTTTAGTCTTTTCTCGGTAGAACTCACAGATTTTCTGGCTGATGTTAATTTTGAGCTCCAGTGAAGTCTAGACGAGGTTCATAAATTAGTCATGTATGACAGGCCATTATTATATATATATATATATATAGTGTACATGTATTTTTTTGCAGCCACAGCCAGGTGGGGTTCCAAAAAAAGGAAAAATTTTAAAATTTTTTTTTAAATAAGTCATAAATATTTTACATTACAGCTTAATGTCCTATGATTATCCTAATTTGGTGGAGAATATCCCATTACTTTATATATTACACAAATCACAAACACTTGAAAATAATACTTGCTATAATTCAAAAGCAGTTCACCTATGTTTATGATGATGTTATATTATGAGCTGGAAGTTTTATTATTCTACTGCCATTATTGCGATTGAGCTAACATCATGGAAGTGAAATGAGAAAAAGAATGATCACTTTCACTCTTATCATTTAAGTAGTAAAACAGAAAAAACTTAATCCATCAACATTATGCTATGGGGAAAAATTAACCCTTTACCTCTCAATAAAATGGGAATTACACTTATAGACATTATAAAGAAAAATATGTGACACAGACAGACAGACAAACAGTCAGACAGTCACTTACCTCCAACCCTCCCAAAACAGTGGTTTCATCCGGTGGTCAGTTCCTTCAGCCATTCTTAATATCCAATGTGTTGGAAAAGTTTGTCAAAATGTCAGGATAATGTTCTCAAGTTTTGTTGACTTGTTAGCAATACGATACACATTACACACATATTTCAGTAAATTGGTCACTATAGCAACCATAGCGTATATCAAAAAGTCAATCACTAGAAAATAATTTGACTGGTAATATCCCGTCATTCAGGTCATGATAAAGGATTATCTGAAGTCAGCTATGAATAAAACAAAAAATTTATCCACAAATATAAGCTTTTTAACTGAAAACCTTGAATCACAAGTTTTATATTAAAATATTTGTTTGCTTCATACATGAGGGACACCCAGGACATGACATTAAAAGCAAATTTAGCTGGGTTGCTGTCTCACTTATCTTGCCCTGGTACCCCTATAGGACTGGTACCAAATTGTTAAATCTGGTGATAAAATGTCTCCTTATCTGAAGAGTATTTGACTTTCTATGGACATATTGACCAACCCAAATTTGCCTACCGAAATCCCCCAGACAAGAGGCAGTCTATTTCTGGTAATAAATATTTCCATCTAAATATGGGGCATTTTTGAGATAGATAATGGTCTAAAGAAAACATGTACAAAGACCATGCCCAGTGGTCAACTCAGGAATTTGGTTCACTTAGAGATGTCAAATACCTTGATATCATGCTTGAATTTACATAAGTCAAAACCTTGGTAATCATTTCTTACAGATCTATATTACTGTTATGTCACTTTTCATTAAGATTTATTGACCTATATTAATTTACTAATACGTTTATTCTTTCATTTATTACATATCTCTCTCTTGACAAAATTTTCTCGACTAAACAAGTATCTGAAAAGGTCAGGTATAAATATTATTTCTGATAACATGTGAAAAACAGTTTTTTGTACATATATTTAATAAAAAAAAGGACATCATGAAATACCTCAATATTGATAAAAACACTTACTACAGCAGTAGGTTACTGAAGTATTAAACAAATGATACTGTTTTCACTATTTGTTTTACTCTAAACTTACTCAGGAAAAATTCTTTGATCTTACACCAGAAACTAGGAAGAGTCCTGTACAACACACAAAGTGTATCCTTAACCAGATAAATAATGTCTAATTAATGTAGCTTCCTAGACTGAGAGTAATTGAAAAGAAATGAATCAAAATTTAGACATACTTTAACCCTTTCCCTCATAGAGGATACCATGAAAAGACCTATGCGAACAGCATAAAACCAGATCAGCCTGCGAGTAACTCGCAGGCTGATCAGGTTTTATGCTGTTCGCTGCTCCTCAGTGGTCTGGAAATGAGGACTTTATAATTAAATTTGGTAAGGTTTAACTGTGGTTTTCTGCAGATCAGGCTTTATGTGGTACCTACTGAGTGCGTCAAAATGAGTATATGAGGGAAAGGGTTAAAATAAAACTATAAGAACTAGCAGCACATTATAGAAGATATCTATGTAACGTTCTTTTACTTTGAGCTAAACCTTATTCAGAGCATCCTGTGGTTATAAATTTGTTCATTTCCAGAAATATAATTCACCATCAATACTTAAGAAAGGGGTAGATCTGTCATTTGCTATACTAACATGGCAGAAATTAAATGAGAGCAGCAGAGGGTAGGTAATCAGATCCAATTACCAAATGTTTAAAATGTGAAATAACATCATTAGCTTTGAACATTTACAATATACACTTTCTTACTTATACTGAATATTTATCATTTTGTAATATATGAACTATTCATATATTCAACTTACTATCAGCGAAATGCTATATTTCAATATAAATTTAAGTGAACCACTATATTTCAATATAACCATCAGTTCCTGAAAAGCTTTTATATGAATTCATTTAACAGTAAAACTATGTAGCTGATATACTCCAGGCCGTTAAAAACGCCCCATCTTGGAAAAATGTTGAATATTTTATTTCATGGTTTTCAAACAATTATAAATTATTTAGAAATATTATGTGGCATATTTTAGCAATAGATTAATTTTTAATATCTAACTTTTATTTCATCACTACAAAAATACAAGATTGAAAGGGGGGACAACCAGTGAAATATATAAATTGACGTGAAATACCAAAGTTTTATACATGAGGTATTCTTAAAGTCCTCGTGTATTTTTAGTTATTTTGATTACTGTAAACAGGGTGGGACAGGTAGATATGAACATTGCTTTAAATGAGTAATTTATTTATATCTACAGGGGGTTCACATAATTAAATACTGGTTTTAGTGTTGGCAATTTACCTTAAAAGTAGGTAGTAGCAAAATTTATAAAATTTATAGAATTCTTAAATTCAAAATGTTAATTCTAGATTGTTGTGAGGACATAACAAATGTTCAAGCTTTTAATGGACATGGATGAAAGGAAATTAACAGCCCACAGGCTGATCTAGATTGATGTGTTTTGAACATCTGCCAGGTCACAATGTCCCGGTGTGTAAAATTTAACATAACCATTAACTATTCTGTTTCACTTCATGACATCATGCATTAGGGAAAAGGCAAGCAAAACGTTGTTTTACAGTAGTCATTGACTAAAATATCTACCAATAAAAGCGAGTCTAATAAATTAAATACTCTTCCTTGCGGAGGCTTGAAAGTCATGTAATCCAAAACAAACAACAAAACAAAAAAACATCATGTGAACTGCTGTATAAAACAACTATGGTTTGTTAACCCTTTCCCTCATAGAGGACACCATGAAAAGACCTATGCGAACAGCATAAAACCAGATCAGCCTGCGAGTAACTCGCAGGCTGATCAGGTTTTATGCTGTTCGCTGCTCCTCAGTGGTCTGGAAATGAGGATTTTGTAAATAAATTTGGTAAGGTTTAACTGTGGTTTTCTGCAGATCAGGCTTTATGTGATACCTATTGAGGGCGTCAAAATGAGTATATATGAGGGAAAGGGTTAAAAAAGTGTGATGGAACCAATGAAATAGCTTGCTATGACACACTCTATAATGACAAAATTGAGGCTCAAAATACATAATGAGAGTGAATTAATCATTCCAGTGATAAATCATGACAATCCAAAACAAGCAAGCCATATCTAACTTTTGTTACTTGATTTAAAACTGTATTTATATAAATAGTCACAATTTAGGTAAAACTAATAAATCATGCAATGCAGTTGCAATGAATTATAAACAGGTGTTAAAATTAAACTGTGTCAACCAAATTTTATTTGCCATTGTGAAACTGTCCTTTTATCATGAAACAAATACTTGCCACTGATGGGTCAAGGAATTTGTTTTGCCATTGTTGTACTGAAATTCTTAAAAATCTGTTTTATCATTACTTTAAATCTTGATACAATTTTCAAATAAAAAGCATCAGCAAAGTAATAAAAGATGCAAGAAACAAACAAAAAGGTGTAAACTCAATATCTGTACTGTGGCTGCTGTTTCCATCAAGGTATTGTTATTCTTTAACTTGATCCCTTTAAGTAAATTGGAAACCATGCAAATTCTTTGTAATATTTAACAGTCCACTCCTTCAATATCTCATAGTTTTCTCCATTAGATAATTTACAAAGCAAAGTATATGGACAAAAAAAAATTATTCTCATAATTATATTCTTTTATACTTCAGCTATGAAATATATGGAAATGACAGAAAAGAGAAAAAAAAAACTCCTATTCAGGGGCAGATAACTCAAAAAGTAGCACAGAGACCCCCCATTTTTTATTCCATAAATTTGTTTCTAGTGTGATTCTCTATAATCATGCAAAGTTTAAAAAAATTCGCTAGTTTTGATTTTTTCTCTTGTCTATAAAGTAAAATGGCACTATTGTGATAAATGCCTTTAATCTGTATCCACTGAAAGTTGGTCTTTATACATGTACCATTGTATGTATATTCCTTATTCTTCAAATGTCAGCTAAAATATTAATCTGTATGCCACTGTATTTTAATCTGTATGTACCTTTAAATGTATATTCCTTCACACTCTAGTCTGAAGTATGTACCCCTAAATGTATATTCCTTCAAAATCTAGTCCGAAGTATGTACCCTAAAAGTATATTCCTTCAAACTCTAGTCCGAAGTATGTACCCCGTTTGTACCCTTAAATGTTTAAAACTCCAGCTTCAAAATTAAACTATATTCCACTGAATGCCTGTCCGCATGTCCTCCTTTATCATTCAAAACATGAACACAATCTCAACCACCACTGCTGGTCAAGCCCCTGTGTTTGTGACCCTCTCCCAGGCAGTCTACAAGGTTAGGCAATTATACCATGCCCAGGAGTGGAACATTACCTGACCACCATATGTACATTGTATCATAACCATAAACAGTAATCCACCATTCCCATCAACAGCATAGTGTCAAGCGGCCGGGCAAATTACCCAGGGAAATTACAGCAATTTTGTCATTGTAGCAAATGGCCACAGATCTTGCTTTACTGTTCTCAAGATGGAAATCAGAGATATTCTGTGATGTATGAGGGGGCTACTGTTTCATCTACATACCTTCATAAGGATGACAAGAATTGTTTGTAAGCAATCAAAAGAAACAACATCCAATCTTCTTTCAGCTGGATCCTACTGGTTATTGTCATCTCAGATGGTCAGGTGTTTTACTACTTTTTCCCTAAATATTTACCTGCTTATAATTTGAGGGCTGACTGCAAAACTATTCCACCTCCTTCTACTTCTGTATGCACTTCGACTAGTTTCATTGTTAACCCTTACTTTAATTGTCAATTTTACAATCGTACTCCAATTTTTAAACTTTAAACTGCTGAATTTCTCAAATGGACTTAGCCGGCACCTCTTTTGGAACTGTCCATTATCAATTTTAGGGATAACAAGATGAAAACTTGTAATTGGTCAGCCAACAGTAAAGAGCCAGGATGTCCAGGCTGGCCTGGCTCTTTACTGGTGGCAAAGGTTAGGACTTACTAAGTCAGATTAAAATATGAGCATGAAGAATATTAAGTCATATGTCTTGTTGTTTTATAGGTGGTCAAAGATTTGAGTTCAAACTGGAACCCTTCTATCAAATAGACATGGGTCTATTAAAGCTTATACCACATTTTTACAACATGAATTTATCACCCTCAATAATTCCTGGGTTGTACCAGTACCTGGCGCTAGGGAAGGTCTTGATTAATTCTCATTCCCAAAAAGGGATCATATTTATAACATTTGATTCCATAGTCAAGGAACATTACTGCCAGACTATGGTGCCCTCAGACAAGAGTCAGGTATTAAAAACAAGAATTATTTTAAGAATTTGAATTGTAAACCATGTCAACCATTGGCTACTTATTATCCCATTTTAGCTATTGAGTGGCCTGTAAGTCACTGTAAGTCAACTTAAATACAAATGAAAGGTCCAATCATGGGTAAGAAAGATCTTTTATCAACAAGATTTGAACAAACAAGCTTTTGATTAGGATCTTGCACTCTATCACTGGGTAAATTTTTGCTATTTAAGGCCCATTATTTCTCAGAGATTGCAATATTTATAATACTAAAAATACAATATTGTAACGTTACATAAATGATACTTAATGACCACATAATGATCTTAAATCATTACATTAAAAACTACATGTTTGTTCTCCCAGTGCTATTAGCACTTTGATTATAGTAGGTAATTTTAGCTAGACTTCCTGATCTAAAATTGAGACACTGAATAGGTATTCTATGATGGTTGATTTAAAAGAGAAATGCTGATTCTAAGGGGATGATACTCTCTAGTACTTAGTAATCATATGCTGTTGTTTATGTAATATGTTTTAACAGTGTTTTTAAAATTCAACACTCAAACAATGATATAACCATAAATTTTTCAAAACATAATAGCACATTTTTTCTTCAAAAAGACACCTTGTAGCATAAAACATACAAGAAAAGTTATGTTTATATTTCAGATGTCAAAACAATATTTAAATACAGAGACAGTTTCTACAAGCAGTCTAGAAATCGTGCTCTTAGCGTCAGGATGGTTCCAAAATATAAAAACTGTATGTACATTTAACTAACCAGTGCAAAAAGAATTTAGAAAGGATTGACAGAAGTTGCAGTCAGTTTCCCATTGACATCACCTTCAGCATTCCTGTCCTAAGTAACATTCCTGAGCTCTAAGCTGGCTACCTGGCTCGATATCACGTACCTGAATGAAGTCCGACAGAAGCAGGGGACAAACAACATGATACGCTGGCTCCACTTACATTAGGCTTTAATCTTTCATCAAGGTTACCCAGACTCTTCTCCCTGGGGTCAAAGCATGACCTTGACCTTTAAAACAATGCACTGTTTACATGTATAATTTAATCTCTAAGTTTTGGCAGCATAATCTGTGAAGAGCAAACAGGCTGAACAAATTAAATTTTTCAGTGGTCTAGACTTCCTTGTTCTCAAATGAGAAGTTGTTGCCTTAATTGATAACTAAATGGGAAAATTCTTCATTGGTTTATTGTGTATGACATAGCCAGTTTTGCATCATTCAGGCAATGAAAAATTAACAATGAAATTAACTTTATTACTGAGTTCATAAATTCCTTGTAAAATTATTAAAAATTCTCGTCCAAATATATCAATTATACTCAATATTGTTTTACTGAAATTAATTATGACATTTTTTAACTATTGAAACTAGAGCTGTCACTGAAGTTGATTCACATCCCCACCACAAGTCTAAAAACAACAACAACAACAACAGGGCACAGCATCATACCCAGAATGCAATGAGACTGAACAAAGTGCATACTTCCTACACAAACTGACCCACAATTCACTTTTCCCCACCCTTCTCATTCAGGGCTAAGTGAACTGCTCACAAACAGCATCACAAACAAAACTATGCATTATTTTGTGTAAACTAGGTCAACCATTGACTACATGTTAATGGGTTCAGCATGCAGTCAATTTGAATACTTCTGGTCCATGTTAGACAAGTATAAATAAATGTTAAAATTCAACAGTATACTGCATAGACAAAGACTTTCAAAGTACTTTTCTGTTAATTTTTGTGCAATGGTATGTTGCAAAAAAGAGTTTAGAGGAAGTAGTCTTCAAAGTTGCCTTGTGCGATAACATAGTAAACAGCCATGGGGGACATAGTGATTGGTTTTCAATTGTGAAATAAATACTTCTTAATTGTACACTAAATATGTAAATTATCTTGTATCTGTAAGGGAATATGAATGTTAGTGTTCACATGACAGGTAAATGCATGGATCACCTGCTTAATCTTGCTGAATGGTATTTGTTGCCATGGAAGACACATACATATACACATACTATGCTGCAACTGTAGCCCAGAAAACTACTCAATCCGAGTACCTATAGGCCACCTCGAAAGTGCTAGAGTATATTAAAAATCTCTGCAATGATCAACTTTGGATGTGAGTGACATTGCCACATGACACCTATTTCTTTTTTTCTAACAGAGTTTATGAGAGACAAATAATGAATAGAATGCTCTCTGAATGAAATTACAGTGGCTGAATAAGACACTTTATAGATAAAAAATATAGGTTCTTTGTTCACTAATTACTTGGATATCATGCATGGATTCAATATCAAATACCAAATTTAACATGTATTTATGTTTAGCAGACACTAAATGAAAATTCCATGTATAACAAGCACAGGTTTCAATTACTGAAACCTATACCCTATGACAGTAGACATAATTAAAACATTTATAACTTATTTGCAGATCATTTTGTTCCTTTAACAAGAAACACAACTAAGTATAATGTATCAACCTTGTAGTTTAAGTGCACTATTCAAAACACCTTTCAAGTGGTATTTAAATGCACCTACTTTCTTTTTAATGAGTCTAATGTACTAAAGTATTTATTACGAAACGAGACTCTAATATTATATTACTTCTTAACAATGATATTTCTTATTTGCACAATTACACGGCCATTTTCAGGTATTTATCCCGAGCAGTTAGTTGCTCTGTAGAGTGGGATGATTATGTCTAGTCAGTTGAAGAATGAGAATAAAAGGAGTGAGGACCACTAATTCTGCTGAAAGGTGTAAATGTTTTATTATATGCCTGCTCAGTATTTAACCCTTTCCCTTATATAGACTCATTTTGACGCACTCAGTAGGTACCACATAAAGCCTGATCTGCAGAAAACCACAGTTAAACCTTACCAAATTTAATTATAAAGTCCTCATTTCCAGACCACTGAGGAACAGCGAACAGCATAAAACCTGATCAGCCTGCGAGTTACTCGCAGGCTGATCTGGTTTTATGCTGTTCGCATAGGTCTTTTCATGGTGTCCTCTATGAGGGAAAGGGTTAAACTGTCCAACTCTCTCTCTCTCTCTCAGTATCACTATTATTCTCTGTAACTGTTTTAATATCATGTATATTCATAACTATATGATCCAATTCAATCATGTTGTTAGATAATTACAACAGCCTGATGCAATATGACTTTATACATGTACATAGGTTTGGACCCTCAAAAATAGCACTGCATTATTAATACTCTCTCTCTCTCTCTCTCTGTTTATCCCTCTTCTCCTTTTTAATAAAATGTTCATAAATAAACCCATAACACTGAAATCAAGTCTGATATAAAGTTAACTCCACTTCTAGCATTCATGATCATTCTCTTAATTGAGTAGCTTACACATTTTCAACATTATTAAATGTGTGTATATATTTCTAAAATGTCTTATTGATGTAAAACTGCAGCTTACAGCAACATTGTAATCTGGCAAATTTGGTCTGTGTAAAATTCATTTAAGCATACTACTTTAGGGTTGAGGAAGCAATGAATACAGTATCAATTAAGAGACACTCAGAGAATGTATTACCCTGCCAAGGGGGATTTAACTCTTGTTAATAATGGCATTTATTACAAACAAAAGCACAACAAATGAATGCCAAAGCTCATCTGTTTAAAATTCAATGTTGATTTGTTCATTTATTTTGACAAATCCAATGACAGAGTGGATGAATTTGCTTAGCTAAGGCTCAACATCAATTTTCAAACATCTCCGATCAGACACTTTGACCAACTGTTCCTGGTTGAACCAGTTCTGAAGACGAACATCTGCAAGCCACTGACAAGCTTTCTGACTAAAGTCATAGGTGGAAGATTTTGATAAATCATCAAGTTTTTAGATCCTTTTTTCTTTAGCTTAGAATGCAACATTAGTAGGACAGTATATTACGGTTATTTTCATTTACAAAGGACATACAAAAAGAAAAAAAAACAATATAAAATGTCAAGGTTGACCATTCACAAACAAGGGACCATGAGAATAACTTGTTGAAAAAACAAACCTTCAAAACAAAAATACAAACATAAAACAAAAGACTTAAGAACATTTACAAAAGACATCGTCATTTCCAAGTGAGCCAGTTGAACAGTTAAATTAGCAAATACTGATTTTATAGTTTAGCTTAATTACACTTGACTTCAAAGTTATCAGCTTCTTCTATGTTAAACAAAGTTCCACCACATTTGTGTACATTTCAAACCCTGTTTTGTATTGTATAAAGTTAAGTAACAAAACTTTGCATGGCCTTCCTACAGCTAATCACAAATTAACAGACATGGTGGTTAGAAAATTGTGATGTTTTGACAAGGAATGTGATTAAAAGGCCCTTTATCTTTTGCTGATGTCATTTCCTATCTGAGTGGGTCACCAGCAGTCTTGTTTTGTGAATCAGTAGCATCATCATTAATTCTGTCATTTAACACATGTTTTTTAATTATTTCAATTTTCAGGAGGGATGCACCTTTTACAGTACTTGGACTTTTCCAAATTTTTTACTCTCATATCAAGCCAAAAATGTGCACACATCATTAATTGCTCTTATTATTTTATACATGTATGTTAAATTGCCTAATATAAATGGTTTACGGTTGATTTTTTCTAGGTCTTACTTTTCACAAATTTATTTGAAGACTACAGCATTCTCCTCCTCATCAATAACAACAACAACATCGCCATGAGACACAATAAATAATAATAATCATCATAATCATCAAACAACTGCAGCATCTTTGGCATAAGCTACAGCAGCAATAATCGTGAAACTTAAGTTATCCTTAAGAACATCTTAGATTATAATACGCTACAATTATTTAAGTGTTTTGGTTCAAAGGTTCAAAGCATAGACATATATGTATATATATATGTCTATGTTCAAAGGTTTCGACCTTACGTTAATTATCAACAAATTAATATACTAAAAAACAAAAGAAAACTTTGACAACAACGCTTCAAACTCATTACCATAATGTCAGCTAACTTCAAAGTAAATTGTGCCAACCTGAGTCCTGGACCAAACCTTATTTGCTGAACACCAAGCAAGGGAGCTATACTATATGAAATGTAAAAGGGTACTTCTTTAAAGAAAATCATAGAAAAAAGAGAAGATTATCTGCACTCTTCATGATAAAAGCTGAAATGTAAGGTTCACACATATTTCTTCTTGCACACACTCATTTAAGTTGCAAAGAAATGAAACTTAATCATTGGTTACATAAGGATCTCTTCACAGACTGAGGTTTAAAAATACTTCACAGGAACAACCATTCTGTTTCAGTTGACTTTCTCTCCTATTTATGTTTTTATCATGTTTCTTTTTCTTTATTCCCTGGATGCATGTCCATAATTATAATCTTACGTATTGTTCATCGATAAGTGAACTGATGTCATTGATAGTTTCAGAGTATGATCCTTTTGTTTAAATTCAATCCAGTTCATCCTTCATATATGAAATATTTGATATATTTGGAGTCAGAATCAGTATTTTTTTTTTCAGAAGCATGAGCGATAATGGCAGAGAGCCTCTAAACCTTACAAGGAAGACATGGTTTTGGTAGTTTAGGAAAGTTACTTCCCTTCCTGTACGAAATTTTACAACCGTAAAGTAGACAGAAATTTTTCAACATTTACGCACGTAAAAACGAATTTAGGCTTTGTGGAATTACAACTTATAGTGCCAAATGTATTAAAGAAACCAATGACTAAACTGTCACTCGTGCACCAAATAAATATCAAAACAGTTACCCTATTATAGGTATTACAAAGGAACAAACAATTTGATAACCTCTTTTTGGTGAAAACTTTGCTACACTATCATAGCGGTTTTATAATGTTTGTACTCATTTGTGCATACATATTGAATAAATATATTTTTCAGATTTTAATCATATTTCACAGTATTTTAGACATCGATGTTGTACATATGATTAAATAAGCTGTTTGGACCTTAAGTCAAATGTACATTACAGAAAATAGCCAAATGAAATTACTGACTTGAAATACAGAAAAATCACAAAATCACTTATTATAATAGGCAGAAAACTGTGATGTATAGTAAATTATCTGCCAGGTATTTTTAGTCACAAAAATCAACCAAGTCATCCGGAACCTGAGAAAGGGTCAAAAACAAGTTCAGGAGCCATATTCATAAAGCTCCTTAGGAAAAAATTCAAAATTCCCTTCTTTGTAAATTTTCCTTAAAATCACTCCTAGATTTCATTTAATAAGGATTTATAATTCTTTAGTCTTAAATATAAAACACCTTAGAAGATTTATTTCATTTAAGGAATAATTTTCCTTAAAAAATAAGATTTAAGCTTTATGAATATGGCCCCAACCCAGAAGAATGGAAGAGATAATGAAAGTAAATCAGGTACATGATTTTCATAAATACTTACTCATGAAAAGGAGTTTCAATGCATGCATGCATTAATTATTAAGGTCAAAAATAAAAGCAAACTGTATATAGTCATGGTTAATGCAACCATTAGTTATAGTTATTCTGCTTCAGCCCTAGATGTTAACCTTAAATAGGGCAGGGCCATTGTTAACTATGACTATTTCACAGTTTTCTTTACCTTTCAGGTCAAACTGATCTTATCATTTTGACAGAAACAGTTTGCACTGGGAAGGAAATAAGAGTCTACCAATACAGGTCATTATTATGGTAAATCTGACCTGGTATTTATACAGAAAAGAGACTATCTAGAGTAGTTATCCATTCCTCGGAGAAATGCAGACAAGTGATATTGAAATGTACAGTATAGTGTAACCTGTATTAACCCTTTCCCTCATATAGACTCATTTTGACGCACTCAATAGGTACCACATAAAGCCTGATCTGCAGAAAACCACAGTTAAACCTTACCAAATTTAATTATAAAGTCCTCATTTCCAGACCACTGAGGAGCAGCAAACAGCATAAAACCTGATCAGCCTGCGAGTTACTCGTAGGCTGATCTGGTTTTATGTTGTTCGCATAGGTCTTTTCATGGTTTCCTCTCTGAGGGAAAGGGTTAAGAAGCCAGTTAAAGAAAAATAATGACAAAATGGCTGCTTAATGCAGGTGGTTGTTAATTGGAGAGTCACCCTTTTGCTGATATGGACATGTTTGACACCTTGACACAGAGCAGACCAAGTTCTGACAGGGTCTCCTTTGTATGCTCATACATTATTGAAGCTCAGATTTTGCAAAGAAAAATCCATTGCTTCATATACCACTCTATTTTAGGTCCATTAAATTAATATTCATCAAGTTATATATTTCTACATGAATATTCATGATACAAATAATTCCACAAGCCTGCTTACCATGGTGAAGGGCAAGTAAAAAATCCAGATTTCTTTGTAATTTCTACATTTCATGTCCTCAAATTTGTCAAGGGCTAGTGATAACTTTAGAATTTCCACACCCATATATGAGATAAAGGGTTAATTGTATAAATAAGGTGGAGTTTTCAGAATCTCAAAGCTGTGTGCTTAAGGCAGGTGGCTGCTTAGCACAGATGATTGTTACCTGTTATACATATAGGTAATTCATATATGAATAATTGGGCAGCTGTATTTAGTTTTGTCTTACATAATATGTAATAATTAAATATGAAGCTAATATCATCAATATCAAGGAAGGTATCTCATAAGATACTTTGCCTCTTCGATGTGTACTTCGGCAGATCTTCTATTTTTGGAAGTGGGCGTGTTTACATTTGATTTAACCCACTTCTGTTTTCGGCAGGTCTGCCTCATGTTCCACTTGATATTTGGAAGACGGCAGCAGACAAGATGGTGGAAAGTGACATGTAAACTGGTTTTGCCCATCAATTTATTTGATAACTTTTCGTATAAGTATGTTTTATAGTATATACACAGCAAACAAATCAAGTTACAAATCAAGCTATATTAACACAAAAAAAAATGTTTATTCAATATTGCCATGGTCTGTTAAAACCCATAGGTATTTTTTTTTATATATGGAAGGGTTACCAGCTGTATTAAAGAGTATAAAGCTACATCTGCTGTCTGTAGTTTGCAAAATTATTGTTTGAATTTTAAAAAATATAATTATAAAATATCTGTATGAAAGAAATATATTTGTATACAGTATTGTTTCTAGAATCTTATTAATGCCCCCTTTCTAATTATCTCTCTCTCCCCCCCCCCCCCATGTATTTTGCATTTGACTATAAATTGTGCTAAAATAGCTTGAAACTGATATACATTTCTTTATTTGAATAAACCAGTTCAAGCCAGTATATATTTTTCACCAAGAGCATTGAAAATTCTGGTCTTTAGCAAAGTGATACAGGCATATTTGTTTAATATTAAATCTTCCTGTGTTTTACATTAGTTGGTAAACAAATTTTATTAATCCTTTTTGAAGGTTTGTGTGTTGGACAAGTATTTTTTGCCTGAGAAGTTCCAGAAAAGTTCTTGCTCTCTATAGGGTTTGAACCCACAACCTTTCGACCATTTGTGATCAATACATTTCACTTGTGTAGACCAAATGCCAACATTTCTCATTAACTCCCTCATATGTCTCAACTTCTCTTTTGAAATCAGTAAAAAGGCAGGGTAGTATGTCAAGGAAAGAATTAAAGTCTGGAAAAACAATGATTGTCAATAAGCACTGTCACTAAAGGTGATGAACACTCCTGCCACACCACTTTGACAGATCAACATGATTTATATCTTTGTAGAGCAGGATAGGACATGTCACAAAGGGACAGTACAATGCCAATAATTTCTATGTACTGGTAAACATTTGCAGTATGATATAAAGGCCGCATTTTTGTCATTTTACTCTTATCAGATTACAAACTGGGTGTATTTTCCTTACACCTTCTATGACAAACTGAAAATGTGTTTATGTCGTTTATCCTAAAATCATCTATTCTTACAAAACAATGAATGTTATAATCACTCATTTTCACATTCCATCTTCGAGAGAAAAAAAATGAACGTGACAATAAAGATATGTGTACTTTGAAATTTGAAATTAATATCCAATAAACCTCAATTTAATACAATGATGTGATTTTATGACTTTTTCAAAGTAAGTTACTGGCAGACACAGATAGACATAATTGAAGCAAAATCTCATACTGCAAAGACAAATCAACAGGATTTAAATGTATTTTACTTAAAATTTCAAAAATTGATGGTGCAGATTTTTAACAAGAGCTCCACTGAGAGTGGGGAAATATATGCCCAAAGAAAGGTATGACAGAGAATTGCCTTTGATAAATGAACTTTTTTCAACAGCAGCATTTTAATAAGGAGATACAGACAGAAAGAAAGGTGGGCAAACTTACAGTTCCCTCTTGTGTAAACATTGGTAGGGGACTAATAAACAGAAACAAAATATTTTTGCATAATATCAGTATGACATGTTGCTTCAAAATGTGACCTTGACCCAATACAGCTGAAACTTGCACTTGATCTGCACTTCATCTCAGTATGGATGCCATTTCTGGCAAATAATTTAATTCTTCTTAAGTGGTTCTTAAAGATACAGAATTGACACAAAATATTCTAACATTATAATAGTATGAAATGTGACCTTCAAGTGTGATCTTGACCTTGATCCAAGACATCCAAAAACTACACTCTGCACATCCTCTCAGTATAGTTGACATTTCTGTGAAAAAAAATTCAATTTCCTTCCAGTGGTTCTTAAGATACCGAGCAGACATGAAATTGCTAATGGACAGACGACCAGTGGCATAACAGAATACTGCCCTTCAAGCATATAAAAGTACTTCTACCTTTTGAATTACTTTAAAGCATCTTTCTCACAGATGGTCATTGGCTAAGGATTTGAATTTTAACTCTATGTGTGTGTCACATCTATCAATACTCGTCTACAGATGCATGGTCACCTAATACAACCATCCGTGATAGTAAAAAAAATGTGTGGTTTCCCCATCTCAAGCAATACTGTTACAGACAGTATTGAAACTATATCTAGAATTATAAAACCTATATTAAGATTTGTTATTTTCATTTGCCATAAATCACATTCACTCTTCATGCATGCGCTATCTTCATAGGCTGAACTTGTGAAATCACTACCCTGAACTGGAGAAGACACCATGTTGCGGAACGTGTCAGGTGGTACTGCAAGCACCTGCTTCTGGGATACCATATTCTATATTGAACCGATTTCGTCAAAGTTGTGTTTACGAAAAATAGTGTTTTCCCATGTAATGTTACCTACAATTGCAAGTTTATTTGTCAGGAAACAAGGACTTTACCAACATTAACAAGAGAAAATTATTCTTTTTAAAAATTTCTAGCGATCATCTGTGAATGAGCTGCTTAAATAATTCCTTTATTTCATCAATTACAGTGAGTTTCCACTTCAGTTAAAAGAATGCCTTGGGGTTGTGTGAAACTAAAATTAGTAAGCACTGCATTCAGTCAAGAAATATATGGATGGTATACATTTCCAGGTCCTAGAGCTGACAGTCAAGAAATATATGGATGGTATACATTTCCAGGTCCTAGAGCTGACAGTCAAGAAATATATGGATGGTATACATTTCCAGGTCCTAGAGCTGACAGTCAAGAAATATATGGATGGTATACATTTCAAGGTCCTCGAGCTGACAGTCAAGAAATATATGGATGGTATACATTTCCAGGTCCTAGAGCTGACAGTCAAGAAATATATGGATGGTATACATTTCCAGGTCCTAGAGCTGACAGTCAAGAAATATATGGATGGTATACATTTCTAGGTCCTAGAGCTGACAGTCAAGAAATATATGGATGGTATATATTTCCAGGTCCTAGAGCTGTCAGTCAAGAAATATATGGATGGTATACATTTCCAGGTCCTAGAGCTGTCAGTCAAGAAATATATGGATGGTATACATTTCCAGGTCCTAGAGCTGACAGTCAAGAAATATATGGATGGTATACATTTCTAGGTCCTAGAGCCGGCAGTCAAGAAATATATGGATGGTATACATATCCAGGTCCTAGAGCCGACAGTCAAGAAATATATGGATGGTATACATTTCTAGGTCCTACAGCTGACAGTCAAGAAATATATGGATGGTATACATTTCTAGGTCCTACAGCTGACAGTCAAGAAATATATGGATGGTATACATTTCTAGGTCCTAGAGCTGACAGTCAAGAATTATATGGATGGTATACATTTCTAGGTCCTAGAGTTGACAGTCAAGAATTATATGGATGGTATACATTTCTAGGTCCTAGAGCTGACAGTCAAGAAATATATGGATGGTATACATTTCTAGGTCCTAGAGCCGACAGTCAAGAAATATATGGATGGTATACATTTCTAGGTCCTAGAGCCGACAGTCAAGAAATATATGGATGGTATACATTTCTAGGTCCTAGAGCCGACAGTCAAGAAATATATGGATGGTATACATTTCTAGGTCCTAGAGCCGACAGTCAAGAAATATATGGATGGTATACATTTCTAGGTCCTAGAGCTGACAGTCAAGAAATATATGGATGGTATACATTTCAGGTCCTAGAGCTGACAGTCAAGAAATATATGGATGGTATACATTTCAAGGTCCTAGAGCTGACAGTCAAGAAATATATGGATGGTATACATTTCCAGGTCCTAGAGCTGACAGTCAAGAAATATATGGATGGTATACATTTCTAGGTCCTAGAGCTGACAGTCAAGAAATATATGGATGGTATACATTTCCAGGTCCTAGAGCTGACAGTCAAGAAATATATGGATGGTATACATTTCAAGGTCCTAGAGCTGACAGTCAAGAAATATATGGATGGTATACATTTCCAGGTCCTAGAGCTGACAGTCAAGAAATATATGGATGGTATACATTTCTAGGTCCTAGAGTTGACAGTCAAGAAATATATGGATGGTATACATTTCTAGGTCCTAGAGTTGACAGTCAAGAAATATATGGATGGTATACATTTCAAGGTCCTAGAGCTGACAGTCAAGAATTATATGGATGGTATACATTTCTAGGTCCTAGAGCCGACAGTCAAGAAATATATGGATGGTATACATTTCTAGGTCCTAGAGCCGACAGTCAAGAAATATATGGATGGTATACATTTCTAGGTCTTAGAGCCGACAGTCAAGAAATATATGGATGGTATACATTTCTAGGTCCTAGAGCCGACAGTCAAGAAATATATGGATGGTATACATTTCTAGGTCCTAGAGCTGACAGTCAAGAAATATATGGATGGTATACATTTCTAGGTCCTAGAGCTGACAGTCAAGAAATATATGGATGGTATACATTTCCAGGTCCTAGAGCTGACAGTCAAGAAATATATGGATGGTATACATTTCCAGGTCCTAGAGCTGACAGTCAAGAAATATATGGATGGTATACATTTCCAGGTCCTAGAGCTGACAGTCAAGAAATATATGGATGGTATACATTTCTAGGTCCTAGAGCTGACAGTCAAGAAATATATGGATGGTATACATTTCCAGGTCCTAGAGCTGACAGTCAAGAAATATATGGATGGTATACATTTCTAGGTCCTAGAGCTGACTGTCAAGAAATATATGGATGGTATACATTTCTAGGTCCTAGAGCTGACAGTTCTTCTTGGTTAACCTGATATGAAATTGGACTAACTGCAAACCAGTTTTTACAGTATACAGAAAAAAAAAGTATGTTCCTGAAAGACTGTTTGTTTCAGCATTATAAAATGAAGGCCAACTTTATTGTACACAGTACATATGATATTATTACACATGCCCCTCATTATTTTACACAAAACATATATTTATGTACATAACACACAAATATATTATTGTACACAAAACACACATATACATGTATATCAACCAAATACACAATACATGTATTATTGTTCACAATACACATATCATTGTACACAATTACAACTATTATGTACTTACAGGGAGCTTGCCAGCACATCAGCCATCTTGCAGAGCAGTCCCTCTCTTGTGCAGGCAAAAGAAAGAGTCTGAAAATTTAACCAAAAGCAATCTGTCATATGCATTTAGACACAATGTGAGAATGCATGAACAGCTTTCCATTGTTTCAATTGTTTATTAATTTAATTTTTAGTTAGTGGGGTGTCACATCAATTATGTTATGATAGTGTTTGTGTAATTACAGCACGTTATTATCAATTTACATGGCAAACAATTTCCATGGTGTCAAGAATGTGGTTGAGTGTTTTTTAGTATAAAATAACAGTCAGTTTTCCAAACACTTTATATTAGTACCATTTGCCTGAATTGCAATGAAATGATCAAATATCTTCAAACAATTGACAACTTCTCAGTGTGACAGCTGTTGTTGCCAGTGCCACAAAGCAAGGTCATAAGGTAAAAACCTGTCCTTTATATTAGCACAAATCTTTTTGTTATTTGGTGTAACATCCCACAGATTTTTTTCAATCATTTGGGAACTTAATCTACATGGGACAGATATGGCGTGCGTTCAGTATGACAAACCATATGTAACCGGTCGCTTACAGTCAGCTATGGAGTTGTCTTAGGACCATATAGCATGCTGTTCACGTGCTCCTTATGCTGTACATGGGTATATGTCAACATCATGGTTTATGACACCGAGATGGTTTCATAGATAACTGTAAGCGCACGTTTGCATACGGTTTGTCATACTGAACGCACGCGTGGTAATGCATCTCTGTGATGTCATGCTGTAGACAAGTTTCCTTGCAATGGGCTTACAAGTCTAGGAACTACCTTAGTAAACTAAGCAGCATGCAAGGGAGATATACCAAAACCATTCTTTAATGAGTTTGGTATCTTGTGGTTTAGGATACATGTAATATCCATACCTTCCAGTAATGGGGTGACCGTTCTGACCAACTGGCCACCAGAACCCGCCCCACCATCCTTGCTTAGTGTTAAGTAGGATGGAGGTTTTTATTATTCTAGAGATAATAATCACTGTGATGGTATTTAGATAATATAGCAATGTCAAGCTTGAGGAATACCTCATTCACAGAGCTGGTAAAATGATTGAAATATTTTAAGTACTGGTCCAACCCAGGAACAGTCGAGAGGGATTAGTATAAGTTGTAAGAACTTGTTTCCCAATCGACATAAAATAAATAAGTTATAAACTAAATATTTTACATGGATGAAAACCCAGATAAACTTTAGCCCTTTACCTCATGAATATTCATATACAAATTTCTGACTTGATATCTATTCATTTTCTGAACAATAAATGGTATATGAAACATTGGATTCTTATTTGCCATGAAGACTGTAGAAAAGGAACTACAATGTTGTATGATCAAACAGAGAAAACCCCTATTAGACAGCTCCTTAAGAAGCTGTCTGATCTGGGTCTGCTCTGTTTGTTCAAGGAGATTTCAGATCTGGGTCTGTTCTGTTTGCCAATTGATCAAATGAGTTTATTTGGGGTAAAAGGTTAACCCTTTCCCTCATAGAGGAAACCATGAAAAGACCTATGCGAACAACATAAAACCAGATAAGCCTGCGAGTAACTCGCAGGCTGATCAGGTTTTATGCTGTTCGCTTCTCCTCAGTGGTCTGGAAATGAGGATTTTGTAATTAAATTTGGTAAGGTTTAACTGTGGTTTTCTGCAGATCAAGCTTTATGTGGTACCTATTGAGTGTGTCAAAATGAGTCTATATGAGGGAAAGGGTTGATCATGGAATCCATATGAAGTCTATTTGAACACACCTGTACATAGTCATAATGATATGAATATTTGATAAAATCATATACACATATGATGTAGTGATGATAATATGGAATGTCTTGCTTCATCCACAGCATTCAGTATTGACAGGTAGGCCACCCATTGGCCGAGTCAACCATCTTATTTAAGTAATGGTTCTGGTATCAGATTTCACTGCTTGTATTATTCAAATCTTATTCAATACCTCATCACTGTCTGGCCATTAACATGCCCCATCGTAAGATGCAAATTAGGACCATGCAAGCTGTGGTAATGACAAAAATGTGTCTTGTGATTCAAGTAAGTTGAACTTTCCCAAATATGAACCCTATGGTAGCCTTCAGTATAATCTAGATGCTAAATCTTACACTCTTAAGCCCTTGTTTATTTTGTTTTCTAAGATTTATGGTCCATCAGAAATATTTTAGTCATTTGAAGGCAGTAACTGTCTGTTTGAAACATATCTATCTGTCCTGATGAAAATGATATCATTGACATTTTGCATGATGCCATGCCTAGTTATGACATTTGGATATTGGGCCAAGCAACTAAGCCCTCATACAAGAGCATTCTCTAAAGTGATGCAACATTCGTGGATCAAACCAGTAACCCCATGTTTCCATACACACATTCCTGTTCTATATTGATAACACTTTCCAATATAAGGCAGTATCTAATATTGGATCCTTTGTTTGGAGTTATAATGGATCCAAATACAGCGTTATAATGGATCCCTGGTACAGTGTTATTATGGATCTCAGGTACAGTGTTATAATGAATTCCATGTAGTGATGTTATAAGGCCCAGGTGATCCCGTACAGTGTATAGGATCAAGTTAATGGATACCAGGTAGTACTAGTGTTATAATGGACCCCAAGTATGGTGTTATAATGGATTCTATGTAGAGTTATAATAATTCCAAGTAGTGTTATAATGGATCCCAGGTTAAGTGTTATAATGGACCCCAGGTAGTGTTATAATAGATCCCAGCTACAGTGTCATAAAGGATCTGCACTATATTTTGATTGTTTTGTGACAATCAATCATAACCCTAAACTCATAATATGAGGCAAATTGAATGACAATAAAACAAGAATTAAAATTTAGGCTTCATCAACCTTAAAACACAAGTTCAGTCAAGCAGAACAAAGATTTACCTGTTAAAATCATTACATCATTTCTCTTTGTAATGCTTCAATTGATGGTAGATAAAAATAATTAACATGCATACCTTTATGATATGTATTACACTGTGATCCATTATCCTAAGTCTTTCATCATAAGTAAATATTTATACAATTAAAATGAATCAGGCTAAAAAAAGAATTAATAATGTCATTAATGTACATGTAAAAGGGAAGTACCTGAAAATGATGGTTGATATATAAAACCTCTGACAAGTATCTGTACAGGTATTTATAGAGATGATATAGAAATTGAAACAATCATTTCAGTAAAATTTATTATAAGAGCATATTTCATTATTTTAATACTATCTTTATATGCTTTTACAAAATTTTATAATTGGAAAAAATAACCACGTAACCTTTTTTGTCCAAAATTTAAAAAAAATATAAGCTTGTAATACAGAATTTTCATAACTATTTCCCTCAAGAATATCCATGTACAAATTAATTCAAGATTTGATGAATATTAATGTACAGTAAACTAATTTAATTAAATGGTATACAAGATAATAGATTTTTTCTTTGCTGTGCAGACTGTGTAGAAGTGTATGAGAAAACAGAGGAGACCCTGATCAGACAACTCCTTTCAGGATAAAATGAAAAAAGTTTGCCTTAATCAGTGGTTTATCTATCTCTGCATCCTGCATCAGAGATGCAAAGATTTTATGTGGGACGCAAAGATCTAAAAAATGTCGGTCCTTGATATATATAACATTGGGATGAAAAGTTACGCTAAGGGATGCACCATTTTCTCAGACAATAAGTCCAGGGACTCATGAAAGAGAATTTGTAGATAAAACACTACTTAATTAAAATGCAAATTCTTTAACAATACAAAACCTCTGAGAAATGTTAAAGCAAACAATGGAATATAACTTATGAAACTTCATGTGTAATTACATACAAGAATAGAAAAGAAAAATCAAATCAGAGCAAAATATGTACCTTCAAGATTCAATTTTCTCCTTGTGAATGTCTGGGTTCACTCTGTCTTTAAAGTGATTTCCAAGTTTCTATGGCTTCCTTCATTATGCAACCCACATAATGGATGATGACAAGTCACTTCTGACGAGATGATGATGATGATAATTAGAGCTGTGACCTTAGAAGAAACCACACTTATACCGTCCCCTTCAAGTCAGTAAATGACATATGAACAGTGACAACACAGAGGGGAAAACGAGAGCCTGGGAAAACACAAAATGTTAACAGATGAAAGAAACGGAAAACATTGAGCGTTACCATAACCTAGTTGTCATAAAAAAATGCATAAAAATTAAATAGTTCATTTCACACATCGTGAAACTACTTTATAGTATTTTTTAAAATCATTTCAAAAGGGTAGTTATTGTGATAGATGGGGGGAAATATTCAATTTAATTATATATAGGTAGATTGTGATTGAAGCAACAGATTAGATTGAAGCAACAGATTACATTCCTGAGATAAGTTGACAATACCTTTAATACATTGTCTAAATAAATTTCAGTTTTCATCATTTATGTTTGACAACAGTGAAAAAATATAGATGAATTGAATTATATGGGCAGTTAAAACATACTCTAAGTAAAAATGAATAGAAATGGAAATCTATTGTTATATGTCCCACTAGGTGTTTGTAGGTTCCCAGTTTAGAAGACTGGGTAACAGATTGTATCTGGATTGATTTATAAGTAATGTTTTTCTTAAATATGTTTGAATGATCAAATACAATTTAAATTAACATTATAATGAATTGGTTTTATTTAGTGAAATAAGTTAATAATCTGCACAGATCATCTTGAATTCCTTTCTTAAAATTAGAGCTATCACTGAAGGTGATTGATATTCCCATAAATTCTTTGATACAGGAGAAGCCAGAATCCAGGTGGAGCATAGATAAGAACCTGTATACGTAGTATATTGGTTGTGATAGTAAGTAATAAGTAAGTAAAGTTTTTATTTAAAATGGATAGAGAGTCAGTTATGGTTGTTTGGCACAGTAGTTTGAAAGTTACAGTTCTTGGACACTGCACTTCTCCTAGTTGCCATTTGTCAATATTTTAAGTTTCAAGTCAACACCATGAACAGTGTTCAAATTATGTACTGGATCCCACCAACTGACCGACCGCAAGGTGACTCCTATATATCCCCCCCCCAAAAAAAAAACTTTGTTTGGCGGGGGTATAATGAGAGAAAAATAAATTTTAGAACATATATTCCTTTTTTTTTTTAAATGGTCTTGAAAAATACTAGTTAATGGAATATTTGTTAGGAATTGTGAGATTATGAAAACAAGTTAGAATATGTTTATGATTCAGGCTGTATACCCTTAGTAAGAAGTTTCTGATGGCACCATGGTAGCCACTCTCTCTTTTCAACTGTTCTTAATATGGTACGGAAAATGTGGTTAAAGAACAAATAACACATAATACTTGTGTAATGTACCAGTTTCAATCAATAATGTACAGATATATTGTAATGAAGTAAACTGAAACTATTACTGAATATGATTAATGCCCCACTGCTTAATTGACTAAAATATTCAATTGTCCTAGATTGGACAGACAGATGGACTGATGCTAAATATAGTTTATCATTATGTTACAGAATCTTGTTTCAAAGGGGATGTGAAACAGTTTTATGTCTACCTCACAGTATTTAGGAACATTATTTTTTACATTGAGATGAAAAGCAATTTATCCATCATGACAATTCCAAGGTTGTACGGGTACATTACATCTGGGAAGGTCTTGGGGGAAATCTCACCCTCAGCGGGGTACAGACCCATAACCTTCAGGTCTGTGATAAATTCACAACCACTGCACACCCTTCAGCAGAATGAACTATTAGTTAAGTCTTACTAATTCAACTTTTCTTCTATGCTTTAAACAACTCAGTATTTGGGATGAATTTTGACAATTGGACTGCTGTATTATTCAATATATACTAAAATATTCATCAAGCATAAGCCTTTCAATAGAAGACAGAAAATATTTTCCCCTATATGTAACTTATAGATATACAAGTGTAATTACTTTGACGTTTCAAATTGGATGGAAAAAATATAAATATCATCAATGACTGGATCAAGTCAGGCAAATCATATTGGTCTTATTCATTAAAAGTCAACAAGCTTATAAATATTGTTAAAATCAGCTTGTCACCTTCTGACATATTTTATCAATCAAGAGTAGAAATACCGAAGCATCGTTACCATTCATACAAGAAAATTGCAAATTGGGTGGAAAAAAGGTTAGTAATTTTAGGATTAAACCATCACCTTTGAATACATACATGAATAACCAGGTGAAAAATATACCAGGTATTTGGTATGAAAGTGAAGTCACCTTTGGCGATATCCTTGTGTATCCTTTAAGTGTTTAAATGGTTCGAATGTTGTACAGGTATTTCATGTATAGTACAACTCTCTTGACTGCATGAGTTCACAATATAATTTGATATCCAATAAAACTATCATCAGAAAAATAGGAAAATACCACTTAAAATGATAATCAGTAGACACTTTGGAGATCCAATTTACTGACATTCAAGTTAAAAATGAATAAATCATTCTTTATCAGACACAAAAAAAAATGTACAAAATTGTTTAAATACCAACCTTGTCTGGAGGTATCTGGACAGTCCATGTATGTGACTTGATCAAACCAAGAATATCTTTTAATGTCCCATCAACAGTATTTGAGGACTAAGTCTGAATAAAACCGATATTACTAAGCATTGTCTCACTGCAATCTTATGCTGTAAACAAATTGCATGGTACCACACCCAGTCACATTATCTTGACGCCAGGCATTGTATCAATTTAAACAACAGCGGTATGTTACAGTCAGCGAGCAAACCCAAGACCTCTCATTACTTTGGCATGTAACTCAAACTACATAGGCACCGTATTTAAGTCATCAGACATTTTTGTGTCACCTGCCGTGCTCGTAAGGAGCAAATGCTCCATTTTCCATAATGTTTTCAAAAGTATTCAAAATTAAAATAAATTTTGAAAAAAATCACAAATTGGAATTAAAATTAGAAATTGATATTGTGATCCAGGTAATGGGTTAAGCTAACTGTATATAAAGTTTGGTATTGCTATGTAATCTCTGACTCAATTTATCATCTAGAAACGAAAGTTTTCCCTGTATTTTCTATTTTTAGACACAGTGACCTTGACCTTTAGTCAAAGTGACCTTGACCTTGACCATCTGACTTTAAATGCGATACAAAGAAAGCTCTTAATATAAGCTAGCTATACATAAAGTTTGTTATTGATATGTCATCTCTGACTCAAGTTATCATTCGGAAACTTTTTTTCTTTTTTTAGTCACAGTCACCTTGACCTTGACCCAGTTGACTTGAAATACAATAACAAGCAAGCTCTTCATATAAGCTAGCTATATATTAAGTTTGGTATTGATATGTCATCTCTGACTCAAGTTATCTGGTAACAAAAGTTTGACGCCGCCCGCCCGCCTGCCTGTACAATGACATTCGCCAATCTAATAATCAGAATTTTTCTATGAAAAGTCTGGTTAACCAACCTTATCCCCTTATATACAGTACGTATATAATGTTTCATTTTTTTAAGGGATTAACATTGTCCAAGAAATTATGGCTGAGCGCAATAAGGTGATAATTTTTGTAAAATGAAACTAAATTCTGGCCACTGATTTAAGAGAAAAGAACTTAGAAATGTTCTATATAGATAATAAATTAAAAGGACACTAGATCACTTTTTGATATATCAACTGTTTTTTTTTTTTTTTTTTTTCTTTACGTTTTTGGTAGAGGATCATAAAGCGATCATATGTTTTAAATGAAAATGAATCCTGACCACTGGTTTCAAAGAATAACCAGTGCACAATGGTTCAAGTTCATTCCAGCATCTTTGGTGAGGACCACCCAAGGATAATCCATACCAAGTTTCATCAGCTCCTCCAGTACTTTCAAAGGTGATGTCACTAAAAGAAAACTGTTGGCAATGGTTGGCACACAACAGATGAATGATCCCAATAGCCTGTAATTTAGACACATCATCTTTATAATTACTATTTCAGCTGTGAACTGACACATTATAACATTCTGGATTGCAAAATACTTCTGCAGTCCTGCTCTTTTTTTCTCCTATTAACAGTAAGGAAGAAAGTGGTTCAAACAAGTCACCTACTGGTAGTTGGAGAGAAATTTCAGCCTGGGTTGCATTGCATAGCTGAAATGTTTTGAATTGATGTAAAGAATTTTACAATGAAAATATAAGGAAAAGCTTTCAGTTATGCAACACACACCAGGATCAACCATTTTTGTAAATGGAAAATATCAGAAAACAGTTGATCCTGAATATTGGAAAACAGTTGTTCCTGAATATTAGAAAATGGTTGATCCTGAATATTGGAAAACAGTTGTTCCTGAATATTAGAAAATGGTTGATCCTGAATATTGGAAAACAGTTGTTCCTGAATATTAGAAAATGATTGATCCTGAATATTGGAAAACAGTTGTTCCTGAATATTAGAAAATGGTTGATCCTGAATATTGGAAAACAGTTGTTCCTGAATATTAGAAAATGGTTGATTCTGAAGATTAGAAAATAATTGATACTGTATTACTCTTGGTTACTTGATAGCCCTGCATGTTGGATATTATATGACTAACATGGTATAAATGGAAAATGGTTGATTCCTAATTGTTATATAGTGACACAATTACAAAGATCTGTCTGGTGGCTTGACATTTAGAAATGGTTGATTCCAAATTTGTCTGGTCACATTTATCAGCATGCACTGACAAAAAAAAGGCGTTGCCACACTCAATATATAGAATTAGTCACATAGTTAATGGGAAAAATGGTTGACCCCAATGTATGACTACATCAAGAATAAGACTCATACCAAATTATGAAGACCACACTAATGGAAATCATTTCATTCCCTATCTGTCTATAGTTACAGGACAGGTTGATCCCTATTAATTTATAAACCCCATTCTAACAACTTTATTTTTCTCATATACATAATGATGCACTTAACATATGTTAACATAAACCCTAGTACTGTTGAGAGCAGGCCCTGATGATGAAAAGCATGCTGTACACGTGTACACTTGCTATGCTTAATTAACTATCAAAAAACTTTCAAATTGCAATCATGACTTTTAAGATTTATTCATAAATTTATAACAAAATGCAAGCATTTCGTTATGAGTCACCTATTCAAGTAAGCATTTGAAAGTCAAAAATAAATATTTTGAATTCACCTGAAGAATTTTGTATTCAGAAAAATGTTTTCTTTTCTGCAAATTATGAGTAAAGACTTGTTGTGAAGATGAGTCATATCAAGGAGGACATTATTTTGTCTGAATATCTATATAGGATATAGAGAAAATATCTCAATAATTCAAGACATTTAGTTGAATGGTAAATTATATTTCAGTAAAAGTACATTTGAAAATGGAAAAAGTGCATCCACCTTTATCCAGTTTTCTATAATGTTTATATGAGTCATATAGAGCATGTCAGCCTATTCCTTTGCTTAAATAGTTCACATTTCCTATGCCAAATCTTGTTAACATCTTTCTCAGTTTATTCTAAGGTATTTTGATACAGAACTAGAGATTTGTTTCCAGAGAAAACTGATGTGTTCCCCCACCAACTTGTCAAGAAACTGTGAAAGGGGGGGAATAACTCCAAAAATACTGATGCCAGAGTTATGAACCTTGTGCATGACACTTTCTCTCATTAATTTATTTCTATAAATGATATTTAATTTCAATAGCATTAGTCGAACTGGAGTTATCTTATGGACACAAAATTGTATAAAAGCGGAAAAACTCCAACTAGAAACATTGGAAATGGATTATGCTCTAGTGTACTGCAATTCTTGTCCATAATGTCTACCCACCTATGAAGCTTCAAGGTTATATGTCTCATAGTGGACAAAACTTAATTGTATATGAAATTAAACAATGGGCAATAACTCCAGAAATATGATTTGCAGAATAAAGGTTCTTGTGCACTGCAATTCTCCTTTGTGAGGTCTATTCACCTATGAAGTCCAAGGTTAAATGTCTCATAGTGCATGAGTAATGCTTTCAAAAAAACAAAAAAACCCCCCAAAAAACAAGTATTAAAATTGAACAAAATGCAGTAACTCCAAAAATATTATGTGCAGAGACAGTTCTTGTGCACTGCACTTCTCCTCAATGTGATCTATTCATCTATGAAGTTTCAAGGTTATATGTCTTATAGTGCGCGAGAAATGCTCTTGACAAAAAATAAGTATGAAAATCATAACAAAGGGCAATAACTCCAAAAATATGATGTGCAGAGTTATGGATCTTGTACATGACACTTTTCCATCTTGAGGTCTATCCAACTATGAAGTTTCAAGTTAATAGCTTTTTTAATTTTTGAGTTACAGTCTAGACAAAAAATAATTCTGAAATTTAACAAAGGGCAATAACTCAAAAAATAGGTTGTGCAGAGTTACAGTTCTTTGCTAAGCACTTTTCCCAAATGAGTTATATCCACCTGTGAAGTTTCAAGTTAATAGCTTTGATTCTTTGTGAGTAATGCTCTGGACAAAAAGTGTGATGGACGGACAGACAGGCAACTCCGACAAAAACAATTTGTCTCACCCATATAAATATGGGGGAAGACATAATAATATGCTAATATAATGCACTTCATTCCTTTTCAAATACATGTTTATATATCACAATAAACAAGCATATTTTGTCATTTGACACAAATCCCTGCAGTAAAGAGGCGCTGTGCTTCTGACTACAGAAACCTGTTTATAAAAAAAATATGGCCCATAACTCCAGATATGAATGTATGAGCTTTCATGCAAAGTCACAAAATGAAGACAAATGTAAATGGTAAGTCAATGAACTA
>CM037790.1:44969292-45019292 GCA_021229015.1 Solen grandis | reverse complement strand
ATGCATAATAGGATTGGACTGGTTTGGAATCATTTGAAAACCTGTCTAGCCAGTTTTACTTTAGTATTAATTCATGTGTGACATGAAATATGTCATTTTACAGTTTCTTATAAAAATGATGGCAAGATAAATTCATAAGTATCTTTTAAATATTGTGTGAACAATACTGGGCATTGCATAGCTGTTTTCCATTTTTGACATTATCTTAAATTTTTGACATTATCTTAAATATCCAATGCTATAAAGCCAGTAACAATCAACATATGAATTGTCATTTTTCACATAAAAATTAATTTATGAATAATCCATGGAATACCAATATATAACCCTTACCATGCTAAATTTCTAAATCATACTTGTCTTTCTTAATTTTGGACTGTACCATTTGTTGTTTATGGATGTGCTTGCTGCAAATTTAAGTCATTAACTGAATGGCAAACAGTGCAGGCCATGATCAGACTGCACAGATGTGCAGACTGATTTTTGTCTGTGCTGGTCGCAAAGCCAGTCACAAGTTCCCACAGTATTATGAAGGTTAAAAATATGTTGCAGAAATGGCAGACAGATTCTGAAAGTTATGGTTTGTGATTTTATTCATTATAACCCATGTAACTCTATAGAAATGTGTTTTGATGCCATGGAAAACAGATCAAACCAAGTTCACACTGCTCCATCAAGGTCCAGAGGATGGTCTGATCAGAGTCCCCAGTTTGTTCATACAATGTTGAAGCTCAGAATCTACAGTTGGCATGGCAAAGAAAATCCAATTTGTCATATACCATTAATTTTAAAGTTCAGTAATTTGATATTCATTGGATTGAATGTATAATGTACATGAATATTCATGAAGTGAAGGGTTAAATCTGTCCCTCAGATACTACATGTATATCTGATACAAAATTTTAAGTAGATTATCATTAATGACATTGCATTTAATTTGAAATTTATTTGCATTTTAGTGGATGGATCCTTTGCACCAAAGGATGCTAAAATCTGACACATGCAGATGCATATTAATCAACAAAAACCTGCATGCAAAATTTGTTTTGCAACTATGTGTTAGAAGAAATAATCATTAGATCGAGATTACAGGAAAGTGAGAAATTGTGAGGCTCTTGTTCAACTAAGACTTCTACGAAACTTGTTGATGACATGCCAGTCAGTCCTTGAGAATGCTGAGTGCCAGCCATTTTTGCAACTTGAATAGGTATGTCCCAATAAAATCCCTCTGTTTTAGAATGAAACCCCTAATCTGTCTGTCACTGAAACTGGCTCAGTATATAAGACAAGATAATCCTTGAGGGCACTTCCTCCTGTGTGACAGAGACCCACCCTTATAATGAAGACCAGACTTTCTGTGATCAATCAATATGCCTTCATGGTCCATTTAACACATTTCTCAATGGGTCCTGTCACCATTTCCTGCCATGTTGTCAGATCAACCAGCATCATTCTTAAGCACCCTGAACATGAATAGAACTATCTCCATAAAGTGTGAGAAATCAAATGTCCTGTCAACCTGAAAATATCATCAATAAAGTATGTCATAACTGGGCTGACATTCTTACTGAGAAGATTCTTTTTTACTTTGAGAATAACTGGCATTATGAGCATAGAATTGCCCTCCTTGTCTAAATGTCAGTTTAAAGTTTTCTGGAGGAGGTCTTATTTATAGAAGCCTTTATACTAAATTAGAAGAAGTGATGAAAATTCAAACTCTGGAAGGCAAATATCATACGTAAATTTGGGTGACAGCAATATATAAATAATCATATTCTATGGAATATAATCATGAGCCAACACCACAAACAGATTAGTAGCCCAGCAACTAAGCTTAGAAATAGTATTTTGTAGCATGTTTTAACCTTTACCTAATATAGACTTGCCTTGAAACCTTGACAAATAGAGCAGACAGGCCAAGATGTTGAGTTCTTACATACATCAAAACTCTTCCACAAATAAATCCAAGTGACCATACACACGGAGGACCATTTTTTGGAAAACTCACCATTCAATTGTTGATTTTCTGCTCCACATATGGATGTTTAACCCTCAAAATTATATACCACCAGAAATTCACATGTTTTTTAAAACCTAAGAACATTTTGGTGATCCATATTTGGTTGGTCCCCCACGATACAGAGACTCAAACCCACAGCTGTGAGGGGCAATGGCATATAGGAAGGCACAGACTATATAACACTCAGTCACAGAGGCCCTGCCTTCCCCTCTAATCACTGTTGAAAAATGTCAAGGTCAGTAATTTAAGAACATCCCAGTCAAAATGATTTGAGCCACTGTTGCGAAAATATTGACAAAAATCAATCTTTTACATCAATTTTGCAAAAACAAAAGACTACCAGATGACCCACTGTTTTCACCAGTCTTGGAAAGCATACAATAAAATGTTTCTCTGAGAGTTTGAAGCAGGCGTCCCTGTCAGCAGACGGCAAGCCTGTCACTTAACAAGTAATATACTTTGGAATGGGAAACTGTCTCAAGAGAATGGGTCAGGAAAATATTGTGTTGAAGTGTTGGCGCTTATTTTCACGAGTGTCCTGTCTGTCACTGAGGAAAAACGTGATGCAAGCTCTGTTGAAAAACCATCAGTTAGCACCAGTATTTGAGACCTGGGGCCCATTTCACTAAATTTTGTACAAATTTTATTGCAGGCATATATTTGTTCTCATACATAGTATACATAAACGAAAGGTTACACATACTAATCACTGGAAGATGACTACCATTTTACATCATTCTGTAAAAGCTGCACAAATGGAGATTTTTTCTTTAAGAAGTAACTAGTTTTCCCAACTGAATATAATTAATAAACTTAAATGGAAATAGTAAATTAAATCAGTCTTTACACAATCCTTAATTATTTGTGGTTGGCAACCTGATTGTTCAACAATTTTCATAATTTGTATTGTGCGCACCCTCTCTTTCAGAAAAAAAAAATGTACACAATACATGGCATTTTATGGTAGTTATCTCCCAGAGGCCATGTGCATGACAGTGGATCTGAGGTTCTGGGTTTAAATCCTGTTGGGTGGCAATGATCCTTCATGGCCAAGTACTGGTGCAACCCAAGTATAGTTCAGAGGGATGAGCACAAACTGTGAGACCTTGTTTCCCAATCAATATTCTTTTTTATGCATGTCTGGGACTCTAGTATTCACAAAACATCATAAGCTGTAAATTTCTTATCACTAATAAAACCCTTACAAATCCTATTAAATGCTAAAAAACAAAAAGCTAAGTGACCAGATCAAATATCTACCACTATAGACATATCACATTTTATGAACAATAAACCTTCAATCAATTAAGAACCAAATATTTTACACTTAGGTGAACCATTTAACTTAGGATGCCTAATGATTAAAACCCCAAGTCTGAAATATTTCCCGCTCAATATTTTTCAATCTCACTCATTTAAATCAAGTTCACAATATTCTTACTTTGTTTTTGCAGCAAGACTGAATTTTGTTTATATATACTCATTTGTAAAAGAAAGTGTATAGCAGTCAGGCTTTTGTATATTCAAATATATTCTTTCTTTCCCAAGCATTACCAGTATATCATATTTGACATAAACATTTGAGTATTGTATCATACAATTTGTATGGCCAATATGACATGCACTTTCATTTATTTGTAGAGTATTGATATTTTAGGAAATTGTTTTCGGCCAAAACATATATTTCTGATAGAAGTGATAGTTTTAAATGAAAGAAAACTGGAGTGACGCTATCTTAGACAAGTTTAAGTTGCTTTCTGCGTATATATATTACATATTATGCCTGCTGAAGAAATACAGTAATGCCTCTGACTCCTTTATGTGAACAGTTTTTGATAATATGTTTGAAAAAGGCATTAACAAAACATCATATTTAACCCTTTCCCTCATATATACATGTACTCATTTTGATGCCCTCAATAGGTATCACATAAAGCAGAAAACCACAGTTAAACCTTAACAAATTTAAAATCCTCATTTCCAGACCACTGAGGAGCAGCGAACAGCATAAAACCTTATCAGTCTACGAGTTACTCGCAGGCTGATCTGGTTTTATGCTGTTCGCATAGGTCTTTTCATGGTGTCCTCTATGAGGGAAAGGGTTAAAGTCAGGTGTGATTTCAACAAACAAAACTTAGCACTGTGAAGCAATATTTTAATGCTTAATGGAGAATGTTACTATTTTTGCTTCTCTGATAAAAAATACCCAAACATTTAATTCCTTAACAAACATTGTTAGCTATATTGTATTAAGGTAAAGTTTTATGTTATTCTCGACACTTGCTTGGGGCTCAACATATATAAGGGTAGTTGGTAGACTGGTTGGCTTGAAGTCAGGATAATGTGACTGAGTGTGGAATCATGCCACATGTCTACATGACGTGATACTGTAGTGCGTGTAACAGCACTATATCTGTCACAATTAGACGAAGGCTCCAAATGACTGAAATACTGTTGGTGGGATGTTAAACTCAATGAAAAAAAAAAAAATCCTTGACATGTACTTGATTATATGATGGACTGTGTTTCTATCAATTTCAAGAATGTAAGAATGACTTAGCGCTAGGTATTGATGGTGGAACTTGAGGTAAGTCACACAAACACAGCATGATATCTGTTGTGTGTCAATAATCATCACTCTATATGCGTGGTTGAGATACCAGTCCTATATTTATGAGTATTTCAATTAAATTATAAACAAAATTCAATTCTATAAATGTCCAAATTTGGTTGCATGGAAAACAGAAGCATCTAACAAGACGGGAAGTTGCTATATTTATCCATCAGTCGAGAAAGTTTTGTTACAACCTTGACACATGCAGTTGTTAGTTATAATCACATAGTCTCGTTCCTGTCAGTTTTCTTGGCGGTGAGTATTCTGATAAATGCTCATAAACTGACAAACACCAGAGAAGATCTATTGATTTTCCCCAAGACTATACTCTGTAAATTCCTTTATCTCTCTGATTCCAGTTCAAGGTTTAAAGAATATTTAAAATCTTTTGTTTTATTAAATTGTAATAACTAATGCTTGACAATGAAAAATAAATTCTCAGAACATTTTGAGGATCAAAGACCTTGAGTATTCATCTTTCTAAGCTTATCAATTTTCCATTTGTGTCTTCAGTTTTGTAGCAGAAATTTTCAAGACAATTCAAGGGCCGTTATTCCATCAAGAATTTGTGAATTTGAACAAAATGTCAAATGGAATTGTTTTTTTCATCATCATTGTACACCCATATACAATGAACCAGCATATAATCTCCAATGTAGATTTTTTTTTTTTGTAAAAAGCAACTGAGGTCATACTTTAACACATATCACTTTTCTATTTATTAAAGTCAATATCAGTTTTTTCTGACATAGTGAACTCCTTTACCACAAAAATGTCACATTAACATTTCAGCAGGCAAAAGCAAAACAACTGAATTTTCAGCTGGAATTTAACAACAAGTAATAAACAACAAAGTATTAAATTATGATTGATGGAATATCTTCAAAGTGTAATATGTGTGCTTTCAACAGAACATAAAACAATGAATTCATTATTTCAATGTCTTTCTTTTTCTTTTGAGACATTTAATAATTCAGAAGTCTCATCAAATAAGAAACAATCTTAAGACATGCTGAACTCTTCACCTGTTTATCCCTGAAATTTCTGGCAGTGTCTTCTACACTAAAAAGAAAAAAAAACATTTTCCTTGATAAGTTATAAAACAGATCCCCATCTCATATGACAAATGTGCAGAAGAATATTCATTTGAATTTTACAGATTGTGGTGAGTTATGATTTTTATCCCTGATGTTGGTGATTTATGAATTTCTGATAACTGCATATTTCTCTTTTTCTCCCCCCAATCAATAAAAAAACATTTTTTTTATTGTGAAGAAAGATTGTTTTGAATATCATCATTAAATCAAGTTATAGATAGAGCAGACTATTGATTAGAAAAAAAAATCCAAGTTTTCCATGACGAACTGTTGAACATTACCAAAGTATCATATGACTCCCTGGTCTTAAAAGTTTGAACATGAGATTTCATAAACAAGTCATGGCTGGATTATTCATATATTCAAGAGAACGCTATATATCACTGATATTCACTGTGAAAAAAAGCATTATACATTTTGTATGACAGTCCCATGAGAGATGAATGACCCACAGAACAGCTGAAAGGAACGACAGTATCTCTCGGCATGTGCTTAGTTCACATTATACTGATCCCATTGATTTTCCTGGGTATCAGGAGAGGGCAGATTACTCCTGATGGACTGGTCCTCGGACAGATCTGCAACTGCTGTTGACATGTCTGTCAGTCTGTCCACTGGGATGTATCCTGATTCAAGTCATGGGTTTGAATAATATACAATACATATATACAATCTCTGGTTCTCTGTGTAATGTGACAGGTATACATGATAACTAGACCTATCAATAAAGGTGACTGATTCCCTGCTTCCCACCTTGTCTTTGTACCAGGAAATTGTAACAGCTCTAAATACTGTATGACCTGTTACAAAGGGAGTGGTGAAATTGTGTCATGCAAAACTTAGTGAAGTGTTGCAGGTTTTAAAGCAATAAGTTATATATATCAAAGAATTATGAATGAATATAATCAATTTTTTACAAGTAATAGTTTCAGTAGGACTAAACAGCACACCCAGCATTTACAATTACAGACTAGAAATGTGCCCATAGGACACGGATGCCCCCGCCATTAAGTTTATTAGATGATTTTTTTAGTCAGTGAATATGAAAAACTGAAAATATACAAGATGATTTTAAGATCAAACAATGTGATCCTGACCTCAACCAAGTGATGTGACCTTGACCTTCAAGCTAGCAATCTGTACTTGTTTTGTGACACAGTGTTTTGTCCTAAGGATCCTTCCTTGTGCCAAGTTATATCAAAACATGACTTTACACAATAAAGATACGGCTTACACAAATTTTAAACTTAATGGCTGTGACCTTGACCTTCAAGCTAGCAACCTGGTTCTTGTTTGCAACAAATCGTCTTGTCCTAAGGATCACTTGTGCCAAGTTATTTTAAAAAGTGACCATACATAAAAAAGTTACAGCTGGGATACAAATTCTTGCACACACACACACAAACACACATGGACAGGTGTAATATTATAATTATGCCTGTCGCCATTTCATGGCGGGGGCATAAAAAGCAAAGTGTGTGCTACAGACTTGTTACGAGATGCAATCTGTACATACTTGTTGACAAAAACTACAATGCATTAATAAAAAAGAATAATTTATTTAAGATCAATCAATTGTTAACAAAAATAACTATTTTGCATATTCCATATATCCTCATCAATTTTCTTCTATTTTCCAGAGACTTCTGTATGTCTCTGTTAACAAAAAATATAATATGATGATGTGATGGTTTTTCAAATTAAAAAAAAAACATAGTTATTTAAATCCAAAATTGCGTAATTTGATCAATGTTTTTGGTGTTATTTTACAGCAGATATATGCACATTATGTACCCTTTGTGTTAGTCTTAAATATATCAATATTATTTTACATTTTCTTTTTCATCAAAATTGAAAAATTATGAAATATAATGGGCCTTAAGTAGTGATGGTCCAGAAAGGACCATAATTTGCATTAAATTTGGTCAAGAGTTATCTAACTTGTTTGTTTGATGCACCTGAAGACCTAAGTGAAGTATTAAATTATAAGTAAAACTGGTTTCACCTCATGAGTAACCAATAACTTCACTCAGTATAGAATGGGGCAGGGTGGGACAAGCATAATTCCTATATAGTTCCCACTGGGGTTATAATAAATGACTTATTACAGAAACAACTCCTTATAATATTCATAGCCACTAATCTAGTATGAACACACATCCAAATTTTCTTTGATTTGATTTTTTTTTTTTTTTTTTTTTTAAATGAAAAAAAAATCTTATCTCCAACAATTACTATGGACATGGTTTCAGTCTTTAGTGATTAGTTAATTATGCTATGAAAAATACCATTGATCAGTAAAACCTGTTCAAACTTAAGCCTTTGACTCATATTATATGACTTATTTTAATGCATTGGCAAACAGAGGAGACATAGATCAGACAGCTCCTTCCAGGAGCAGTCTGATTGGGGTTTCCTCTGCATGCTCATTAGATCTATACAGTCTGCACAGTGAAGAAAAATCTTCTGTGCTCTATATCAATTCAAGTTCAGTTAACTAATATTCATTAAGTCAATAAATTTGTACATGAATATTCATGATGTAAAAGGTTAAACAGTGTTTGCAGAATTCAAGCATACCATTATAAACAAAAATATCTGAGAGTTCTTTTCATAGGGTTCACCATTGAAGAATCAACCACTCTTCCTTGGTTGTACTAATATCATAGGCAAGACACAGTGCACATCAACAACATAGTTATGTGTACTTACTAAGAGCTTAGTGTACTTACTAAATGCTAAGTATACTTTCTATGAGCTAAGTGTACTTACTAAGTGCTAGGTGTACTTACTAAGAGCTTTAGTGTACTCACTAAGTGCTAAGTGTATTTACTAAGTGCTAAGTATACTTACTATGAGCTAAGTGTACTTACTAAGTGCTAGGTGTACTTACTAAGAGCTTTAGTGTACTCACTAAGTGCTAAGTGTACTTACTAAGTGCTAGGTGTACTTACTAAGAGCTTTAGTGTACTCACTAAGTGCTAAGTGTACTTACTAAGTGCTAGGTGTACTTACTAAGAGCTTTAGTGTACTTACTAAGTGCTAAGTATACTTACTAAATGCTAAGTGTACTTACTATGAGCTAAGTGTACCTACTAAGTGCTTGGTATACTTACTAAGAGCTTAGTGTACTTACTAAGAGCTTAGTGTACTTACTAAGTTGTAGGTGTTCTTACTAACAGCGTAATACTTACTAAGTGCTAAGTGTACTTACTAAGTGCTAAGTGTCATAACTAAGTGCTAAGCATACTAGGTGAATTAACTTAGAACTTAAAGTGTAAAAAACTTTAAAAAAATATATGAGGTATTCAACCAGCTAGTCTTCTTATATCTTAATAAATGACAAAGCTGACATACAGTAAATTGCAATAATTCAAGGGCTGAGGGGAAAGTATAAAACTTGATAATAGGGAGGCTCAGACAACAGAGACTACATGACAGTGTATTTAGTCTCATGGAAGTTATACAAGGGTTGTTCAAAAAGTTTTGGGACGATGCTGCAACTTTTTTTATCAATATGTTAATAAGGATAAAAAATTTAAAAGCGATATAGCTGATTTAGTTTGTATTTAGAAAAAAAAACAAGATATAAATTGCAGTGATACATAATACACAGTCACTATGGCAACATCAGGAAATGCTGAGCAGGCCAACTTACCCATGAAGGGCACATGGCATCTGCAATAAATCTGCCTGACAAGTCTAAAAATTACTTCATTTTTAAATATTCTTCACTCCTTCCACTTGTCAAAGCAAAATCTGAGCCTGTGTAATTTTACAGATAATTTCACTGACAACTCCTTTATTTCTGCATTTCCTGACATCATACATGGATGTTCAGATCTTGAGCGGTTGGCAACATCATGCAAAGGATCATTCTTGAAGACATTGAACCACTCATATATGCTGGTTTTATTCATTAACTTTCGCTGTAAGTGTCCAAAGAGAGTGTCTCTAAATTTGTTTTTCCCATCAAAAAACAAACTTTATGGAATAGCTATGTTCTCCTGCCATATTTATGGGTTTTGCAAAATGAGTGTGCTTACAGAAATGATGTCAGATTTAAACTAACAACATTATAGCGTAGGCCTTATAACAAATGGGTGCCTTAGCATAATTGCCCCTCAGATTATCCCCCATTCTACCATAGTTACATTACAAACAATACTGAATCATACATCACTATTTTCATTAGGGAAACAAGAATAGTTAAAACATTCCTAAATACTTATTTAGCACCATGCAAGGTTGCTGGAATTGGAATCATTAATTAATAAATGTAAAGTCCCTGTAATGGTTCTGATACATTTTGGGCCTCGTGGCCTTTCACAGAGATAACCAAGGTTTCCTAATATTTCATTAGGGAACCTTGGTTATCTTGGTTACTACAGACGTTAAGTGGTCAAAGATGAAGCGGAACCATTACAGGGACTTTACCTTAATTGCAGAACTACATCCTAATGGATATGCATAGCTGCTTATTCAAAAGTAACATTTAGTCCAGCACCATTTTCACATGTACAATAATTTCAATTGTCTCTTTTCATTAAAGACATCTCCAACATACTTAGAACCAGACAATGTGCCGTAAGTTCCAAGACTCATTATGGCACAGGGGTGTTTCTGAGGTGAGGTAAATGAACGAAGGCACTCAAGTAATATATACCTTACATCGTCAAGTAACTTCCAGTAGTAAAAGTGCAAAACAAGAAAGTCAGTAGAACTGACAGATGCTCCCCGAAGAATGTCATTGTTACAAATAAGGCCTTGGTCAATGGGTGGGAGGATATGTTGAAATCCCCATTCCTAAATCATATCTATTCTCCTCATCAGATGAGATGTTTTACCAACTCTAATTTGGAGACTTAGTAACAGTTTACTATTTAATATGATAATACGTGTTACTCATCAGATCTTTCATTGATTTTTTTTAAGTTTTTATACTACTAAAAATTAAGTCATACATTTTCAATGTGTGCTCATATCAAAGAGGTTAACCAACACTCTTGACATATGACTGGATATTTGAAATAGTGTATAATGGCCTAAACAACAATTAGCTGACATGATTATGATTGACATTACTAGCATATTGAATTTTGTGGGGTTTTGTTTAAATGATATCTCCTGTTAAATTAGGCAAATGACATGAATATTAGTCAACAACATGGTAGTAGGGGCCATAACTCTTAAAAATTGAGGAACCAGGTCACGTCGACGATATGCGTATCTACTCTTGGTAATAAAGCTTCCCATAAAGTTTCATTGAATTCAAGCCATTAGTTCCTGAGAAATAGCCCGGACAAGAATCATGCAACATGAACTATAGGCCAAAAAGTCAAGGGGCCATAACTCTGTGAAAAATTGAGGAACCAGGTCACGCCGACGATATGCGTATCTACTCTTGGTGATAAAGCTTCCCATAAAGTTTTGTTGAATTCAAGCCATTAGTTCCTGAGAAATAGCCCGGACAGGAATCATGCAATATGTACTAAAAAGCCAAAAAGTCAAGGGGCCTTAACTCTTTGAAAAATTTAGGAATCGGGTCATGCTGATGATATGCGCATCTCCTCTTGGTAATAAAGCTTCCCATAAAGTTTCGTTGAATTCAAGCCGTTAGTTCCTGAGAAATAGCCCGGACAAGAATCATGCAATATGTACTATAGGCCGAAAAGTCAATGGGCCATAACTCTATGAAAAATTGAGGAACCAGGCCACGCTGACGATATGCGTATCTACTCTTGGTGATAAAGCTTTCCATAAAGTTTCGTTGAATTCAAGCCATTAGTTCCTGAGAAATAGCCCGGACAAGAATCATGCAATATGAACTATAGGCCAAAAAGTCAAGGGGCCTTAACTCTTTGAAAAATTTAGGAATCGGGTCATGCTGACGATATGCGCATCTCCTCTTGGTAATAAAGCTTCCCATAAAGTTTCGTTGAATTCAAGCCGTTGTTCCTGAGAAAAGTCGACAGAATAAAACACGTTATAAGAACAACGTCTATTCTCATCTGGCATTAAACCAGTTTTTGGACAAATGTAGTCTTAAAAGCAGATTTATTGACAGAGAGTCTCACCAGGGACCACTTACAGATTCAGTCTCCTATTGCCATGGTAACATATTCCACTCAACTCTTCCAGGAGCAATCTTGATAAATACTAAAACATTTAAAAGTTGAAAATTGCTGAATTACACATTAAGATATGAAATTGTATTGTTAATCAATATTATGGTATCAGTTTTTGACATAAAAACGATATTTAGTATTGTCATTGAATCCCATATATTGAGCAGAGAAGCAAATTTATTGTTTCTGTTTTCATTCTAAATTTAAGCAATAAACTGTGTGGTACAGAATAAATGAGAAGATTAATGAGTTTAAATAATTAATGGAAATTCTGAACATAAAGCAGAATAACATAATGCTAGTTCAAGTCACTGGAAGACACTCATGGCCAATCTATTTTTTTTGTCCTTGACATAGGCTTGTTTTCTGTCCTTTTCAAACTGTGCAAACACATGATGATTGGTTTAAATCCTCATCAAGTCATGAAGCACATTGATATTCTGTCAAGGTGGGGTAACTGTGAGATATTCTATATTCAGGTGTGAAATGGATACAGCTTCCCTGGGGATTTTTATTACAAAAAATACCTACTTCAGAATTAATTGACCTTTCAAGTGTTACAGATGTATCCAAATTGACTGTAAGTCTAGCTAATAGCTACGCTGGAATAACAGGTGGTCAAAGGTTGACCTGGTTCCCACAAAAGTACACATGATTTTACTTGTGATACTGTTTTGTGAGCCATTGACCAAACCATAAATGAGGAAGTCTGATCTTTTTATTTCACTGCTAAAAATTGGAAAGGGGTATAGACATAACTGATAAATCTTTTTCATCTGTTTTCATTTCCTTATTCAAGAAGAAAAAGTTAACCAAATCAAACAATATTTTTACAGCTTAAAACAACATTATTTAAGGCGTTCTTCTTCTGGCTAAATTCATGGTCTTTTTTAACTTCCACAAGAGAAATTTGTATTGAATTTTTGCCCTAAATGCAGAATGAAAGTAACAGACAACATGTTGATAAAATATTTAGGATAATTATCAGATTATTCCAAGGTGCTTATATTGCTGATACTTGGTATCATCAGATTCTTCCAAGATGCTTATACTGTTGATCTTAGCATCATCAGATTCTTCCACGATGCTTGTACTGTTGATCTTAGCATCATCAGATTCTTCCAAGATGCTTATACTGTTGATAGTTAACATCACCAGATTCATCCAAGTTGTTTATACTGTTGATCTTAGCATCATCAGATTCTTCCAAGATGCTTATACTGTTGATCTAAGCATCATCAGATTCTTCCAAGATGCTTATACTGTTGATAGTTAACATCACCAGATTCTTCCAAGCTGTTTATACTGTTGATCTTAGCATCATCAGATTCTTCCAAGATGCTTATACTGTTGATCTTAGCATCATCAGATTCTTCCAAGATGCTTATACTGTTGATCTTAGCATCATCAGATTCTTCCAAGATGCTTATACTGTTGATATTAACATCACCAGATTCTTCCAAGCTGTTTATACTGTTGATCTTAGCATCATCAGATTCTTCTAAGGTGCTTATACTTTTGACCTTTGTATCATCAGATTCTTCGAGGATGCTTATACTGTTGACCATTAAGTATCATCAGATTCTTCAAAGGTGCTTCTACTTAAATCAAATTCTTAAGGTGCTTCACTGATCTACATCACAGATTCTTCAAAAGGTGCTTATACGGTTGATCTTAACATCATCAGATTCTTCCAAGGTGCTTATACCATTGATCTTTTTTTCTTTTTTTTTTTATTTTGATACTTTAATCCACAATAATATCTTTCTTTTTTTTTTCATTTATTTATTATTTCCAATCAGTTACATACACATATTTCAATTATATCATGAATCTATTACAAAGTAAACATACACAAGTTCAGTATATATGTAATGCAATTTCATGGAAAATTTTAGAGAGAAAGAAAATAGAATTATATTATAGAGAATAGGAAAGATTCTTCCAAGGTGCTTATACTGTTGACCTTTGTATCATCAAATTCTTCAAAAAGTGCTTCAGATTCTTCAAAAGGTGCTTATACTGTGATCTTAACATCATCAGATTCTTCCAAGGTGCTTATACAGCTGATCTTAGCATCACCAGATTCTTCCAAGGTGCTTATACTGTTGATCTTAACATCATAAGATTCTTCCAAGATGCTTATACCATTGATCTTAGCATCATCAGATTCTTCCAAGGTGCTTATACTGTTGACCTTTGTATCATCAAATTCTTCAAAAGGTGCTTATACTGTTGATCTTAGCATCATCAGATTCTTCCAAGGTGCTTATACTGTTGACCTTTGTATCATCAAATTCTTCAAAAGGTGCTTATACCGTTGATCTTAGCATCATCAGATTCTTCAAAAGGTGCTTATACCGTTGACCTTTGTATCATCAGATTCTTTAAAGATTCTTATACTGTTGACAAAAGCATATTAATCAAATTTAAAGTTTAAACTTTATTTTTTACATTGATTATGAAACAAGTTATAATAACTTATATTAATCACTCTCTATGGCTCTGGTGGCAGAATACTGGTTATTAATGTGGAAGGAAACCAAAGAGCTCTGTCTGGATTGGAGACCACTTTACCATACCCTCTCACATACGTGACCAAGAATAGAAGCAGGGACACACTGGTGAGAAGCAAAGGGCATTACCACTACGCTATCCAGGCAATCATCATCATCAGATTCATCCCAGGCCCTAAAAAGAGCCTACATGCAAGTAAATAATCTAATAAAGACATTTCAGTCTGCATAGTCCCAGGCTATGTTGACCTTAGCATGATGTCCACATACTGGCCTTGTTGACTTAAGTGTAAACCATCTGATTTTTCCCTACACTGTTGACTTAAGCATTAACCCTCAGAGATACATCCCAGGTTCAGACTTTGGCCCTATGTTGTTGATTTTAGTTTAAAGAAATCAAAATACTTCTGATGCTTATACACTGTTGACTCTTAGGTAAAGTCCCTGTAATGGTTCTGCTACATTTCGGACCTCATGGCCTTTCACAGATATAACCAAGGTTTCCTAATGCTTCATTAAGGTGCCTTGGTTATCTTGGTAGAAGTTAAGTGGCCCAAGACATAGCGAAACTACTACAGGGACTTTACCTTAAAACTTAGTTATCAGAATCTTCCAAAGTCATTACACTAGCCTTACCAGAAAGAAAAAAAAAATTGACAACAAAGATATTTATATTGGCAACATTAACAACAAATATCTGTATGGTTGATTTTACCATAGCCAGCATTTTCATCTGATGTCAAGGTTTCGTAAACAAAAATACATGACTTTTCCTTTTCCGTTTGATGCCAGACATCTAATTAATGAGAAGAAATCTTCTCTTAGGTTAATAGCCTGAGAATTAATGGGAAAAAAGGTATCACGTTTATTGTTATTGCAAAACCGTCTGCCTATTTTCATGTGAATGAGATGCCCAAAATCATTATTGCATATGCTGAGAGATAAGACTGTAAGATAAAGCAATCATGATATTAGTTTTGAGACGTAACTAAATATTCAAAAAAGAAGGGAGTTAAAAGTGAATGTAATAGGATGAAAGGGGCTAAGATGGTTCTGCTGATCCACGTAGCCAAGTGGTTAGAGGGTCATTTAAAGGTACCTTAGGGAAATTCATGGACTGGCTGGCCCAGTGTCAGGATGATTTGACAGTGTGTGGTATCATGCTTTATGTCTATGGCCTATTATTGTATACATTGATCTATATCTGTCTTATGTGAAAAAGGTCCGCCAATAAATGAAATACAATTGGTGGGATCTTAAACTCAAGCATACAAGATCAGACATCCAAATATCTTAAAGATGCTTGTTCACAGATGGTCTTTGACTAAGAATTTGATTTTAATTATAAGTGTGTATTACGTCTATCAATACCCATCAATAATACTTTGTCACCCGATGAAACCATCCATGATTGTAAAAAATAAGTGGTTTCCACGTCACAGGCAGTACCTTCACTTACAGTATTGAAACTATATCTAGAATTATAAAACCTATTTTTAGATTTTCTGTCTCCATTTGCCATCACTTGGCTGATCACTTTCATTCTTCATGCACTAACTTTAAAGACTGAACTTATGAAAACGCTATCCTGAACTGGTGAACACACCATGTTGCGTAACATCGCATGGTACTACAAGCACCAGTGTTTTGGGGATACCACATTCTATATTTAACCGATGATCTACACTTGGCGTGTTCATTTTTCAGGAAACAACGAATTCACCAAAATAAATGAGGGAGAGCAGAAAAATCTTTTTTTTGATTTCTACCAATCCTCTGTGAATGAACTGCTTAAAAATCTTACCTTGACCACAATGCAGCAAGACTTTAAAAATATACTACTAAGTACTGATCTCAGACTCAAAAATCAAGTCTTATTCTCAAGTGTCTATTCAAACTAATGGCCGTATCATAAGTTTTGACATGAAAATTATACTTAAGTATTTTAGTATTGTTTTGATTTGCAAGAACATGGCGCCGAGTAAAATATAAAAAACAACAACATAAGATTGGGACAGTGACTTCCTGACAAATATTATTAAATATAAAAATTTCTATTGATGAACATTTCATTTTGAAAGTGTTCCAAACAGTTTAATATCATAATCAAAACTAGGTGCACACCAATCAAAATATTTAATGAAGTTGATTTCTATACCTGTTAGAAAACATTATTTAATTTAGAAAATCTTTATTCAATCAGTTCATGCAATACTGCCTAGCGGAAATGTAGGCAATCCACATTTCATGCAACAGTTTGCAAATTTTAGAAAATATTGAGATTTATACAAGACAATATCCCGGTAAAATCTGATCAATCACTCTCTCTAAATGAACGTTAATTTATATTTTCTACCAGTTTTCAATTTTCATTGATTTAATTATCTCTTAATTAATGTTAATATTAAATGTAATTAAAACAGGCTCAAGTCAGTGTATAATGATACATTCATTTGAAATGGTGCTATTGAACGGATTTCGGTGAGTAAAACATTATCATACAGTATCAAGTTGTTAAACAGTATGGTCTAGATCTAGCTACTGCTTCTAATATCTGACCATGTTGTAATACATGTCAACATAGCCAAGGTAACCTTTACCTCATGAATATTTATACACAAGTTAACCCTTTCCCCATATAGACTCATTTGACGCACTCAATAGGTATCACATAATGCCTGATCTGCAGAAAACCACAGTTAAACCTTACCAAATTTAATTACAATATCCTCATTTCCAGACCACTGAGGAGCAGCGAACAGCATAAAACCTGATCAGCCTGCAAGTTACTCGCAGGCTGATCTGGTTTTATGCTGTTCGCATAGGTCTTTTCATGGTGTCCTCTATGAGGGAAAGGGTTAATGACTTGATGAATAATAATCCTGTACAGCATACGGACATGATGTTTGATGCCTTAAAATTGGCGAACAGAGCACAGTCCCAGATCAGACAGCTTCTTTTAAATTATCTCATATACTACTTTAAATTCAGTAAATTAGTATTTATCAAGTCACAAATTCACACATGAATAATTATGAGGTAAAGATTAATTCACTGATCTAATGGTGTGATACAGTGTACTGGTAAAAATGAATTTTTCTTCTTTATGCAGAAGCTGCAACATTTACAGCAAACACTGAATACCCTGATCAGACAGCTCTCTGCCAATGTGTCAAAACGCGAAAGTTGTTATTATTCAAAAAGTCATAAATTTGTAAATAAATATTCATGAGGTAAACAGTAAAACTTAAAATTGTGTTATGTCAATATAAGCATTTACATGTACATGTAGTAATGTAAAAACACTGAATGTAGTCTTAGCATTGTTTACTAATAAAAAAAAAAGAAAGAAAAGTATTAAGCTCAAAACATCATTTAACCCTTTCCCTCATATAGACTCATTATTTTTCGTAAAGCCTCTCGGCTATCGCATGTATACACTAGCATAATATCTTGACTAACCAGAGTTCTCGCTGTTTAAATAAATCGAACTCAACCCATCACGTGACACTCCCTTATAAATATAACGGAAGTAGAACCCCAAATCATATTTTATCTTGGCGCGCACGAGCAAAGTTGTACGAGTTTTCGCTGTTGCTTTTCAAGCTTAAAGAGGGATTCTTGGTTAATGACGAGACAATATAAGTTTGTAGTTATTTTATTTCTTTTGTTTTTCATTGCGGTTAGCTTTTTTGGCGCCGTATTTGACATTTTAGTTAAAATGAGTCGTGTTTCTGACGAGGCACAAGACGTGGTCTTGTCGGCCGATTCTTCGGGGGAGTTCTCCGGGTTTAGTGATATGGAAGAACGATATTCGAAGCGAAGTGAGCACACTGTATGTGATGATGGAAGAAATGACAGTGGCAATGTTATCGTTGCGGTTGACGAGACGGTGTCTCGCAAGGAGGAATGTTACAAGATTCCGCGTATCGCAGGGTCTGGAACCCAACAGCCCAAGAAACAGAAGGTTGCAAAAGTTTTGAACAAAATAGTTCAGGATAATGTGGAAAAGGCTATCTTGATAGTCCCCTTTTGGAGAGCTCAGCCTTGGTTCCCTATTTTATTAGACAGAATGATTTCTTTCCCTGTCAGGCTTCCGAGGCACAAGGATTTGCTGACCCTGCCACACGATGGTGCTTTGCATCCACTCAACAAAAAACTGAAGATCATCGCAGTATGTGTATCAGGAAGGTGCTCAGTCGTTCAGGAGTTTCAGGAACAGTTGTTGACACAGTCGTCAACTCTTGGTCAGCAGGTACCAGAAAGCAATATGGATTTGCATGGGCAAAGTGGTATTCTTGGTGTGATTTCAGGTGTCAAAGTCCCATTTATACCTCTGAAACGGTAGTTTTAAATTACCTAGGGGGTTTACTTAAGCAAAAGAAGTCTTATTCAGTTATTAACTTGCACAAGGCTATGTTGCTTCAAACATTACCATTATTTGGGAACAAATGGTGTAGTCAGTGTCATTTAATTACAAGATTTATGAAGGGAATTTTTGTGACTATGCCACCCAAGCCAAGATATAGGTTTACCTGGGACGTTAGTTTGGTTCTGAAATATTTGTCATCACTTGTTCCATTAGAGAAGTTGTCATTAAAACTTTTAACATTCAAAATTACGGCCCTTATTGCCTTAGCTGCTGCTCCAAGAGCACAAACACTTGTTTCACTGTCATTAGACCATATGATTGTGGAAAGAGCACGGATTGTGTTTCTGTTTCCAAATTTGTTAAAGACATCTAAGAGAGGACAGTCATATTCTCTGTGCCTAGAGCATTATAATGTTGAACCATTGTGTGTGATGCATACATTATTATATTATATTGAAGTGACAAAAGAGATAAGGAAATCTCGACAAGTTCTTATATCATATGTAACTCATGTTTCTGTGACCACTAGTACAGTAGCTAGATGGTTAAGAAGTGTATTGGAACTTTCAGGTGTGAATACAGTTGTATTCAAGGCTCACAGTTTTAGAGGTGCTTCTGTTTCAGCTGCCTTTAGTAAAGGATGTTCCTTGAACACTATTTTAGGCACTGCAGATTGGAAATCTGATAAAAAATTTCATAAATTTTATAATAGGATTCCTTTAAGAGACAAATCTTTTTCAGATGCTGTGTTTGGTTAGGAAACATTGATATATATGGTGGCATATTTCTGCCAGCCACTTATCCACTTAGCTATGTTGAAACTTTTCTGAAAAATTGTCACATATCCAGTTAGTATCTGGCAAGTAGCAAATTTTCAAGTTATCTACTTAGGTATCTTAACAGGTTTTTAGATAATTATGTAAAAAAATCTTGTTATCCACATAATTTAATGATTAACTTGAAAAAAAGGCGAGATAACCAGTTATCTTAATGAATATATGGCTGGCAGTAGTGGGCACTAACAGGCAGTTTTGTTCTGTTAAGTACCTAAGAGGATAACACGAAAGTTTTCTACTTGCCAGATATTAACTGACTATGTGACAATTTTTCAGAAAAGTTTCGACATAGCTAAGTGGATAAGTGGCTGGCAGAAATATGCCACCATAGATATATGTATTGAATTCTACTTGTATTTAAAGAGATTACAGATATTAATTCAGTGATGCAGAAACTGTAAGTAGTGAATACATACATATAATGTTATTCTGTTTTGATTTTTATATTTTATTGTCTGTAAGTTATGAATACGATTGGTTTGTTGTTGGGTTTTAAAGATGCTAGTGTATACATGCGATAGCCGAGAGGCTTTACGAAAAATAATGGCCCCTCCTCCAAGCGGTAGTGAAGGATGAGGGGCATTATTTGAGTGAAGCCGGAGGCTGAGCATGTATACACCCTCCCATTTAGATTAGATTGAGGTTCCCACCCGTTATTATTTTTTATCATGTCCAACAACAAACTAGTTTTAAATTATGATTTGGGGTTCTACTTCCGTTATATTTATAACGGAGTGTCACGTGATGGGTTGAGTTCGATTTATTTAAACAGCGAGAACTCTGGTTAGTCAAGATATTATGCTAGTGTATACATGCTCAGCCTCCGGCTTCACTCAAATAATGCCCCTCATCCTTCACTACCGCTTGGAGGAGGGGCCATTTTGACGCACTCAATAGGTACCACATAAAGCCTGATCTGCAGAAAACCACAGTTAAACCTTACCAAATTTAATTACAAAATCCTCATTTCCAGACCACTGAGGAGCAGCGAACAGCATAAAACCTGATCAGCCTGCGAGTGACTTGCAGGCTGATCTGGTTTTATGCTGTTCGCATAGGTCTTTTCATGGTATCCTCTATGAGGGAAAGAATTAAGAGGCAAAATGATGAAATCTTTTGAAAGAAGAATAGACTATTGAATTATAGAGACACTTCAACAGTTTGAAAGAGGAAATAAATTACAAACCACAAAGTATGATTAAACACAGAAAAAATATTTGTTTTTCATTTAAAACAGCAAAGTAATCATTACTCTGAGAAAAACTTCCATATAAAAAAAAAAAGAAATCATTAATTGATTATCATTTAATTTAGTTAAATCTCAAGCAAATAATTCACCATAAATGAAATAATGAAACACTAGGCAGTTTCCCTAGACAATCTAACAAAACAATGCACCATAATTAGAGAATGTGCATAGGAGAGGAAAACCGTTCTATTACTTTGGGGAGAAAACCCCAATCAAATCCATAATGCGATCCCTGTCTGCCACACTGAACAATAGTTTCATTTTCTCTTCTTTTTTTTTTCTTTTATAATTTTCATAATCTAGGGCAGGACATTTTCAAAAGAATCCATGAATTTTAATCTAGCTTAAGCCTAAAATCTTGTCCAGTGAAGAAGGTTTGAGTAGCATAACCTGTCACATTGGAAAGTGGTTGTGTTTGTATCCACATCAAAACATGGTGCACAATAACTGACAAAATATCCTGAATAATCCATGTCAACCAATTTAACTGCTAAACAAAATTGGCTGCTCTTCAATTAAAAGGCCAGGAAGTAACAAATTTGCTTAAAATCCAAAATTATGCTTGGCTTTTCAACCCTTTTTCCAGAATGAAAGCTATTATTGCATTGCTCAATACTCAAGTCATTTTTTTCATGACAGACATTGGAAAAATTGAATGCATTATTTGTTTATGATTTTCTGTCAGGAATTAAAGTGAAACACGTGTTTCAATATGGAAATGCAAAACTGTTCTCAGTGTATACAGAAATAGAATTCATAATCAGCCTTCTCGATACATAAGGTCTAAAACATCAAGTAAAGTACAGGACACTTAAGTAGCCACTCTACATTTTCTTATAACCAGAGTCACCATGACAGGGGATCAGAACAGAAGGTGTAGACGCAATAACTGGAATATTTGTTTTATAGATCAGTCTAATACCAACATACAAAACATAATATTGCAAACCAGTCACCTGTTTACAGACACAACTGTATACCAGTCTTAAGTTAACAACAATATGAGAGGAAAACTGCTTAACAAAACATAGTCAACATATGAAAACTGCCTACTAGTCATGTCAACAATACACACCAATATTCAGTCAGAACATATAAGGAAAATTGAAAACAAGTCTCTCCAGGACTGGTTGGCGTGTTGACTGGGTGTGGCATCATGTATGGTGATACTGCAGTGTGGCAACACTATATCTGTCTCAAGAAGACATAGTCTCCAGATGACTGAAATACTGTCACTGGGATGTTAAACCCAATAAACAAACAAGCAAACGAGTCTCAGTCAAAACATATAAGGAAAAAATGCACAACTGTCTAATTATACAGTCACGTCAAGCCTACAATGCTCATACAAGTTTTTTTGTTTTTTTTCAACTTGAGGGTTTATTTTTTGGACTGTGCGAGGCTTTGCCAACTTTTAACTCATGTCTATAAGTTTGCGAGTATTCGCAGGAATTTCTAACTCGAATCCACTCCGTCAACTACTCTCAAGAATGCAAAGCAGATACAGTGCGATATAGTAGGACATCCTCTGATGCTCCTGCGGATTTTAAGGCCTTTCAATTGTCCAAGAACTCTTACGTTGCCCACACAAGTTCAAGGGATGTTCAAACAGACCCCGCAAGTACAACGCCCAGACACCCTACAAACCCATGCATAATTGTTCAAGCTTCCCATGAGATTCCCATGAGCTCTGCACAATTTCTTACAACCAAATTTTTATCTGATCCGTGTCTAAGTCATAAAAAGTAAGGATTTTGCATACCATTTTAAGCAAAACAAAAAAAAACATTCTAAGTCAAGGTATATAAATAAAATTACATACCATATTTGCATATCTGCTCACAGCAAATATGCATACTAGTTATCTGAGTGCAAGTCAAAAAGTGTCAACTTTATTTATTTGTTTGACAATGATTGGACAGAGAGTGATCTAGCTTTGAAAATCTTCTCATTTCCCTGATGGTTGTGCTTGCATGTTCCTTATATTGATGTGGGAGGAATCTAAAGCACCGGAGAAAAGCTACATATCTGATTTCACATGCAATATCAGACTGACATAGGATCCTACGAAGCCAGTGTATAAACCACTATACTATCAAATCACCCTAAGACACTGGTGTCATACCATTGTCAAGACCAGCATGGCTACATACCTATTGTTTTACAATATATACAATCTTGCTATTAGACTAAATTCGCAAAATAGAGGCATATGGAGGAACAATTTTCAATAAAACTGCTAAGACAATTCATGTAACATTTAATCAGATATCATCTATACAACAAAAAGGACAAGCTGATTTTTGTGTTGGGTTTGGCGCCATTACGAAACAACACTATGTTTACAGAATATCACGGTTATTCAGTAGTTGTGTTATTTGCATTTAAAAATAAATAAAAATGCTCAGTTTACGAAAATTTATGGTGAATCCATCGAAATTGAATAAATTTAAAAATAGAAACATTTCAATGGAACACCGTTTGGTATAGTAGGTTTTTCGTACAGTTAGAAAATACATCTACTTTTCTGGGGGAACCTCGATTAGCCTTGCAGCCACATTAAAAGAATGTTACAAAGCAACAAAATCGGTTTTGTGTCACCATTTTAACTACACAGGTCCTATTATTTGTATTTGAGAGATATCCAATTAATTTATCTTTGTTATTTATGTTGTGTGGCGTTTATAAGAACACTTGGAAGGAAGACACTATTGTCTGGCATGCATATAAACCACAATGTTCATGTATTCATACAGCATAAGGTACACGTAAAAAGCATGGTGCCATGGGCTAAGAAAACTTCATAGCTGTGTGCAGTATTAAGTGGGGCTCTTGGCTCATTCATACCCCATTCAATGTTAATATTGCCACACTATCATAAGTCTTAGACAAGCCTGACCAAAGCCGGTTTATTTATGTGAAACCAATGGTCCTTCTCATGTGGTTGGACACTGGGACATGATATAACTCATATCTATTCAGACTAATCCCAACTGTAAAATAACATTCCCGCGATTTTGCGAGACTTTTTCTAGTATTATAAATATTGCAACAAAAGCAAAGAATGATAGGAAAACATTAAATTCCTAAATATAGACCATTTAAAATAAAACACTGATAGTAAGAGTAGTAGAAACACTAAAGAATCACATTACTAATTCTGATAGTTTTACAGTTTTGTTTGTTTTGTTGGGCATTATAACATCCCACATAGTTTTACATCAATACCTTAAGATTACACACTGCCAGGGTTTAGATAACTTTTAAATTCACATGGCCATTCAGGATAACCTAAGATTAACATTGCCAGTTCAGATAACACTTATAAATTCCACATTGCAGTTTCAGTATATAAATAATTGCCAGCAGAATAAACTTAAATTTACATATAGCCAGTTAAGATAACCAAGATTAATGAGTTAGAAACACCTAAGATCACATTCCAATTCATGATAACTTTTAAATCCACATGTTACAGTTCAGATAACCCTAAGATTCACATTGCCAGTTCAGATAACTCTTAAGATTCACATTGCCAGTTCAGATAACCCTAAGATTCATATTGCAAGATCAGATAATCCTAAGATTCACACTGCCAGTTCAGATAACCTTAAGATGCACATTGCCAGTTCAGATAACTTTTAAGATTCACATTGCCAGTTCAGATAACCATAAGATTCACATTGCCAGTTCAGATAACTTTTAAGATTCATATTGCAGATCAGATAACCTAAGATTCAACTGCAGATCAGATAATCCTAAGATGCACATTGCCAGTTCAGATAACCTTAAGATTCACATTGCCAGTTCAGATAACCATAAGATTCACATTGCCAGTTCAGATAACTTTTAAGATTCACATTGCCAGTTCAGATAACCTTAAGATTCACATTGCCAGTTCAGATAACTTTAAGATTCACATTGCCAGTTCAGATAACCTTAAGATTCACACTGCCAGTTCAGATAACCTTAAGATTCACATTGCCAGTTCAGATAACCCTAAAATTCACTTTGCCAGTGGAGCCGCCGTAGCCGAGCGGTTACAGTCATGGACTACAAATCTCTCAGCCCCTCACCGCTGTTGGTTAGAATCCAGGTAGAGACTTCGGATTCACATTGCCAGTTCAGATAACCCTAAAATTCACTTTGCCAGTGGAGCCGCCGTAGCTGAGCGGTTACAGTCATGGACTACAAATCTCTCAGCCCCTCACCGCTGTTGGTTAGAATCCAGGTAGAGACTTCGGATTTTTCATGTGAGGAAGCCTTTCAGCTGGCTTGCGGTAGATCGTTTGTTCTACCCGGGTACCTCTGTGAACTCGGGGTCTTCCTCCACCTGTAATTAGCTGGACGTCGCTATATAATTGAAATACTATCGCAGCGACGGTTAACCCCAATACAATACTTTGCCAGTTCAGATAACCCTAAAATTCACTTTGCCAGTTCACATAACCCTAAGATTCACTTTGCCAGTTCACATTACCCTAAAATTCACTTTGCCAGTTCACATAACCCTAAGATTCATTTTGCCAGTTCACATAAACCTAAGATCACTTTGTCAGTTCAGATACACATATAGTTTATATTCAGTAGCACAATTCAGAGTCTTTTGTAATTTTCAATTTCTTAGCCCTTAAAAACTATACAATGTCCTTTGAAATATTTCCACCTCCTTTTTGACAATCCTTCTGTGATTACAATAACATTATGTTAGACTCATCCCCAAACCTACACTTACCAGCACATTCAATGAATTGCACTGAACATGCAATTAGTGAGCTGCAATGTAATTTGTGTGTAGCTACAGATTAATTCAAAAGCAAATCAAATAAAGCTTGGAGCAAATAATGAAAGTACCATTGAAGTATCCAAATGGACATAAACGATTCAGCTATTGTCATTACAGTGACAGTTTGTAAAATTGATTTTTGAGCATTTTACATTAAAAACCATCCAATGGCGATCAGCAACAGATCCTGAGGGTCCATATGATGGCTGCAGTAAATAGCAAATGGCTGATGCAGATTATGGCTAATAAATTGGATAGGAAACACATTCCACCACAGGAAAGCAGATGCAGGTCTTCAATCACAGGCATGTCAGAATTCCACAATAACAATGGCAAATACTGCTGTGGAAATATTTTCACACATTTATACTAACTAATTAGGGAGAGGCCTGTAAGAAGAAATTTTCTTGCTCTGCCTCCTTGCAAAAGATCACTTAGCCCATCATTGCTAGAGGTTCAAGTTCCAGTCAACTAACTCAACTTTTTCATTTGAGGAAGTCTTCCATTTGGCTTGCAATAATAAGTTGGTAGCTCTACTAAGATCCCTAAATGCACTCAAGGTCTTTCTCCACCTGTCATTAGATACAGAAGATAGATGAAATACTGTTGTGGTGCTGATGAACACCAAAACAATCTATATAACTAATTTTTACCAAAGGCTACGAATACCAGCATGATATTTCTTAACCCTTTCCCTCATATAGACTCATTTTGACGCATTCAATAGGTATCACATAAAGCCTGATCTGCAGAAAACCACAGCTAAACCTAACCAAATTTAATTACAAAATCCTCATTTCCAGACCACTGAGGAGCAGCGAACAGCATAAAACCTGATCAGCCTGCGAGTGACTCGCAGGCTGATCTGGTTTTTATGCTGTTCGCATAGGTCTTTTCATGGTGTCCTCTATGACTGTATTATAGAAATATTCAAAAATAATATTATCACCTGAAACAAATCATTATATACTGATGTTTCAACAATACATTTCAAATACCAGTAAGTAATCATTCAATGACTAAAACATGAATGACCAGTGAGTTTATACAATGATTCATTATTAATGATTAAAGTATGACAAAATTCTACTTCATTGAATTGATTACCTGGGTTTAAGTCCCATGGACAGTAGTCCAGTAATTTTGGATATTTTTTATCCATGAGATGGATGTAGTTTGGCTTAGCTGTACATGATATCATACTATAGACAAATGCATGATACTATACCTTTTTGAATTATTCTAACACCAGGCAAACCAATCATTATACTAACCTGAATATACAAGCATGAAAAATATTACCATCTAATATGCCTTTTGTATGTGGGGGCCAGGGATTGAACCCACAACCTCCAAGTTAAGGACAGATGCTGAAACCACTCAGACAACAGGACCCACTTTAATTGCACTCTATATGTCATTTTTTTATTTTCTCTACATTAGCCATATATATATATATATATATATGAAGTGGTATAAAATAAGGCTCTGAGTGTAAGGCTCAAACCAGCAAATGATTAATTTTATAAATGAAAATATACTTTTAATTTTTTACTTCTGAGGTCACCTTTACCATATTACCAAATAGACCACTTGTGTGTATTTGAAGAAAAGAATATATGGTTTGAAGAAACAATGTATGGCATTAAAAGTAACTTTAGACAAAATTTAGCGCATATACAAATGAAGATTCTAAGGTCACATGACAGTCAAGGTCCTAGGTGAAGAATATGTCCACAGGGAATAATGTATATTGATATCAGCAAGTCTAGGTATGTTTAAATAACAGTCATTAACAAGTACATGTATTAACTCTTCCTTGTCAGTTTTTTAATTATTCCCCCCCCCCCCTTTTTTCTTTTCTCTAAATTTTGTTATGGTAAAATCTAATTAATGATTCAAAATACAATATCCTAATGGAAAGATGAAAAGATATTATTCAGTTATTATTTTAAAGGTCTGTTCTTTAATTATAGATACATGATCAAAGCTTGGTTACAACAAATGCTGACAGAAAGTTTTCAACTGTGGACCTTTATCATTGTTAACCATTTCCCGTCTGCTTATTTAACCATTATCTGAAAGCAAAAAGTTGTCTATTTTTGGACAGCACATTAGTTAGCATTAAAAAGAAATCACACAGTAACACTTTAGATTCCCCAATTACAGTCTTTGTATATTTAACTCTTTCCCTCATAGAGGAACCATGAGAAGATCTATGCGAACAGCATAAAACCAGATCAGCCTGATCAGGTTTTATGCTGTTCGCTGCTCCTCAGTGGCCTGGAAATGAGGATTTTGTAATTAAATTTGGTAAGGTTTAACTGTGGTTTTCTGCAGATCAGGCTTTATGTGATACCTACTGAGTGCGTCAAAATGAGTCTATATGAGGGAAAGGGTTAACATTGGAAATATAGTCACATGAAGTTTAAGAAGTGTGATAACATTATTACCGGTATAAGGAGTTTTGTATACTGGTATACTTCATTAAGAAAGAGACTTTTTCATAGGAAAGACCATTAACCCTTTCCCTCATATAGACTCATTTTGACGCACTCAATAGGTATCACATAAAGTCTGATCTGCAGAAAACCACAGTCAAACCTTACCAAATTTAATTACAAAATCCTCATTTCCAGACTACTGAGGAGCAGCAAACAGCATAAAACCTCTCGCAGGCTGATCTGGTTTTATGCTGTTTGCATAGGTCTTTTCATGGTTTCCTCTATGAGGGAAAGGGTTAAGATAAAGAACAAAGTTCACATGGCAATCATGGTACATTTCAGTTTGTAGGACTAAAAGTGTGTGTAAATTCAAGGATCAAGATGGTCTACAATGCAAAACACAAGTCATTGTCTGCAAGGTATTTTCAACAGCTTAACCATTCTATGAAATACACAAAGTGTGACCATAGCAGACCACTAAATGCAATATGTATGTTATAAATGGACCAGCAAATACACTATACCACATTTTGAACAACCAAGGCTCAACCCAATGACCACCATCTTTGAGCCACAAGGACCTTACTACCAGATAATGTGAGACCATCAAAATATGTGAGAACCAGTCATGTTACACCTTTATAAAGTGAGACCATCAAAATATGTAAGAACCAGTCATGTTACACCTTTATAAAGTGAGACCATCAAAATATGTGAGAACCAGTCATGTACCTTTACAAGGTGAGACCATCAAAATATGTGAGAACCAGTCATGTACCTTTATATAGTGAGACCATCAAAATATGTGAGAACCAGTTGTGTACCTTTACAAGGTGAGACCATCAAAATATGTGAGAACCAGTCATGTACCTTTATAAAGTGAGACCATTAAAAAATATGATAACCAGTCATGTACCTTTATAAAGTGAGACCATTAAAATATGTAAGAACCAGTCATGTACCTCTAGGTATTCCCTCCATCTTTAGGTAGGAGTTTAATTAAGTCTGTTAACTAATGATTTAATATATAATATTAATATCAAAGGCTGGTAATACAAACAATATTAGCATAATTTGAAAATGCATTAAGAAAATATGTAAATTTGATACAAGTTGTTTTTTTTTCTTCTACAATTCAAATGAACACAACTGGAAAGGCACCAGTTTCACAAACTTTCATGGCTAGAATATTATTCATTATTTTCTTCAACATAATCGGTCTCTACTCAGAAAATGCTTGTAAATAAAATTATATAGAGTTACCATGCATCCTAATGTTGGACGGGGCTATTTAACTTTCTCAGCAAGCCATGTGATCAGATTTATTTATACATACTGCAGACTCAATTGTTACTATGACGATACAAACAACAATGGGATTATGCACAGCAACTTACTTATTAAAGTATAAATAACTAATTTCTTCCAGAAACCTTAGATTTTTCTTCTTGTTAAATTAAGATATAATGGTTTTCATCATTTCTCAATTAACACATATATCACTGCTTATATTTTTTTTTCAATAACTTATGAAATCATCATAATTATGATATACTGTAAATGAATTCTGATTATAATAAAAAACAAGTTTAAGTATTATTACTATTTACCGTTTTACTTAGTTCACTGTTATAAATGGAAGGTGTAGAATTCTATAATAAAGATAAAAAATATATAAGAAATTATGAAAATAAAATATTTGCATGACAGACGACATTCTACGTTCCTTAATGTATCCAAGTGTCAACTCACCAATTAACAAAAACTTGACAAGAATCACTTAAGGGTGTTTAATTCCAGAACACACGAGTCACTGAAGTGGACTGTTTAAATCCAATGGCGTTGCACGGCTGTTCCAGAGGCAAGTGCTCCTTTCCTGGTACGCTAGATCAATAGCAGCAGAGGAGGCTTGGTTAAGAATGGGAGCTATCGACTGCACCACTTCATCATATGCGAAAAGGAATACTGGTAACCTGATCTTGTAACTAATCATTTCCCCTAATTAATTGAATCATTCTTTCTTGGTGATTTATTGGTGAAAAATGTTTTATCAATTGCTCAAGGTGTCAATGGATATAGCTGCGACAGTTGGTAACAAACCAGAGTGAATACTACCTCAACCTGTCAATTAGTCTATAATTACCTCCATGTTATTCCTTTTATTTTTGTTTTATAAATCAAAAATTAAAAATGAATCAAACACCTGTTGGTAAATTTAGTCTTTACAGGGGAAGACATTGAAGATGTGATATTGCAATAAATGTCAGTGCAGAATTATCGAGGAAATTCTCACGATATCATAATACAAGCGGCTGGCTCTGTATGTAGATTGACAAGTGGCGTCACAACAATTTGATTACTAATCTCTCATTCTAGCATGGTTCCCATTTGCCTTGTTTTTAGGGGTAATTTTACAGCTTGAAGTCAATTGTTTGAGTAATTCTATAAATGCATAGTGTTGGACCTTTTATGGTTTTTGACAAATTACGTTAATGGTTATTACAGTATGCTGTTATAACATTAGGAATCATATTAGCCCATATGTAACATACAAAAAGGCTCTTATTTTACATGCCTGGTTTCCATCTTCATCATCATCAGGCAATATATGATATATAGACAGTTGGTTTGTACTTTCACTAAGTCATTCGTGGAGAACCTGTGCTGTCCAACTTGGCCAAGCCATCTTAGCCTGCTTGTCCTGAGAATATCTGCAATATTTCTGATGTTAGGGCATAGAGAGAAGCAATTCAAAGAGGACATTTTCTTGGGGGGGTGGGTTGACCATGCAGCTCCATCTTTTTCAAGGCTCTGTTGTTGAAGTTATAATACTGTTAAAAATCACTTTTTCAGAAGTTAAAAAAAAACATTTTTTTTTTTTTTATTTTGTTCACATCCACAAAATGTGTCATCATGTAAGTGAACTTAACAGTATTTATCTTTTCTTAACACAATGTTCTTTCAATAGTAAGAAAAAAAAAACAATAACATAATAATGATTGACTATTTGAGTTTACCGTGGCTTCGACAGTATTTCAGTCATATAGCGACGTCCAGCTAATTACAGGTGGAGGAAGACCCTGAATGCACCGAGGCATCTGGGTAGAACCACCGACCTACTGCAAGCCAGGGGGAAGGCTTCCTCACATGAAAATCCAAATGACTCTGCTGGGATTCGAACCCACGCGGTGAGGGGCTAAGAAGGTATAACTCATCTGGATGCTTTAACCATTTAAGCACAAGGCCTGTTTTTCGCAAAACATCTCAGACTGAGATATTGCTAAAATAATTTGAAACTTTATAACAGCACCATCTACAGACTAAAAGGAAAGAACAGAAATTATTGCATTCATGCTATTGACATTTATTAGCATACTCTTATAGAAGATGGTACTAGTTTACTATGGTAAATCAGAGTTTCAGAAATGGTAAAATTGTGGATGCGTTTTAAAATAAACAGCACAAAGTTGTTTTTAACCCTTTACTATCAGATAAACATTTAGACATTATCTCCAATGGTAGCTGTGGTCATGATTGCAGACAATGGGGCCAAGAATTTAACAATTGAACTGTGTTCCCTTAAGATGGCTTATTGTAGGTTGTAAGGACTTATCATCCAATCAACCCTTTCCCTCATAGAGGACACCATGAAAAGACCTATGCAAACAGCATAAAACCTGATCAGCACTGCTCCTCAGTGGTCTGGAAATGAGGATTTTGAAATTAAATTTGGTAAGGTTTAACTGTGGTTTTCTGCAGATCAGGCTTTATGTGGTACCTATTGAGTGCGTCAAAATGAGTCTATATGAGGGAAAGGTTTAACATAACAATTAACCTCAGAGTGTTTTGATGCCTTGGCAAACAGAGCAGACCTTGACCAAATCAAATTCCTCCAGAAGCTGTCTGATAAGGATTTCTCCTGTTTGATTGTTCAATATTGAACTTCAAATTCTACACAGTCTGCACGGCAAAGAAAATTCCTCTGTTTCATATACACTTAAAAGTTAAGTAATTAAATCACCATCAAATCATAAATTTGTACATAAAAAGGTTAAACAACAGACTGATTTAACAAATTAAATAAAAAACAATTCTAACTTTAAACAACTTTAGTGTGTAACTACCTTTTCTCAACTAAACTGAATAAAAGCAAATAATACTAGAAATGTGTCCATAGGACATGGATGCCCCCGCCTTTCTGTTAATAAGATGATATTTTTGTCAGTGAATATGAAAATCTGAAAATACAAAAGATGATTTTAAGATCAAATGAAGCTGTAACCTTGACCTCAGCCAAGTGATGTGACCTTGACTTTCAAGCTAGCAACATGTACTTGTTTTGTGACACAGTGTTTTGTCCTAAGGATTCTTCTTTGTGCCAAGTTATTTTAAAACATGACTATACACAACAAAGATACAACCCAGACAGGTCTGCTTACACAAATTTTAATGTTAACTAACTGCTGTGACCTTGACCTTGAAGCTAGCAACTTGGTTCTTGTTTGCGTCACATTATATCCTAGGGATCACTTGTATTAACCCTTCCAAGGACTTGTGTCATGTTATTATAAAAAGTGACCATACATAACAAAGTTACAGCTGGGACAAGATTTAAAGGTCAACTGAGTAATGTGACCTTGACCTTAAAGCTATCGACCTGGTTCTTGTTTGCAACACATTGTCTTGTTCTAAGGATCACTTGAGCCAAGTTATTTCAAAATGTAACCATACATAACAAAGTTACAGCTGGGACACAAATTCTTGCACACACACACACTAACACACATACACACACACTAACACACAAACACACACACGGACAGGTGTATAACACTATATGCCCGTTGCCATTTCATGGCAGGGGCATAATAAAACCTGATCAGCCTGGTATCCTTCACAACTTAAAGTTCCAATATGATAGAATCGTTCGATCCCTGGCCACGACATACCAAAGTTGTAAAAAATGGTACTGTTATAGCTCCCTTGCTTGGCACTCAGCATATAAGGGTAGTTGCAGGACTGGTTGGCCCGGTGTCAGGATAATGTGACTGAGTGTGGTATCATGCCACATATCTACGGCGTGATATTGCAGTGTGGCAGCACTACATCTGTCTCAAGTAGACATCGCCTCCAAATGACTGAAATATTGTCGCCTCCAAATGACTGAAATACTGTCGGTGAGACGTTTAACCCAACAAACAAACGTTTTCCTTATTTTGCTTCAACAAAAGCAGCTACTCTATGTGCATTTGTCCAGAGAGTAAGAGCATTTTGCAAGTTGTTTTTTTTTCATTACCTGAACATCCAGGCAAAGACTTGGGAACTCCATCATGTCCACATCTAATTTGAACAAATTTGTTTCTTTGGTTCAATACAATAAACCTAATACCCAAACGGAATTCCCTTACAAAATATCACCCGCCTGGCACAAATATTGAATGATGTATTAGAGAATTTCAACATTCACCCTAAATCTTAAACCACTGATTTAATCGCTGGAGAAAATTCTATACATATCAAAATTGCTTTTTTTCCCCTATTATTTCCTGGTTTGGCACAGCTTAATAAATCTTATACCCATATGGAATGCTTATATTTTGCTCTAAATATCATCTTCTGCATCCAAATATTGAATGATTTATTAGTGAATTGCAAACTTTGTGCCAAAACATTAAGCTAGCAACAAAAACGCCTAAATGACTTCCAGAGATCAGTCCCTGATATTCTGAGGAGCTGAATAAAAGAATGTTCCATCAAAAACTGATGTTCCAAGGATGATTTGACTCTTATTATCAGAGAAATTAAAATCAATGTTTATATTTGGAAGAAATCAGAACCAGAATGAAAATCTTACACTGATGATATTGACTTAGACTTAAGTAAAACTGTATACAATTTGAACAGTTCATATTCAAAACTGAAACAAGAAGTAGAGCTACCACTAGGAAGATTATAGTTTACTGTCACCCATAACAGTATTTCAGTCATATAGCAACATCCAGTTAGGCCCTGTTCACATCAGCCTTACAGCAGCCATACACCTGTCTATGACCATTTTTTTTCAAAACATCATATGTTTCGTACGATACTCTCAAAACATTCTTACAAATTTGCAATGGCACAGGGTTGTTGCAATCGCAAACTAGATTTTCGACATCAAATTATCTTAGCGATTTTCTTGCGATTTATGGAGCTCACAAGGCTGCTGCACGGCAACCTCAAGACTCCTGCACAATCAATGTACAGTTTCCGGCTAGAGCTGGTGTCAGTCACTTACTGAGTTTGACTTGCGAATAACACATGGCAACCGCACAAACACCTTACAGCAGCCTTGCATTTTCTTGCTAACCTTTAATAAGACTGTCGTGAAACGTTCAACAGTCACACAAATTTGCACGGCCATATTGCGAAGCAATGCAAGTAGGTGTGTCTCACTTTCCTACACTCAAGCTGCGAACACCATGGGACCTGTGAGATCACCGTACTGTCATTTAGCATAATATTGCTGCCTGCGACTGGTGCGGACCTGTCTGGGAATGTTACAAATTGTCTACGACATGCTGGGGCTGCGAAATTGCATGAACAAAATATCATACAGCTGATGTGAACAGGGCCTTATAGTTACAGGTGAAGCACAGAGGCACTCAGGTAGAACCACCAGTTTACTGCAAACCTGCTGGAAAGGCTACTCATGTGAAAAATCTGAGGCCAGTTGCTCACACAAATATTTTCAATGTGTTTTGTAGCTTGGTTCCTTGCTGTCCTAAAGATTGCAGATAATGTAGTGTAAGGAGAAGTACTCAAGCCAAGAACCAAACAATGAAACCACCAAATGGAACATATTGTGTGAGCAACTTGCCCCTGGTTGATTCTCCCAAGCTTCAAACCCTCAGCGAGGAGAGGTTACTTTAGTGACAGAAAGTCAGTGGTAGAGGAGGCCTCCCACTTCACTGTTTTAAAAACGTATTAAAATGTTTGTAAAACACGACATAACTGCTATAATGTCACTAAGCACTAATAATAATAAATTAATTAACTAATAAATTTCTCAGAAGTTCATCATAGTGACAAATCAATTTTAAACAATATACAACTAATGAACAAAAATTTAGCAGTCAGAATTTATAACAACAACTTTTCTAAAAAATATGTTCACCAACACGTTTTACTTTTATGTAAACCAATCAATCAATTTAACATTGGAAACGTACATGTATATCCTTTCACCTGCAATCTAAACAACTGAATGACAAAGGCTTTTCATTCAGTTTATGTCAGTGCATACTTTTTCATTTAACAAACAGTAAATAAATGCGTATAAAAAAATGTTGATAAAATTTTAATTTGTTCAAGAACCACATGCAAAATGCCTTCTTTGTGCAAAACCATTCACTTGAGTGAGTAACTAGGAAAATATTTATTCAGCATGTACATCGATAAATAAGGTTGAGCTATGGAGCTTTAGTCTGCAAAAAAGTATTGTTCTAAGATGTATTTGTAGAAAACATTGAGGATGAAAGAGAATCAATAAAGTTTATTCTTTATCTTCATATGTAAGTATGGTCCCCGTATATAACAGAATCAGAAATTTAAATATTTTCATACTTTTCAAAAGCATTAACTTGATACTTTATGTTGGAAATAAAAAATTTTTTTAAATTTGGGTTGTATATATACAATAATTAAAATGTAAATTTCTTGCTTTTAACATATTGCAACATGGCAGGTGATATCTTCAAGATTACACGTTACCATACAAAACATTTATTGGTGGTATGTGATTCTGTCTGAAGATCGGTACACAAGGTATTTATGTGATAGTCTGAGTGACATATCTCAAACAATCCCATCTTCAACCATCAACACTGAACATGATATGTTGCAACTGACATATATTGCTCTACACTATCTGAAGTTCTCAGGAAATTTGATGGCTTGTCAACAATATGGATTGATTTATTGATAAACAAGAATAGAATAAAACATGTTTTAATAGATGGCTTACAATAAGCATACTGTCCCCCCTGTCTCTCTCACTCACTCTTCTACTCTCTTGACCTTATAACCAAACCTGTTAAACAGGTCTATGATTTAAATCAAAAGGAAGCAAATACAAATTAACAAACGCAAAAAAATGGATTTATAAAACTAGTATTTAAAACATACTTTACATATATAGCCCAAGAATTTCCAAAAATAGTTTTAAATGCTTTATTACTGCATTGTGTTACATTTAAAACAACCTTCCTTTTATTTATACATGTTTTTTTTAATCTAATTTATTATTACAAAGTATTTTACTTTTTTTTCAATAAAGAAATTGAAACAAGCTTTGGTAATAAAATAAGAATTAAACAAGGGTCAGGACTGCCACAAAATATGCCCATCACAGTATGGGGACTCTCAGAAATAGCTCAGAGAAACAAGCTATTGTCTCCTAAATCCCATTAGTTAATGAATGTTACTTATTAAAACAATCATGTTGAAAGTTTGAAAAGGATTGGTCCAATGGTATTGAAGTTAGAGCCCAGACAATCACAATTTTAAGTATTTTGTGTATGTCAAGGGCCATAACTTCTAAGTCATTCACGTGATAATGCTGGATATTGAACTCATTCGCGATATTATGGCCATGCACATGTGTGAAAACTTTGAAAAGAAATGGGCAAACTGTATTGAAGTTAGAGCCCGGACAATCACAATTTCAAGTATTTTGTGTACATCAAGGGCCATAACTTCTAAGTCATTCACGCGATAATGCTGGATATTGAACTCATCCGCGATATTATGGCCATGCACATGTGTGAAAAGTTTGAAAAGGATTGGGCAAACGGTATTGAAGTTAGAGCCCGGACAATCACAATTTCAAGTATTTTGTGTACGTCAAGGGCCATAACTTCTAAGTCATTCACGCGATAATGCTGGATATCGAACTCATCCGAGATATTATGGCCATACACATGTGTGGAAAGTTTGAAAAGGATTGGGCAAACGGTATTGAAGTTAGAGCCCGGACAACAAATGTTCCACGCCCGCCCGCTCGCACGCCGTGAGTGTTCACATAATATGCCCCATCTTAAGATGGGCGTATAAAAAAAAAATTTTTTTAGTAAAACATACATGCCCCTCCATATTCCATTTATATATTAGCTATATTATATGCTTGATGTTTGACTTCATAACATTGGCTGGTCACAAAATGGATATACTTATTTAAATACAGTAATTGTGAGAATTCAACTTATAACCTTGTGACATTGACCTTTGAGGTACATGCCCCAAAATCAATACTTATAAGCAACAATTGTACAATAATTGATAAAAAAGGATACTTAGAGTCATCAGTTGGACAATGCTTCCTCAACACAATGATAAAGAGGATTTAACTTATTATCTCATGACCTTGACCTTTGAGATACAAATCCCAAAATCAATAGGGGTCTAATACCAGTCATAAGCAACAAGTATACCAAGTTTGAGATCTAAAGGTCAAATAGAACTAAAGTTATCACACAGACAAGACTTGCATATAAAAATATGATTCCTCAATGTGGCGATTCATTGAATACCAGCAATTCCTCAATGTGGCGATTCATTGAATACCAGCGATGCTTATTCTAAAAATATTCGAATCTTCAAACATGCGATTTTGGATTCCTCGAGCTCTGTCCTCAGTCCCTAGATAGTATATCCTATATAATTCCTATGCAATTCCTCGAAGTCGATATCAAAACTTGTCTGAATGTGCTTCTTACAAATTGCAAACATATCGCAATTAAACCTAAGTTACTGTGCCAGTTATTCGGTTCTATACTGAATTATGCTGTTGAAGTCTGGGGATTTACTAAATCAAAAGAGTTAGAAAGGGTACACCTTAAATTCTGTAAAAGTATTTTGAACGTTCATAAAAGTAGTAGCTCTTCCGCCGTTTACAGGGAACTTGGTAGGTATCCATTGTTTGTAGATCGTTATGTTCGGATTGTTAAGTATTGGTGTAAGTTGCTCAAGTCTCAAAATAGCATTCTGAGAAAGTTGTACTTGATTTCATTAAATGACTGTAATTTAGGTAAAAGAAATTGGGTGTTTAATTTAAAGATGCTTTTAGATAAATATGGGTTTTCAAATATATTTTTGAACAGTGACAATATTGATATTAAAATATTTCCTCGGGTGTTTAAACAAAAGGTCATAGACTGTTTCATACAAGAATGGTTTAGTTCTGTAGAACGCAGTGCTGTCTTAGAAGAATACAAATTATTTAAAAATTATTTTTGCTATGAACCATACTTAGATATGTTATCTTTTGCGTGTCGCTATCATCTGACTCGACTACGAATTTCATCAAATAATGCAATGCCAAGAAACGAACGTTATTGTACTTGCTGCGACAAAAGAGATATTGAAGATATATACCATTTTCTATTTATATGTCCACTATATGACGACATTCGTGGTAGGTTTATTAATCCTCATTTTTATAGAAGACCTTCTGTCCACAAATTAAATTTACTCTTATCTTCGCATGAAAAAACAATATTGAATAATTTGTCATTTTTTGTTAAAAAGGCATTTGGTATTAGAATCAATTATATTAACAATGTCAGTATTCTGTCATGATATGATAGTTGTTTAATGTAGTTATGTACTACTCTCCTATTTATATTCATGTTAATATTAACATATATATGCATAACTTTTGTTCTCTCTCTCTCTCTTTTTGTGTTCACTTAGTCCACGTGCCACTGTTATTAAATTTAATTTGTATTGTATATTGCAAATGACAATGTACCTTGTATTGTACAAGTTGTAATAAATATATGTTCTGTTCTGTATCTCCTTGACAACCATACTCCAGCCCTATGACCACATGTCCCTGTAATTAACACCTTGGTCGTGATGATTTTTGTATTTGTTTTCACACATCTTTAAACCTCCAGAGAGTACCATAGGTGAATTGTTATATCAACATGGACATGTAAAATGTATTTTCGCACCTACCGATCATGTAACAAACTGTGTCGGGTCTGCACTGACTAATAATTTATTAAACATTTAAAACAAACACAAAACACATATTATCCCCAAACAATCACATATAAAATTATCGCTTACCAAAAGTTATTTATCAGAACTTTACATTCAACTGCATTACTAATTTGCACATGCCCCAACGGAAATTTAAACCCATTTTAATTGGACGTATTAATAAATACACATGACTTAATAACAGTAAGATATATACAGTAACACCAGAAAACAAGAGGGCTAAGATGGCCCTTGATCGCTCACCTGAGAAAGATGATTGCTTAAGAAATAAAGATGCTGAAATCTGGCTTTTTTTATGGTGAAAAGGACATAATTCCTAAATTAAATTGTCAATATCAGTTATAATTGAACTAGATTGCGAAATTATGGTCATAAACATTGTCTTAAAGTTTAAAAAAGATTGCTTAAAAAATGAAGATGCTAGAGTGTAATCAAAGTGAAATCTGGCATTTTTTTTTTATATTAAAAGGGGCATAACTCCTGACCTAATCGACGGATCTCAGCCATAATCGAACTCAATAGAGACATTATGGTCATAAGCATTGCCATAAAGTTTGAAGATGATTGCCCAAAAGATGAAGATGCTAGAGTGTAAACAAAGTGAAATTTGGCATTTCTTTAATATTAAAAGGGGCTTAACTCCTGACCTAATTGACAGATCTTAGCCATAATCAAACTCAATCAAGACCTTATGGTCATAAGCATTGCCATAAAGTTTGAAGATGATTGCTCAAAAGATGCAGATGCTAGAGTGTAAACAAAGTGAAATATGGCATTTTTTTAATATTAAAAGGGGCATAACTCCTGAACTAATTGACGGATCTCAGCCATAATCGAACTCAATCGAGACCTTATGGTCATAAATATTGTCTTAAAGTTTGAAGATGATTGCTCAAGAAATAAAGGTGATAGAGTGTTAACACTAAAAATTGTTGACGCCGGACGACGGATGCTCACAGGATCACAATAGCTCACCCTGAGCTTTGCTCAGGTGAGCTAAAAAGAAATTACAAAATCATGTTACAGTTTTAATATAATTACTATTCAAATATTGAAGGGGGTGCCTGTAGCCAAGTGGTTATAGTTGCTGATTTAGCCCCTCATTGCTATTGATTTGAGAACCCATCATTCTAGCCCTGTGTTCTCAAAAATACTTAGTGCAATCTCAAGCTCAAAATTTGAGTATCATACTTAGGAACCATTTTTATTTTTGAGAGCATGGGGCTTGGTGACTTTGTCTTGTCATATGAGGAAACCTTCTATATGTCTTATGGAAGGGCCATGTTTGCTCATACACTTGGTCTTCTATGACCTACAAGTAGCTGGACATTGCCATTTGACTAAAATACTGGCTCAGAATTGGTCAACTCCAAATCGGTATCAATTATTGAATGATTATATGCACAAAAAAATAAAACAACCCAAAAAACAAACCTGAATTTTAATCACTTTCAGATGATAAAAAATATCATTGAAATAGAAAGCTCACACTGCTCAAAGTATGAAATGCTCATTTGCATTTTATGTTTCTCTTTAAATGAATAATGAACACTACTTCCAATGCAGTGTTTATAACTATTAATTCAACTGTCAAGCATGAACAAAATTGACAAATTAAACTTGTCACTGCCTGTTTCAAAAGACCTTGAAACTTATTATTGTGTCATTTGTTCCTCTTGTACCGAAAACTGTTCAACATTACAAGAAACTGATGACCAGTAAAGCTGGACATGTGGCTACAACATGAATTCCCCTGCCAAATATTTTTTTTTATATCAAAATATCTTTTAAGTCCAAGAACTGCAATCCAATAAGAAAATGTCTGAAAGAGACGTAATCGGACACCCACTGTCAATTTGTTATGTTACTCTCCATCTATCAACTGTGGGATTTTCAACTAGCAATATTTACACAAAAGCACAAAAATATCTAAGCCAATCAAATTGCACCAAACATTTAGGATACTTCTCCATGTGGAGGTAAGAACATCAGTGGTGGGGGATATAAGGCATATAGGACTATGGAAAATATGATACAAGCGTTCAGATTGGTTATCCCCAGGAAGAATAAGGTTATCCTGCATCCAATCAGATTACTGTATCAGCTTTAAATCTAAAACAACAAATTTGTAGTGAAAAAAACAAACAAAAAACAAGTGATATATGGAAAGTAGTGTAACCAGTAGAGTGAAAAAACAATGCTTCACATCTCTAACATGACAGAAAAATCTATTGAAGGATGGGGGGTGGGGGGGGGGGTGGGGGTGAGGGGGTGGGGGGGGGGCATGATAAAGGAAGCTGAACTGTGAACTGACTGTTGCACTTCTTCTGATATTGAGGAATTATTTGTTAATATTTTGTGAGATCTATTTTATTTCACATGTGGTCATAGCAAATAATACTTTCACAAGTCACATGAGGTGGGGAAAGGAAACATAACCTTGGGTGTTCCTTGCAACGCTTAAGTTACCAGCATTCCAGACATTTGGAGGCATTCCAGCAGGTGTCAGAAAGAGTGAGCAAGTCAAAGTGACATGATGGTCAAGGTTTGCACATATTTATTACTCAAAGTGCACAATGCACAGTTTACATGCTGAACTTAAACTATACATGTAATTCTAACTCCAGCATAAAAGTTAACCCTTTCCCTCATAGACTCATTTTGACGCACTCTATAGGTACCACATAAAGCCTGATCTGCAGAAAACCACAGTTAAACCTTACCAAATTTAATTACAAAATCCTCATTACCAGACCACTGAGGAGCAGCGAACAGCATAAAACCTGATCAGCCTGCGAGTTACTCGCAGATCAGCACTCGCAGGCTGATCTGGTTTTATGCTGTTCACATAGGTCTTTTCATGGTTTCTCTATGAGGGAAAGGGTAAGTGACTCCCAATCTCTAGTTACTAGTAGTAAGTCAGCTGAAATTGCTCTTTGTTTCATGATTAAACCCATTGGCAATCTCTCAGTGCTTTGAATGCTTTGATTTGTTTCATAAATTGCATACTTATGGAGATCATGACCTTACTAGCCTAATGAGGACTACTGAGCACAAAGTGATAGAAAATGGTGAAAATGATTGTGGTAATTATGCAAAGCAACAATGCCTACTTTTGATATATGCACTAGGAAACCAGGCAAACTTTGTTTGAACAAATAGTAGGAATATTGTACTACATGTTATTTCTAAGTTGCACATGAAACATGAAGTAAGGTGACTCATTTCATTGTATTATACAAATCATCCTCTTTTGTGAAGTAAAAACATTTTACATCTATGAATTTATGTACGCAAATATTTTTTTCTTAAACAGGTTTGATAGCAAAGCATCCAACCAGTTTTTTTCCCTTGAAATATTTGTTTATGACAAGGTTTTTCAGTCAAACTTGACTGAGAAATTATGTCTTTAAACATACAAATTTAAACATTAAAAGGGGCATAACTCCTGACCTATTTTGCCAATATCAGTCATAATCGAACTTGGCCAAAAGAATTTGGCTATAAACACTGTTCTAGAGTTTGAACATGATTGCTTAAGAAATGAAGATGCTAGAGTGCAAACAAAGTAAAATCTGGCATTTTTTAATATAATAAGGGGCATAACTCTTGACCTAATAAGCTGATATCAGCTATAATCGAACTTGGCCAAGATATTATGGTAATAAACATTGTCATAAAGTTTGAAGATGATTGCTTAAGAAGTGAAGATGCTAGAGTGCAAACAAACTAATTGTGGATGACGACGGAAGACAACGGACATTCATCAATCCTAATAGCTCATCCTTAGCACAATTGCTCAGGTGAGCTAATAAAAAATAGTTAAGATGCTAACATCCAGCTAATCACAGGTGGAGAGAGACCCCTCCTAGGCTGAAAGGTTTTTTTACCTGAAAAGAATCTGAGTGACCAGACTGGGTACTGAAACCATTAAGCTGTGAGGGTCTAAATTATAGTAAGTCAGCAAGTATAACTTCACAACCATGGAGGCCCAAGTCAATGCTGTAGTTATTGTTGTCTTTTTCTGATCCTGAGTATGAATTTCCATAATTGTCAAAAATGCAAAGAGCCACATGTGAAAACATCAATCAATACAAATTTAAAGAAGTTTTTCTTGCTGAAACACAATGATTACCATAGCAACCATTTATTACAACGGAGATTAAAACAAAAAACAAAAACAAAAAAGTTTGAAAATTATGATGTAATGACTCATATTTTAAAGATATTTGACATTAATTTGGTAGCCACGTTTTTTAAATACATAAACAGAGGACACTGTATTAATCATAAGAGGCCATACATGACAAAGTACCATTGATGTAAATGGAGATATGATAACAATGTGTGGATGACGGCTTTCCCAAAAGATTTCCCAGAGGCCATTTTATGACCACAGAAATGATTTCTATGGACTGAGAGGGCCTGCCATGCATTCAGTAACAGCTAATGGTTGCATACACAAACAAAAAGTTTGTAGTTGGTTCCCTGTTTGTATGTTAACAGGGTTGCAAACACGTTAACAGTAACTAACGCTGTGCAGGTGTTGTCAATCTGCCCTGATGAAGATAAATAAGGCATTCCCTGACCTTAGTGTACATACAGCATAAAACATTAACACTTGAAAAATAAACACTGTAAAGTGTATATTTTCAAAATAGTTTAACAGGGTGTGTTATCCAGTACCCATCCCTGGATTAAGCCCTAAAGTGAAACACTACAGAGGAAAGTTTGCCAGATACTCCCAGGTACCAGATAAACAGAGGCTCCATGGGTCAGTGTCCATAACAGGCATAACAATACATATCCTATTGCTGCTTGAAAAAAAAAGCAAATTGGAATTGCCTTTAGTCCGGTGTCTGTGCATGCGTCCAGTGTCAACAGTTTCCTTTAAACAACATCTCCTAAACCGCTGAATGGATTTTGACCAAACTTCACAGGAATCATCCTTATGATGTCCTCTATCAAAGTTCAAACTATTTTGATTGGTTGAAAAAGTAGGAAACAGGAGCTAAAAATAGATTTTAAAAATACAAACATTGAAAATCTTCTTCCGCAAAACTGAAAGGCATAGAGCTTAGATATTTGGTATGTAGCATTGTGTAGTGGACCTCTACCAAGATTGTGCAAATCATGACCCTGGGGTCAAAACTGGCCCCGCCCCTGAAATCACTTGATTTTTTACAGGCATATAGGAAAAAAAATAGAAAAATCTTCTTCTTAGAAACCACAAGGCCTCGATTTCAGATATTTGGTGTGTAGAATTGTCTAGTGGATATCTTCCAAGTTTGTTCAAATCATGGCCCTCAGGTCAAAATTGGCCCCACCCCAGGGGTCACTTGATTTTACATCGACTTACATAGGAAATATTTTTAAAAGGTCATGGGTTTAGATATTTGGTATGTAACATGGCCTTGTGGACCTGAACCAAGTTTCCAAGTCATGGCCCTGGGGTCAAAAATGGTGCCACACTAGGGTTAACTTGTTTGTTTTTTTACCACATGTAAACTTTTTGTGTGGAATTAAGATTATATTGCTGTTCTTTTGCATGGATTTTGTATTCAGTATGACTATGTTGTAAATGGCAATGAAAGCAATATTTCTCAGGTGAGCGATTCAGGGCCATCTTGGAAATCTGCAGTGCTTTGGTCATTTGAAGATCTTTTCTGTTGCAATTAGGACATACAAGCTACCCTAAACATCAAGCTCAAGCAAACTGGCATGATACCATACCCAGCCACATTGTCCCGACACTGAGCCAGTCAAACTCCTGAACTACCCTCACTACTACGTCTGCCTTTGTGTACCAGTCTTGACAAATTTGCTAAGTTGTGCAGGGGATAGAACCCACTTTCTCTACAGGTAGTTCCATGTGTCACCATACAGTGCCAGCACAGTGCAACACCAGCCTCCTACCATGACAGTCTAAACCTACTCAGACTTTCACCTGTGGCTGAGGGATTACAGTTTCCGCCTCAGGAGCTTGACTTCAAGGGTTTGATCCCTGACTGTGACATACCAATTTTTTTAAAAATGGCACTGGTTACTAAGCTCCCTGCTTGGCATTCAGGATATATACTGCACAGTTCCTGGACTGGTTGGCCGGGTGTCAGGATAATGTGACCGGGTTTGGTATCATGCCACATGTTGTAAGCATGATACTGCAGTGTGGCAGCTCTATATCTGTCTCAAGTAGACAGTTTCAAAACGACTGAAATGCTATATGTAGGACATTGAAAAATCAAAGCGCTGAAGGCACTGAAATTGTGTGTGTCTCAAAAGGAAGGGTGTTTGAAGAGCTGCAAGTCAATCACCAATAATTGAATTCACTTTGATAAACAAAAGAAATGTGCCATTCCTATTCTCTCAGCACTATCAGAGCTTTGATTTGACTTCAAGCAGTACCTTTTCTACAACATATTCTATTTATAGACTGAAGTAATTATGCAAATTTTCTGCACAGATCAGAGGCTACAAATTCATTTCTGATAGTAGATATACAGGTTTTGGTAAAAATAACCCTTGGATATATCTGAGGTTGATAGATTGATGTGATTATGAGTATGTTAAAATGATTTGTTTTGGACTTCACATGGGTAATTGTAACAGCCTAAAATTACCAAATGCTGCACGTTTACTATCAAATTTATTTGTGAGCCACCTTTGCATCGAAACAAACTATTCATTCACTTAGTAAAGTGATCACATGATAAAAACAGTTATATCATTTGATTGCAGTTACATCAGCACAGAAAAATAAGTCCTATAATATTTTCATGTCACAGGTGAATTTTGTAGCCTGTAAGTATTTATTTTTGACACAGCATTGATTTTTCAGAATGTTTGTTTAATTCTAGTATACATATGTTGTAGAGATATATACAATTGTTCAATCATATTTACACCATAGAGAGGTTATTCGGTTTTAAATCTAGGAGAACCTGCGTTGAAAACGTGGTACTATAGTTGGTGTGACTGACGTCACGCACAACTAGAAAAAAAACACCAGCAAACTATAAACATTCTCGGATTCTGTTTTCCACCTTTATATGACAGTACTTTGTATTGTTGTAAGTGTCCGATACCATGGCAATATTTCAGTCATATCACAACCTCCATCTCATTACAAGTGGAGAAAGATGATATACTAGTATGCTGCCTTAAGGCTTCCTTTCATGATGAATGTGAATGACTGGGAACTGATACCCACAACGGTCAGGGGCTACTTACAATAACCACTTATCTATGAAGGTGTATGAATTCATAAATTAATAGAAGTGCTACTGACATTTTATTTTTACATGATTATTTGCAAGCAAGTAAAGTCAGGATATTTTTTATCATTGTCTATATTCTTCAAATTGGGAAGTTTCACAGGAAGATGTTAATAAGAAACTGGGAAAAATATTCAATAAATTACAGAAAATCCATGGAATAAAAGTAAAAGATATATGTTCAATTTATCAGCAGTTTCTCTACCATAATTACTTTTTGACCAAATTGAACCATTTTTTCCAGAGTATTCATTGGGGAATTTTAACATTCAGAATTAGAAAAAAATACTTTCCGGCAATGGGAATTATATAACAGAATAGCAGCTATCAAAAATTTGAAGAAAAAAAAAGCTCTGAAAATAAAAATATTTCAGGAGTTCAAAAGAAAAACCTTGGGAAAATAAAACCTTAGGAAAAGAAAAGAAAACATGGGAAATGAAAAAAAAACATGGGAAAAACACTTAACAACATTCAATTCCACTGTGATAATATCACATAAACAGTAAGAAGTTATATCTGCTCATGATTGACACTTACAATGCCTTCGTTTGTCTGCATCACAACAGAAAACATAGCATTAGGCCATGAAATATTCATGCATTGTCCAGAATCCAGGATGCTAATTAGTAAATCACATAAAAAATACTCTCAGCCCCAAGACGTACATGACAGTAACAGTTTTGATATGATCTATGAACATGACAATGTACAAGATACTAATGATGGTGAGTAACAGTTACCAAGGTAACAGAAACAGATCATTCTTTCATAAGAATAGTATGAAATATAAAAGAAAAGTGAAGTAAATATCAAAAGGATGCCTTTTTAACAAGAAAAGGGAACAAAATATATACACAACAGTAAGTAAAATCTTATTCAAAAAAATTTAAACATGAAGTGATAACCATTTTTTTCTTCAAAAATTCATTTTTTCACTGCGTGGGTTCGAATCCCGGCAGGGTCATTCAGATTTTCATGTGAAGAAGCCTTCCAGCTGGCTTGCGGTATGTCAGTGTTTCTACCCAGATGCCTCCGTGCATTCGGGGTTTTCCTCCACCTGTAATTAGCTGGACGTCGCCATATGACTAAAATACTGTTGGAGTGATGGTAAATTCAAATGAGTCAAGTCAAAAATTCATTTTCTGAAGAAAAATCTGCTCTTGGCAGGAATTTAATCTAGCAGCCCTTCATGACAGCACAGAATATTGTGTTGTTGATAGAATTTATTAACAGAATTACAAAACCATGAGTACATGTAAGAATCAATTCAAACAATATTGTTAAGTATATAGGTACCCTATATTGACCTTTGACTGCTTAACCACTGTGATGTTCTTCATTAAAATCTGTGAATAATTAGATCCAAATGGTTTGCAATGTTTTATACTTCATTCCAGATGGCTTAGTGGTAAGTTCAGTAGTCTTGTAATCATGGATTGATAGGCTCAAGTCCTTGAAAAATATTTGTTCTTAATTTCTTATTTTTTTTATTCTGTTCACCTATCAAGTTTTGATTATTTGCATTTATTTTTATTATTATTTTCTTCTTTTAATCCTCTATACTATCAAATATTGAGAAAACTATTAATTTTAAAGTATTCAACAAATATTTTGATGAAAATATGATATTATTATGCATTATTAAACATAATGGACAAAATGCATTAGAAAAAAAAATCGAGCAATATTTGTTTTCTGAGCTAGATTCGATACCTACAACTTTCAGCTGCAAACTCTAGCACATCATGATTGAAGTTAGCAGGGCATGTAATACATAAAAGCTATGCATAATTCAATATTAATGCACCATACTTTAAAATCCATAAGAAATCATTTTTTTATTTTTTTTCACATCAAAATTCAAGTTTATTGTTCAAGATGGGTGTCAAGACTGTCTTTGGGTTCTTTATGGTAAATATAACAAGAGGCCCATGATGGCCCTAAATCGCTCACCTGAGATAAATAGGTTGACCCAAGGAACATTTGTTCCAATTTATTTTAAAATCTGGCCAGTAGTTTTGAAGAAGATGATTTTTAAAGTTTTCATATTTTTTTTCTTTTTGTAGCCATGGCAACCAGAGTTCTACATGGATCAAGTTTATTTTAGGAACTTTTGTGAAGGTTGACCCAAGGATCATTCCTGCCAAGTTTAATCAAATTCTGTCCAGTGGTTTCAGAGGAGATGTTGTTTAAAGGTTTCTCTATATACATATAAGGCAAATAAGCCCCGCCCCTGGCGGCCATGTTTTTTTACAGATCGGAATTTTTTTTAGCAACTTTGGTAGAGGTTGACCCAAGGAACATCTGTACCAATTTATTTTAAAATCTGGCCAGTAGTTTTGAAGAAGATGATTTTTAAAGTTTTCATATTTTTTTTCTTTTTGTTGCCATGGCAACCAGAGTTCTACATGGATCAAGTTTATTTTAGCAACTTTTGTGAAGGTTGACCCAAGGATCATCCCTGCTAAGTTTAAACAAATTCTGTCCAGAGATTTCAGAGGAGATGTTGTTTAAAGGTTTCTCTATATACATAAAGGGCAAATAAGCCCCGCCCCTGGCGGCCATGTTTTTTTACGGATCAGAATAATTTTAGCAACTTTGGTAGAGGTTGACCCAAGGAACATCTGTACCAAATTATTTTGAAATCTGGCCAGTAGTTTTGAAGGAGATGATTTTTAAAGTTTTCATTTTTTTTTTCTTTTTGTAGCCATGGCAACCAGAGTTCTTCATGGATCAACTTTATTTTAGCAACTTTTGTAGAGCCTCACGCAAGGAACATTCCTGCCAAGTTTCATTAAATTCTGTCCAGCGGTTTCAGAGGAGATGTCGTTTAAAGCAAATTGTTGACGACGGACGACTGACGACGGACGACGCACGACTCACGACGCACGACGCCGGACGCCGGACGAAGGGCGATCACAAAAGCTCACCTTGAGCACTTTGTGCTCAGGTGAGCTAAAAATGACAGTGTTGTTCTTGAGTTTTCTTTCATCCTGACAAATTTTGTTATTTCTTTCATAGGGTTCAATAGTGAAAAGGGCCTCATTGTTATGGTCTCTTAAAGTTTCTGGTATGGACTTTCAAGTGTTTACAGATGTATTCAAACTGACACACAGGCTATCAAATAGCTACAAGGAAATGACAGGTAGTCAACAGTTGACCTGGTTTACACAAGAGAACACTTGGTTTTGTTTGTTTGATTGTTTGTTTGTTTACTGAAATGAATGTCATTTCTTCAGATAAAGTGCTACCACACTGACCACTCTCTTATACATAGGCTTACATTACATTCACCTCTGTGGTGGGCTCAGAAAGTAGTTCCAAATAAATGACGTCATCCAGAACGTTGTTTAAATATTTAATTTGAAGGACGACTAGATAGGCTCCTTAAACTGTGAAATATATATAAATAGCACCACTGAACCTTATCAGAATGGTCATTAAAATTACAAATTATGAAAATAAAAAGCTGGTCTTAAATTACGATATCTGGCTAAATCTATAAATATTTACATTTGCAGACGAGCAGTTGCAGAATTTTCCTATCCGCAAAATAAGGCATGAAATAGTTCCCATAAAAACAATCAAAATTAATTGTACACACGTTTTATGGAGATT
>CM037790.1:44944521-44969192 GCA_021229015.1 Solen grandis | reverse complement strand
TGCATCATTATTTTAAAAGATAAAGGCTGCTTGTTTCAAGACACTGTGTCATTCAAAATCTAATAGATAACCAACATCACTACAAAATCAATACAACTCATACAATTTAATGACATGGCTCTCAAAAGAAGAACTTATCTTTATGCAAATATACATGAAACATTTCTAAAGGCTGCATTGCTTCTAAGACCTGCTTTTGTTAAAGCCAGTTCAATCCCCACCACACACAAAAAAAAACATGGGGGCCATGATGGCCCTGAATCGCTCACCTGATTATATATGAGCAACATATGTTGGATTTTTCATATTGACCTACTTTTTGACCCTACATGACCCACTTTTGAACTTGTCCAAGATTTTATAGAAACAGACATTCTGACCAAGTTTCATGAAGATAGGGCCAAAAATGTGGCCTCTAGAGTGTTAACAAGGTTTTTCTAAGATTTGACATTATGACCTACTTTTTGACCCCACATGACCCAAATTCGAACTTGTCCAAGATTTTATGGAAACAAACATTCCGACCAAGTTTCATGAAGATTGGCCTAAAAATGTGGCCTCTAGAGTGTTAACAAGGTTTTTCTAAGATTTGACCTCGTGACCTACTTTTTGACCCCACATGACCCAATTTTGAACTTGTCCAAGATTTTATGGAAACAAACATTCTGACCAAGTTTCATGAAGATTAGCCTAAAAATATGGCCTCTAGAGTGTTAACAAGCCAAACTGTTGATGATGCACGACGCATGACGGACGAAGGGAAATAACAAAAGCTCACCCTTGAGCACGTTGCGCTCAGGTGAGCTAAAAAGAAGTAAAAAAAGGACTGAAGCTTTCAGTTCAAGCCAGTTCTATTGTTGAAAATAATGTCTTTTCAAATGTTGTGGTTTGTGTATGAACATCCAAACCAAGGGTATCGTTTGCTTTGTCAAACAGAATATAAAATTTTAGCTATGTTCAAAATTTGCATACACCATAACTCTCGAGACGGGGAAAGTTGATTTTTTGTTTGTTGGGTTTTGTGTCCCACCAACAGTATTTCAGTCATTTTGGAGACGCCATCATGTTTACTTGAGATGGATATAGTACTGCCACACTGCAGTATCATGCCATAGACATGTGGCTTTATACCATACCCTGTCACATTATCCTGACATTGGGCCAACCAGTCTTGGAACTACCCTTATAGCACGGGGGTAACACCAGTACCATTTTTTACGACTTCCAGACAGATTTATTCATTTATCCACCACTGACATATTCACAAGAAACTCCCACCCAGTTTATGATCAAAAAGGATGTCGAAGCTGATGCTGCAAGGACCGGATGAATCATACTCAGCTAATATATTAAACCCTGTCAATATCGTCAATGTCGGATAATGTCATGCCATGTCCCATGCAGAGATGGATTTTAACAAACTAAGTCTGCACCATCAGGATCTCTATCATTATACTATATTGATCAATGTTTCAAGCAAATTAGTGCCTCTACAAGGTGGCAACAGCTTGTGCATACGTACCAACTTCTTCTTCAAATCTGGAGTAAAATGACACAAAATGATACTTTATTAATCAAAGATGTCAAAGGAACAGACTCACTAAATTATTAATTAACAGTATTTTTTTCAAATTTAGACCCTAAATAAGGGCTCTGTTGGATTTCAAGGTTAGAATTATGTCCTTAATATACCAGTGAAGAGTATTACAGCCATGGAAATAAAACCTTAAACGTTACCATTTCAACAGAATCGTCAACGCCTGTTGCCTCGTGAGTTAGAACTGAATAACGCTTGTAATGTCACACGTCAACCTACGGTCAAGTCTACTGTATTACACAAAATATAGTGATGGGTTCTTCCATTTGGCTCTTGTAGTAAACAGTCCAATTAGGTAGCTTCTGATGCTAGCTTCAATAGACATTTCTTAGTACATGTATATTGCTTGTGCGAAGTTACTGTTTTTATACAATATTATTATAAATTTTTTTAGCTCTCCACACCTGTGTGTCTGTCAAGTGATGCATGAAGTTTACTTCATAGGTAACACATGCAATCGTTTACGGTTTAATTTCCATGGCTGTAATGCCTTATTTATGTTCACATTTTATCAGTTGTTTAGGGATACTTTCAGTATGTAAATTTGCATTGGATATTTTACTTGACATCTTAACTTGCAACAAGATTTACTGAAATTTCACTTTACCATAATAAGGCATTTGATTCACTTAATATCCTTTTTTTGGGTTGAACCAACAGCCAAATAAGGCGTAATAAAAAAAAGTTACTTGTTTCCACAAATCTGATCAACCCCATTTTTTTGTACCAACCCTAAACTTCTTTTTTCAGCATTTAGATTATAACAGAACTTTGCAAAACGCTGATTTTTGTCATATCCACTAAAAAAAATCAAAGCACTGAGAGAAAAGGGTTTTTGATATGATGATGTTGCAACTTTTGTTTATCAAAGTAAATTTAATAAACGATGATCAAATTTTCAATCGATGCCAATAAACCCAATGTCACAAACCCGCTTAAAACTTGCTTGAACATGGTCATTAATACATTTGTCTTAATGGATTGCTAACAACAAGCATATTGCCACTCTTACGCTCCCCCATTTCTCTTGCCTACAGTTTATAAGATTATATGAATATGTGGAAGCAAATCTAAAGTATCAAACTTTCATCATTTATGTTTTTGTTTCTCTCAATTTCATTTTATATACACATGTACTTAATATAGATAAATTAATGATATTCAATATAACAAAATATATGTATCTTATATTGCAAAAATAATCGAAAAAAAAAAAGATTGTAAAAATTATTCTCCAGCTGAGACTCAAACCCACACCCCTTTTCAACGCTGTTTGAATGGCAAACAGCTTGACTATTTTACCTATTGCACTAATGGGGCAAACTATTACTTTCAGATGGAATTTTATCTACATATTGTTTGTCTGTCGCTGAAAATTCCAGCCAGTCAAGGTTCAAAATATCTCTGAATGAGGTGCAATTTTTTTCGCTTGCATACTTTCTCTTTTCATTAAGGTTTATGAAACATGTTATATCCAGCATCATTTATCAACACACTTTAATTCAGTTTGAACTTCCTTCATGCAATCACTCTGAAATAAACATAAAAACTATCACCATATAATGATGATAAGACAGAAAACAAAATTTTTCTATAAATATAGATGCCTAAATATAGCCCCAAATTGTTGTCCTGTTCAAAATGTGTACTTCCATAGAACAGAGTTGCAAGAAACCCTGTTCAATAAGAAAAAGAAAAAAAAAGTTTTACAAACCCATTAAAACTTTTTTTTTTGAGGATTTAGAAGAAACTAATAACTTTTTTTGCTTTATAAGGGACTCTGTAAATAAAAAAGATTCATCCCACTGATTAAGGGCTACAGCACTTCTCATGCATATGAAACAACATATAATTATTATAATTTTAACACATTATACATTATACAATGTATATTTCTGTGTTCTTGCAGGCCTTTCATTTTTATAGAACAATGAGGCAATCAATGGAACTAAATTACCTCGACAGGTCATATTATGCCCTAATTAAAATAATAAAATATGCAAACATCACAGACTACAGCAGCAATGTTGTGTTAATTGTATGCATGTTTATGTAAGACCATTAATTAATTAAGCCCTGTCAGTTATGTCATGTAAAGTCATAAATCATGTACTTAACTTGTATGCACAGTATCCATCAATGCACACAAAATAAATATTTCCAAATGTGTAATGGACAACAGCGTATAAACTCCTGTAAATATATTAGTGCAACACACAGAATGTACCATTATCTACTTCATGTAGGACAAATCTAGGAGTCAAGGCCACAAACTTGGGCATTTAATAAAAGTAATTAAGAAAATAGTAGATATTTCATGCAGAAACCTAGATAAGCCTGCAACCAATGTTAACGACTCTGGATTAACTTTTCAGCTTATTTCCAGTATTTATTTTTTTTTGTCAAAATATATGGAGAATAAAGGTGGCATTCCTCCCTGACTGGAGTATGTATTTTTCCCTCATTTTTTTTTATTTTTATTTCCCCCCTCCATAATTATGAGTTTACATACAATATTGTGTGCATGGAGTCAGGACTCACTGTTGTAGCTTAATGTTATATTCTTAATTAAACTGTGCATACATGTTATATCATTGTTCTTATTATTCTTTTATTCAATAAAACTTCATTAAATAAGAGTAAAATACAAAAAAATGCCTACATTATACATAGTAGAAAAAATCTAGTATACCGAGTTTGACCAGTACTTTGCGGCTGGGAAAGAATTCATGAAATATTCTCACCCCACCAATCATGTTTCCAACCAGCAAGCTTTGGATCTTCAGTCATATAAGCTACCAATGGACCAGGTCACTCTTTAGAGTCTTTGGAATTCAAAACTGCAGGATGTCTGAGAAATGTTGGCTTTGATTGGTCTATGAGGTAATTTTAATACCTTTTATCAGCAATAGCTGCCTTTTTATATCAAATTAGACCATGACTTATATAAAAGCAATCACCATTTATGATGATTTATCGCAAATTTAACCTTTTACCTCATGGATGTTCATGTACAAATTCATGACTTGATGAATATCAATTTAATGAACTTAAGAGATATATGAAACGATGGATTTTTCTTTTCCATGGTACAGACTGCATAGAATCTGAGCTACATTAAATGTATGAGGAAACACGCGAGGAGATCCTGATCAGATCCAGGAGAAGTATGATCTGGGTTTGCTCTGTAGAATGGTCCTCCAATTAAGTCTTTATCAATTTTGCAGATGAAGGGTCCAGGTCAGTATAAATTAGGCTGGCCACTCAATTTAAATTTGCCTTTTTTTTTCTCTTTGGGGGGAAAGGGGTCTGGGCCCATAGGAGTGGGGTAAGAATTGCATGAACAAGCTTGGATTGTACCTTCAAAATTTGGCAAATATACTTTTGATGATATTCTTAACACATGAATCTTAAAATTTGGGCTTTCTTCTATCAGTCTACTTAAAATAAATGAGAAATTTAAAATTTTTTTTTTATCAAAATCAGCTGCAACCAGCTGAAACGTCCTTAAAAGATGACACTCATTTGACAAAAATTTGAACAAGGAATTTTCAATAGCCAACAAACATGATTGCATTCATCTATGTTGAAGTCATGATGATGAGCCCAAACGTTTCATCATTTTTTTTTTTGCTAGCATACACAAAAGCTCTGCTCAGACAGACTATAATGGCAAATTAATATAGGTAAACTGGCTGAAACTCTCTGATGTGTATCACTGTCTTATATTAACAGATCATTGATTTTTACATCTGGTCGAAATGCAGGAGTGGTACACTAGCTGTTCATTTCCTGGTGCTTGTAAGTAAAGCGGACCATAAATGTTGAATGAACTTATAAAATATATAAAATGCACAGTAACAGGTCTTTCACCATTGCAGCCTCAGGTGCCATTGGGCAAATCCTATACATTCAATACAGTGAGATGGCTGTACTTAGCTTGTACATGTATCAAAGACAAAATTCTGAAGTCCATATAATTCAGCAATTTAAATTTCCAGTAAAATTAAACTTTTTTTTTCTTAATGTAATTCATTTGTTTCCCCATTCAATGATGAATCATGAACTTGTTTATCTTAAAATATGTGTGTGTGTATATATATATAAAAATAATTGAATGTTGTCTGTTTAATTAAAGTCATGCACAACATAATACAGAATAAGATGTTAATACTTGGAGTCATGTCTTTGTGATTAATTATATGTAGAAGTTATATCCAAATAGACTATTGTGTTTATGGATTTGGAGCAAACAGACGAGACCCTGATCAGAGTTCAGACATCTGGAGCAAACAGACAAGAGCAGGCTCGAATTTAGCACTTGCAAACTTTCAAATGTGAGTGGGAAATGAATTTTGCAACTTCATTTTGTAGCTGCTTGCATTTTATTTGCGAGTGCAAAGTTTTGAATCCAATCAAGATCGGCATCGTGTTTTCTTTATGGGGCAAGTAAAAAGTAAAATCTATTGCAGGGAGGCAAAATTTAAACCTACGCGCACCTGCTAGACTGGCACCCAATGTTTTCGTATAGTCGTCATTACCCGATAACTACATATGGTACACAGTCTGACTGTTTACTTTCTTCACTTTATGCAGCCAATTTGTAACAAATATCAAAGCATTATTCACAACACGTTTTTTTTCCTCTTTAGAAAAAAAACAACGAACAACAGTAATAATCAAATTACCAGACATTATTTATATATTTACAATTTTTGTACTTTTTTTTAAAAGTATTTGTTAATAATTAACTCGGGCGACTCACACTGAGAAGAGTTTGCCTTTGTAAAATATATACCATTCATGAAATTTAAAGTGAACAATAAATTTAGCAACTCGCAAAAGTTTGCAAGTGGCAAGAAAAGTTAAATTCGAGACCTGAAGAGCCTGATCAGAGTTCAGACATCTGGAGCAAACAGACAAGACCTTGATCAGAATTCAGAAATCTCCAGGAAACAGATGAGACCCTGATCAGAGTTCAGACATCTGTAGCAAACATCTCCAGGAAACAGGGATCTTTTTGGATTGAGATTTTGAGAGATTTGCTCAATATTTAAATTTACAGGAGATAGATATATAGGGAGAAAAAGTCCTGCTAGGATTTGATATTTTTTTTCTTGGGGATAGTGGTGATAACCCCTCATATTCCCAACTTATTTACTTGATGCTACATGCCTCAATCTGTAAAGTGCTCTTTTATGCACCTGCGACCAGCTCTTTTCAATCCTGGCTGGAGCACTGGATGTGAATAACAGTGATGTTTGTAAAGAAATACAAAGTAAAGATAGATTTGTTATGTATGTTGTATTTACTAGATCTATAGATTTGTTATATTAATTGAGTAACTTTTAATTGCATTTATAACATTAAGTCATCCATATGGTCTAGTAATGCAATAGTAGCTCTAAGTTTTCTAGGCAGATGGGCCAACTGAAGAATCGGTGACTCAGGCAGACTTTTAAGAAAATATTTTTAAAAACTTGTAGCAGCTGAATAATAACATTTTCAAATATGCACATGTTACAATTCCTGCAAATTCTATGAAAATTCCTGAGATTCAGGCATGGAATTTTCAAAAATTCTTGATTTTGGGTCTTCCTGAAACCCCTGATTTAACACCACAGGAAAATCAATATTTGTACTTCCCAAGTATGGCTGATGATATGGATGTCATTTGTTATGAGATGCTATTGATTTTCAGCCATATAATATTTAATATCATATTAAATATTATATATACCATACATGTATATGTCTGTTATTGCAAGGCCATACTATGAAAGACCTAACTTACTGCAAGTGTTGTAAAAAAACAGTACACGGTTGAGTAATGTCATGTTATGAAAATGTGTCACCTTTATCCTACCCGTCGTTAATGTAACGGTCTAACGGTAATCTTATGCCATGTGTAAATAAAACGGTTCACCGTATGATTAGCCCGGTGACGTACGGATAGCTTTCGGTCTGTCAAAATGTACGACGGCGCAAATTTCAAAACAAGATTTCGCCGCATACGATACGATAAGTGATTTTTTTTTTTTCAAATAAGTTACCCTGAAAGTTAGGATGCCCCTTATACGTAGCTGCGCCTAATCTGACCGTGTATACGGTAAGTATTGATTTCATTATAGATATTGAAGGTTGCATCTGCGGAAGAACACTGTAGTATATAAAAGCAAACCAAAAAAACAAAAACAAAATATGTCTTTCTTTGGAAGTGGGTAAGGGATATTTTTTACACATTACAACTACAATAAAAAAACTGTTAATAACTACTTCAGGGATCAAATTTAACACTCGCTAACTCGCAAAATGCGAGTAATTCTTTCAGAATGCGAGTGCTGAAATGAAGTACTTGCAAAAATGTGCGAGTCCATTTCAAAAGTTCCGTTTTTGTTTTGCAAAAGCATCGGAGAAATTTAGTTGTTTTTGTCCGTGTCCGAGTCCTCAAAACATTTTGTTTTGCAATCGCAGTAGTTATTTCCCTTTACAGTCTTTCTGCTACGTCAGCGTGCAAGGGAGATCAACTGCAGAGAAGTTTGTATTTTCAATGTTGTCTGGAAGCTTTCCGTAAATATTTTCGATAGCTTTTCAAGCGTTTAACAACGCGTATTATCGTCTGTCAGCATTAGAATGATATCATCGTTCTTCAAAAGAAAAAGTGAAGGATCTAGCGATGGGGCCAGCACATCGAAGGTGCCTTCATTTAATTTAAAATCAATTTCTTCTTGCCCTTCCCCACGATATGTCACAGCATCAATCAAAACCGTCAAAAAGTGGGAACGAGAATTAAATATCAGTCTCGAGTATGAAGTGTCGGACGATGGACATTTAGTCACACAGTTATGGTGTGCTGTATGTAAGCAGCACTCAAGGGACAAAACATCTAGTGTAAGTGACTTTAATTTAAATTTTGACACGTTCTGCCAATGAGTAAGTAAATTCTATATTAATTAAATATTTATAAATGGAATTGGCCCCAGCTTACTCATCTTTTTAAATTTTCTGTCTTGTCCAACCATCTTGGGAGGGTCTTGCACACAATGGGTGTATTCAATGGGCTCTGCCCTAGGGGAACCCCTGCCCGATTTTTCAATTTTGACAGGAGTTGATAGTCAATTGCAGGGCTGTACCATGGTAATTCCAGAGCTGCACTGCTACATTGATTTGTATTTTAATTCTGTGTTCACTGTAAATGTGTCCTAATTTATGCCAGAGTATAAATCATAAAATGCTTAGGGTGATCAATCTAGAGATCTCTTGGTACTATGTTCTTTAACAGTTTTTGCTTATACAACACTAATGTTTACCATTAGTTCATTTTATTTTAGTTAGAAACAAAATGCATAAGTTATCATGATACATTGGCAGTTGTGTTGTAATTAAATATACAAAATCATAAAAATCAATTGACTATTATGTATATGTTTTCATGACAATAACTAAGATTTCTTAAAACAAAACATTAAGGAGAACTGATGTTGTTATTCTTTTATCCTATTTTACCAATGCGGGCTATGTAAAATGGTCGTTCTTTAAAACTGCTAGTACTAACTGGGGTTTAGCCAGTTCCAAATTATTGGACTGGCATTTTTTTGCAAGTGGCCCAAAAAACTAAATTTGATCCCTGTACTTTTAATCTAAATGAACATAATTTCTATTTGTGTGTTCCTTACATCTCTGGAGACCAATGGACAAAACAAAAAGAAGATATTTGAGGCGATTAGATAAAATTTGGAACTTTGAGGACGTTCGGGTTGTGGGGCGATTACAAAAAACAAAAATCTGATTTATTGACAGGGAAACGACTTACTTTTCAATCAATGGTGAAGCTGACCATTTAAATAAGCTGTGAAGAGCACCTGTAACAGTACTGACTGCTCTCAAACCGTTGGATCCTTTGTGTATATCAGAACTTGTCTGAATGTCAGAAGCTGTCCTGTTGTGTCGTAAAATTTTCCTTTTACGGATTTCAGCTGATTGTTCATTATCACCTTCTAATTCTTTCTCCATATTAGGAACGGTAACTCACAAAATGTTGTATTCAATATTGAACATTTCATGATCACATACTGTCATATCTTTATCACTGTCATTTAGTAAATTAACTGTCCCAATGTTTATTTTTACGGTTTTAGATCAGACCATTTTCCGACATTGTTACTTAGAATACGTCATTTCCGCTATGAAATCAATGCTGCTTTTTTATGTACATAATAATCATTGAGAATTAAGCTTCCAAAGTATATCACAAATAGTAAAATTATCAATAAGAAATATTTATTTTTGATACTCAACATAAATTAACACCAAATCTTGCATTTTAAAAGAGTATATCAATTTTTCTGAAATTCGTATATACGGCGTAGGTAATTTGTCTAGAAACATTCCAAAAACCCAAATGGCGGACGACTCAGACGAGGAAAGACAAAACGTAAAAATCATGAATTTTCAATTATTATTCGCTTTTTGAAAATGAATTTCATTTAATTTTCGAAACATATATAAACAACATATAGATTTACAATTTTTTTGAGAGAAAAATCAACAAAATACATGCACACGTAGAGATTTATCTTGTGTATCCAATGTCAACAACTTTCTCAATTTTGATTTTGAGATTTTTGAAAGCGATATTTGTCTGTTGGGACTGACAAAGAGATTTATGTTTTAAATCTTACTTTTAAACAACTTATAAATTTGGTCACCGTTTGTGTGTGCGTGTGTTTCTGAATGAATTAACTGTCAACTCGTTATGAATGCAGAGCAAGTTTTTTCTCGTCAAGACTCTTGGGTTTTATGGTGAATATACATAATACTGCAATACACATAATGGTGCGAATGTTGTTATAAAAACAAAACGCTAAACAAACACTTGTGGATCATATTCCAGGGCTTGCACTAAGCCAAAATTCTTGGAAGTCAATGAAATATTTTTAATGGGACTATGGCCCGTCCTTTGCATAAATCAGTGGGACATTTTCAGATCCAATGGGACATTTTTGATGTGACAAATTTTAGTCGGTTAAAAATAAGGCTGATTTTTAATTCTAGGACAAGAATTATAATGCACTAATGAATAAAACTTAAACATAAAGTTTTATTTTGTTTTAGAACAATAAGTATTCAACTGCCTGTACAAAATCTCTGGGGCTTTAATAGACAATTTATGTTTGTCAGAATGTTCATATCATAGATGAAGTTTTAAGTACACAATAGCCATTTGTAGCAAAAACATTCCATTGAGATATACAATGTAGTAGCTTCAGATTCACAACATTATTTTGACACGCACATGGTTTGCAGAATATCACATCACTTATCCATCAGAACGTAACCATGGCCAAATTATAAACCAGCTATCCTGAATTTTCTTGTATTTACTGATATTGGTAGGTATCCTGAGGGCGAGGGGAAGATTATGACATTGAAGGGTTCGAAACATCTTGAGGGGGAGATGATGCAGTGTTTGTAACTTCCTGAGAGGGAGATTGTGACAGTTCAGCACTTGATGCTGTTTTATTATCATTATCATTGTCTGTTATATCATTACTGGTTTGTAGGCCTAAATACCATATGATATATATCTGGACCTTTTCTCTCATCTTTTTTTTTTTTTTTTTTGAGGCATTCTTGTTGATTTCAGACAATAATATTTCAACTTTAAGGTATCTGTTGATGTGGAATTCATTGTAACATCTTGGATAAGTTATTTCACAACATTAACCGAGTATTCCATTTGCAACTGATGTTAGCGTGACATTTCGACATCTGATCATGTCCGTAAAATTTGAAGACGTTATGTTGGATGGTTATTTCACAGCAGGGTTTTATAGCCATGGCAACAACAGATGACATTGAGTTGTGTGCGGTTGTCAAACTTTGTGTGGGACTCAAACTTTCTCCAGTAGAAACACTAAAACAAATTAAAAATTCAGATATATTACCAACCTGTGGAAAAATATTTGTCTACAAATGGCACAAGATGTCTGTCAGGATACAGCTGTTTTAATAACTACCGAACTAGCATGTCAGTTTAAAATGCTTGTTTACATCTTATTTTGAAATTTCCTTTCCTTACCACCAGTATCATCTTATTATATAGGCAAGAGTTCACCAAAATCAGCCTTACGACGAATCTCTTGAAGTGCCTGACGGAGAAGAAGTAGAGAGTGTATATTCTCCCACACCTCGTGTCACCAATACAGGTAAGCTTGTATTTAATTTTGAAGTTAATGTTTTTGTTTCAGGGTAAATGAAGATTGGAAGTATTGAATCCATTTATAAACAACAATTTTTTTTTTTTTTTTTTTTTTTTGGTTGTTATTTATAAATGGATTTGATACTTCTATTCTTTACATTAATACTGCATTCCCATGATGTTTTAAAATTGTATACTTACGAAATTTTACATGTATAATTTTCATATTTTTTTCCTTGTATTCTCTGTGCCCATGCATGGTAATTTTTGAGAGGTAACTAAGCCACTGCATTTTATTTATAGAAATGCTGTTTAAAGTACTTTTTTAGTTTGAACCATAACACATTTCAATCACATGTACCTGTGATTAATGAATGAGCTAAAATGTCATATACAGTCTATATATTGAGTACTTTAAAGATGTATTCAACTTGAAGAAAATATTGGATCTTCACTTTTTGAAACACTAAAGCTATACAATGATAGCTGCATTAATATACTAGTACAAGTGGGCCCGATGACACCAGAAACAAAACCTTGTCAGGGGAATTCACAGAAATACGTCCTCTATTATCGACAGAGCTTGCTGCTAATTAATTATGCCTACAGTACAGTAAGTTCACAGGGCAAAAGGTTGCCAAAACAAAATGGCTGAACAACATTCTGACAGCGACCAAAATGAAAGTTCTGTGTAAGAGAAAGGGTCATTTTAGGCTCTATTGAGCATTTCCAATGCAATTGGATTATTTCTGACTATGTTAGGTAATCTCCATGTGTACACGTCAGTTAAAAAGTTGGCTTCTCTTTTAATATTTTTTCGTTAAGTTCATAACACCTTATCTGTTTTGATTGTTTGACTTTTCTGGGAATATAAATGTTACACACTATATTTTTAAATAGTGTTTCAACATACAGCTTTCTGCCAAGAATTGGTTGGGATAAATCTTGGACCGAATACATCTTTAAATTACCATTGCAAGGACTCTTATTTAATTAAGGGCATAGTCTCATACTGTTGCAGAGTTCATTCTAGGCTGTGTTTTTGTGCCAAAGGCCTGCTTAATATTGACTGGCCCCTTAAAAATTATGTACACACTCCTGTGGCGCATCATTTTTGCAGTAGGAACTTTCTAAGATACTCAGTACGTTAACAGTTTTTTTATTTACCGTAACTCTGTGCATCCAGGAAGTTATTTCTATAAATTCTTTACACATTTAATAGATTTGTAAATCTGAGCAGTCTGCGATATATACTCAAAGGAAAAAGACACACAGGATACACTTTTGTGTCAGTTTTAAATAAGAAGTTTTCGATGGTATTACTGTTTATATTATTTTGACAAAGATTTTTTTCAAACAAAATAAATGCTTTAGAATGAGATAAGGTCTGTCATATGAGGTTTATTGCGAGGTTAGGAGGTAAAAACTTGAGTTTGGCTGCTACAGATTCTAGTTAACCTGTGTTTCTTTTTCCTAGGAGTATAGTTAGGTACACATTCATAGGTTGGCTTTTCGTCTCACGTCACACAAATGACTAATGAATGCAAAATGTCAGGACACAAGCAGAAGCATATAGCTGATTTATTAAAAAAAAATCGGACGAATATTGAAAATAATGAACTACCATGCCCAGAACCATGTGTCCCTGAGGTTGTAACTTCCCATGTATCCCACATAGATCGCCCAAGCATAATCCTGAACGAGTTTGTAAATATAAATCATGAAATGATAGTGCTGCTGTCAAGTCTAGCTTTGTTTTTATAGTGCAGGACAAAGCATTGAAAAATGCCATAAGCAATAGTTTGACTCAATACAAATACAGGTGGCCCCTTTTCAGAGATGGCATGGGGCCACTGGCCCCTTCTGTGACAATCCTAGAATGAACTCTACTGCTGATTTATCCAAGAAACACTCATATATACATGTGTATAGGCAAAAACTTCACTTTTCCCTTTGCATCAGAAGCTACAAATTTTTTCTTTTTCACATATTCACCCACATTCTTTCCTTATCTATAATTGAATTTGATAATATGTATTCATGAAATGCTTTAGGCATAACTGCTACATCATTATTTCAAATCTTATGATCATATATTGTAAACCTTTACTTGCCTCTCATCTCTTATTTCTCCATTCATGGCTGCCAGGTGCGCGCCTGGGTGTTCCAGCGCGCGGGAGACCACAAGGTAAATCAGATTCACTCAGCAAATTTAGCAGCATGGTAGTGTACACTCATCAAGTGCCTGAAGTCATATACTCATCACTTGTATCATTGCTTCTTGGACTGCTGTCTTCCTCTCCTTTTAAAAATAAATTCTTGTCTGTCTTTTTTCTTTTCTTTTTTGTTTTTGTTTGTTTGTTAGTATACCTGTATGGGTGATACATTTCAGTGCATGACATAAGGTCAGGTAGCAGACTTTTCAAGAAGTGACTGTCCGTCTGACCTGATGATCAGTCCTGTGAACATTTTAACCCTTATCATGTTAAACTTCTTAATGATTTCTTTTTATTTATTCATTAATTATTAATACAAACTAAATTCTTAACAATATTGAATTCATATTAAATGTCCCCAGTCTTGTAGAAGTTGACTTTCGTCCTATGAATCTTGAAAAATGACTGGACCAAATGACCTGTGACCCAGAATAGTATTCATAATGTCATCAATTGGAATTAGATGGTTTAATTTAAAACATTCTCAAATAATTATTTTCATTATGACACACATACTGTACACCTTACATAGGAATGCACATATATCATGTAACATGCCTTCACTTAGTTATGCTTTATTTGAATTCATCTGACAAAAATCAGTATATCACAGCTGCAGATATTAAACCGTTTCACATTATTCATTAGTTAACCATTGAAATGCATTTAAATTGTGTGTAATAAACAGATGAACTAAATTTCCTAAAATAAAAATTATGGTATTGCAAGAATGTATGGAATTCATCATCAGGTTGTCTAATGGCTTAACAGGAACATCATGTGATCAATGCAGGATTTTCCTTAAAAATCAGAGTAGAAGGCTTATTTTATATTGTTGGAAGCAAGGGGATCTGGGGGTCCTATGTTTTCTTTTGATTTTTTTTTTTTTTTCATTTTCTTTGATTATTCCCATTTTTTCTTATGCAATTTGGCAAATTTGAGCTGGCCAAATAATGATTTGAGGCAGTCAAATCCACTGCCTGCTGCCTCTTAAGGAAAACCCTGTCATTGTTTGACTAGATATACACACACAAAAAAACGTCCCACAAAAAAACAGCATTTGTTTGCAACTAATCCTCTACCATATCTGAATGGTTGGTCTAATTTTCATGGCAAATGCTTAAAATTTTATTGTGCTTTGCATGGTTGTATGAGTCATTGAGTCATAACCTGTATTATCTAAAAAAAACAAAACAAAAAAATATACAGTTAAAAAATTGTGATCTGCCTCATAATTTGAAATGAAACCTAGTTACTATGCTGATATTCTGTTTTTGTCTTATTGCATCTTAAACCCAACTCAGATACTTAAGAAGCACAGAAACTGTGTTAGAAGTCTGTGATTAAATGATTGAAAGATTGAGTATTCTATCATCATTTCTGATATACATATTTTCAATACTTTATTTGTATATCATATTATTTCTTAATTAAGTTCCTTTTTTGTGTGTCTTTTTTTTTTTTTATTCAAAACTGTCTTAGTTGGACTCTAAGGTTTTGAAGCATATACATGTAATTTAGTTGTTAAGTTAAAATGCATAAACTTTTCTGCTCAGGCTAATTTGTTCCATGATATTCAAGATATACTTAGTTCCGTTTACATAAATTTGGAAACAGGTCTTTACAAATTGTAGTTAAAAGGACTTCAGATTGTCTCTGCCACAAACTCATTAACGAAAATTGTCAATGCATATATTTATATAAAAACTCAAAATGATTCCAAAATCATTTGAAATTCAGAACCAGTTCCTTAAGTTCTGAGACAGGTTCAGGGTCGAATTTCACCAACAATTCTTAGCGCTAAGTAAAACTTAAATACTTAAGGGCATCTTTCTTTAGTTTTGTTTTTCTAATAAAGATATGAAAATATTTCATTTCTTAACAATTATTGTTATTAAGGTAATGAATCATTTCAACTTAGTCATGTATTTGAATATTTCATAAAAACAGTAATAGTGGAATGTGTATTTACCTAGTTTAAGAATTTAAGTATCACTTAGCGCTAAGTATTGTTGGTGGAATACGAGCCTGGTTGAAGAAATAGCATTACTTTGCCAAGTGACTTTTCATGATGCAAAACTTAAAACTTTCTAACATAATTCTATAGAGGTCAGATATTTGAACCATTTTCACATTTCTTTCTTAATTAGTAGCAAAATGTCATGGATGCTCATTAATTACTGAATTAAGGATGGTGAAACCTTAATCATTAACATTATTTTTAGTAACTTGTCAAATATAAAGCTCTTCATTGGATTTCATTTATAATAACAAATTAGAGATACTGAAAATAGGTATTGCAGGCTATTGTGTGCTATTTTCTATTTAGATTTTTACAGTGTTGCAGTAACTTTGTATAAGAAAGAAAACTCAACATTAATTTTATAGATACATAAGTTGTTTCCCTTTTTTCCATTAGATTCTAATTCTTAACTTCTTCTTCAGCAGTTACATTTAAATGTAGACAGTCCCTTTGTAGTGAACACTTAGATGGGTTGTGTTAATTCAGGTTTCAAAAATACCGAAAGTGATCTCTAAGCCCCATTGATGAGCTTTTCTGATCACCATATGTCAATTCTATGAATCACATGGCTGCCAAAAAAATGCTTGATACTTTGATGAAGTGCATCACACCTCACAAGTAAGATTTAGAAGTCATCAAGGATAGCACATGATTTATCTATAAATGATGGTAGTGAAGGAATTCATGATTTCACAAATTCAATTACTGATGTTCCCATTCATACTCCCAACACTTGAAGAATGTAGTATGGACATTATTTAAAAAAAAAAAAAAAAAAAAGCTCATTTTTTTGCGAGTTGGCAGTTAGGTATTTTTTTTCTTTCTTTCTTTTTTTTTTGTTCAAATTTATTCAGTATTTATTTTTAGCTCACCTGAGCATAGCTCAGGGTGAGCTTTTGGGATACTTGATTGTCCGCCGTCGTCCGTCAACAATTTTGATGTCTACACACTAGAGGCCACAATTTTGATCCAATCTTCCTCAAACTTGGTCAGAATGTTTGTCTTGATGATATCTTAAACCCTTTCGAAAATGGGCGGGGCTGGACCGAAAAGTAGGTCAGTAGGTCAAATCTTAGAAAAATCTTGTTTATACTGTGAGGGCAACATTTTTGGTCCAATCATCTTTAAACTTTGGCAGAATGTTTGTCATGATGATATCTTTTGTGGATGGGGTCAGAAAATTCCTGAACACTGTTTCACCTCATCATCTTAATTCTAAAGCAATCTGTTTTGTACAGGCAATGAATGATACTTTTCTCAGGTGAGCGATCTAGGGCCATCTCGGCCCTCGTTACTGATGGCATCAAATGCAGTGGGAAAGGTTTTGAATATATTCAAAGTTAGAGATTCTTTTATTTGATGGTGGGGGTATGGATAAACACACTTTATCACACTAAAGCACAAGAGTTTAACTATCACTGAAAAAGACATTTGCAACCACCAGTACCAAGGTTTTCCATGATGCACAAAGTTGTCCATGTTGACCCAAAACTGTTGAAATAATGTCCTTCAAATATTTAAAAATGGGGGTGGGTGGGGCTGTAGTATAAAACAAATAACTAATAATAAATAAGGCTGACCAGCTAGGTTATACACCAGGCACATCTTTTAGATGAGAAGGCAGCATTGTGAAATCTGTTTTGAAGTTGATTTCAGTGTGACTGGGCATTTCATGGTTGTTATAATATAGTAGTATAGGGTAAGGGAATTCCTAGGAGTAGTATGAGAAAAAGGTGGTGGAAATTTCTACACAGGAATGTTTTAAACCTTTACATCATGATTAGTCATGTTTGTGACTTAATGAATATTGATTTAGACTTAAAATGGATCAGTGTATCATTCTTTGTCATGCAGACTGTAGGACTGAGCTAAAATATTGTATAAGCAAACTGAGGAGAGACCCTGATCAGACAGCTCTTATGCCTGCTTTCTGATCTGGGTCTGCTATATTTGTCAACATGTTAAAATACTTCTATATGAGGTAAAGGGTTTACTTGAATGCACCAAATTTTGAGCTAAGTAAATGAGACATTCAAAAATATCTTGTCACTTTTACATTTTTGTGTAAATATTTGAAAAGCATTTAATTAATTTTCCTTTTTTTTTCAAATCTAAAGTTTACTTAACAATGTTTATTTAAATGTTTAATGAGTGAGTCTATGTATGCACATGAATTAATACATTGTTAAGCATTCTTTCCTGTGACTTTAAACTTCAGGTCTTTCTTCTCTTTTTTCTGTTGTGTCATTAATTTTCTGACAGTGGTGTGCTACCATTTTTGTGTATGGCTGCCCCATGCTGATTATATCATTATGTGAACTGCATTTCACTGATGTATATGGCAAACATTTATAATGTCTATTGTTAAGAACTTTTTGATTTCATATATACACTGAGTTCTAAACCAGTCAGTAGATAATTTGTTCAAGGTTAAAGTCATTAAGAGCATACCGTAATTTCTGTAGGTTTACAAATCAATAAATTATTTTAACATTTTATGCTACTCTATCTTCTTTGGGAGCTTCTCATTCACTAGGAGCTGATGAAATACTGCCGTGATTTATTTTTGTTAGTAATTGATTCTGTCTGAAAAAGGTATGCACATTTTAATTTATGTTTGCATGATTTTTACTGTAGTAAAATTAAGTTGAATTAGACTGCGCCAATGTTTAAGATATGCTTATGTAGAGTATGCATGTATGTTGTCTTGTATGATTAATATTTTTGTATATCATGTTGGTATAGTAAGAGTTAAGCAGTACCTTGTTTTGCTTTAAAATGTTGTAACAAAAAGAAATAAAAGCGCTGTATAGGTTTTTATGTATGAGTTAGACTTCTATTTAAGTTACCATAAAATGGGAAGGCTTATAGTTCAAGATCCAGACACTCAGTGATATTTTTTTATATACTTGTGGCTTTCCTATTGGGAAACTTGGCATTATAAATAAAAAAGAAATGAGAATTTATAACATATTGAAAATGTTGGAAAACAATAGAATTATCTAATTAAAGGTGGTATATGTCCAGGAAAGTTACTAATCAACACCTGAATTATACACGTAATAACAAAATTTCATTGAAATTCCATGATTATTTCATAGAAGAAAAAATAATAATTGGGAAAAGGATAGGTATTCTTGGAAAATGTCAGGAAGGGAAAACACTTTTAAAAGGGAGTAAATTCACAAAAAAAAAATCACTGCAGTGTTATATTGTATTGTAATTATTAAGACAGTGATCAAAGTAAAATCAAATTTGGGACCCATGGTTTGAAACATTGTGTTTTATCATTTGCATTATAACCTTTTATAATCTATATTTTAAAAGTTTTAACAAAAATGCTCACAATTTTTATTTTAATTGTAATAGTTCATTTGGACATATAATTGATAAATATCCTTTTCCATCATAGAGGACACCATGAAAAGACCTATGCGAACAGCATAAAACCTGATTCAGCTGCGAGTAACAGTTTTATGTGCTCGCTGCTCCTCAGTGGTCTGGAAATAAGGATTTTGTAATAAATTTGGTAGGTTAACTGTGGTTTTCTGCAGATCAGGCTTTATGTGATACCTATTGAGGGCATCAAAATGAGTCTGTATTAGGGAAAGGGTTAAGACAGTTTATCATATGTGTAAGAATTTGTATCCTAATCAGTTGAAAATGACTTCAGTTTTAAAAGCTAATGATCAGAAATTCAGTTTGCAAGTTTTATGTCTATTTCAGGCCCTGGTAAAGGTCGCGGGTCACCACAAGATCCAAGTATGAACGACGACATGTCTGAGGAGGAGGATTACGAGGACAAATAAACCCTCCAGATAAAGCAGTGAGTGCACATGTACTACAGGTTGCTGCCCTGTCTACTTGCTAGCCTAACTCATTAACCCTATACCACAAAGACTTGTGGAAAGAAATGCCCTATACAGCCAGCTTAAAACCAGATCAGCCTGGGATTAACTTACAAGCTGTCAGGTTTTATACTGTTCACTGTGCATGAATACTCGTTGAAAAGAAATGTGATGAAATATAAAACTCTCAGACAAGTTGATTTTTTCGGGTTCATTTTAGCTTTTCCAAGATGTATCAGGTTAATGGTATATCAGGTGGTGAAGGGATATAAGAGCTTATAGTGCTTAACCTTTCCCTCATAGAGGACACCATGAAAGACCTATGCGAACAACATAAAACCAGATCAGCATGCGAGTAACTCGCAGGCTGATCAGGTTTTATGTGTTCGTGCTCCTCAGTGGTCTGGAAATGAGGATTTTGTAAATAAATTTGGTAAGGTTTAACTGTGGTTTTCTGCAGATCAGCTTTATGTGATACCTATTGAGGGCGTCTAAAATGAGTCTATATGAGGGAAAGGGTTAATAACAAAACTGGCTAGACTGGCTCAGATTACATGATAGCTGAGTGGGGAATCTGTGGAGCTTTCTGACAACCAGTCTAAAGATCTGATTCAGGATATTAACTCCAGTATAGGATGCTTTTATGTGGATCTATTTTAAAGTAGAAGAACTTAAAGCAGCATATTTGGATTAGAATGTAGAGGATCAGAATCTTTCTGTATCCATGTGCCATCTTTAGGTAAAAGCTGCTGCTTCGGTCCTTTACCTAATGAAAAATCATTTTCAGATTTATGATTTTGTGTATATTAATTACTGAACTAACTGAAATGGTATTTGAAACTCGATTTTTTTTCCTGTGCAGATTGGAAACTGAGCTACAATTTTGTATGAGCAAATGGAGACCCTCTTCAGGCAGATTCTTTCAGGAGCTGTCTGATCAGGGTCTGCTATATTTGCCAAGGCATCAACATTGTCTGTTTGAGGTAAAGGGTTAAGCTAGACACAGGAGCATGTTTCATGTTTTGGTTATTTCAATCTCTGGAAACATATTTTGGCTCTTTGTCATGACTGTCGCTTAGTCTGTTCAGAATTTTGCTTCAAACTAATTTGTAGCAAATAAATTCTAAACGTTGTGTGTGCATGCTGTGACCTTTCAGAGATACAATGGATCTTTTATTTCATTGTCATAATGCATGTAGCTTACTGTAGATGCATCCTCAATTATTCTGTTGTTATTTTTATTTAATTTGATTCATTTTTTTTTATCTATTACTTTAAGTAGGAGGATTGGGATGAATTTACAGATGGTTAAAGAGGAGATAATTTGAACAGCCTTTAATGTTCTTTTTCACTAGTTATCTCCCATGTTCTGTGTATTATGCTATATACCATGTACAATGTTCAGTCATCTGCATTTGAACCCTTCAAAGCCCTTTAACAATGATTCATGTATTTCCATTGTATCTATTGTTTTTGAAGTCAGCTTGTATGATTTTTCATTTTACAATAAATCCTTTTTGTCATGTTCATCCACTAATCTTGATATGTTTTTCTCTCTTCTCTATTATTATAAGGCTTAATGGTATAGATGCTTAAAATTGATCGAGTTCTTGAGGATTTTATCAAGAGAGTAATATAACTTATTTAGTCAGGAAAGTATTTAAAATGAAGACAAGTTCTGTCTAATCAGTTTTTAAGTCAGAAACATTAGCTTTAAGAAGTTCAGTCTACAAACAATTTAGAATGACTTCCTCCTGAAATATAGTGATTACCAGAACTGAATAGAGCAATAGGTCTGTTTAAGTTTGCAAGCTTGATATATGATTGATAAATTTGCATTATCAACTTTGTCCAGTCTATTTACATAATTATCTTGTCCAATCTATTAACAATTATCTATTAAAGTTATTAATGAAAATTTAAAAAAAAAATCATTTATTTAGGTTATCTAAGTACTCATCAACTGCTTTCACTGAATTACTTGCTTGGTTTTCTCTCTCAAAAAATATTGTATATATTATGTATAGTAGTATTGAATGACCAGCATTATGCAATTTTTATTTTACTTTGAAATATGTTGATGTTTAAGGAAATTGTTAGCAGTCCAAACATATTTCTGAAAGAAATGATACATTTCCTTTAACATATTAAAAACAGAAATGCACATTCTTCTAATTTTAAATTAAGTATAAAAGTGATATACTGGATCCTTGCTTGCCACTTTTCCTTTCACAAAATGTATGTATATGATACAGAGAACAAGCATTACATACTTCTTGTTAAGTCGGGCATTTTATTAAATCCAGATAGTTTCGAACACTATATAAACATCTTTATCATGGAAAAAATAGCATATATTTCGCTACATTTACTTTGGATAAATATTAAGGAAGGGGAGATAGGGGTCTGTATATAGAGGTGGTCCTAACTGTGAGGTGGTCTTTATATGGGGTTGATTGTATATGCCTACCCAGCATCCTGTGATGGCTCCTTGTCGCCCGCCTGCTGTGATGAGTATAGTTCTCCCTCCATCACATAGCCACATATATCCTTCAAATGACGAATGGCATTCTTCTCTCTTATGTCAGTTATTTATATATCTAACACACAAAGTATCAGCATATTACATGATGTAGATCTTGAAATCATCACAATATATTCAAATCTTAACGTAATTCCATTGGATTTCACAAAGAGTTTAAATGAAAGACATTTCTGTGGAGATACATTTCTTCAGCTGTATTACGTATATTTCAAATACTGAAATGTGAACTTGAATCCAGAGTGACTGTTGTACGTATATAGATAAAATGCTATGGTCAAGGTCATAATGATTTAATCTATGGAAGTTACATACACCTTCAAGTTGATAACATACACATGAAGGAGCATAAATTGTCAACATTAAGTGTTATTTTACATCATTATAAGGTTTGTTCGTGATCATTATTTTATTAAAAACTTAATGAAAGAAGATCTTAAATTTCAATGTGTTTAAAAATTATTTCATTGTATAGAAGACCAAGGCCTTGATGCTTTACCATGTTTGATAGTTAAATATTTGCTCACACGTGTATACATATAATTATGCATGTTTACTTGGAATGATGTCAAATGTTTCATTTTCACTCACAGCATGTTCACCCATTTTTCTCATACACAATTATTTGTAGAGACTTAACCCTTTCCCTCATAGAGGACACCATGAAAAGACCTATGCAAACAACATAAAACCTGATCAGCCTGCAAGTAACTCGCAGGCTGATCAGGTTTTATGCTGTTCGCTGCTCCTCAGTGGTCTGGAAATGAGGACTTTATAATTAAATTTGGTAAGGTTTAACTGTGGTTTTCTGCAGATCAGGCTTTATGTGGTACCTATTGAGTGCATCAAAATGAGTCTATATGAGGGAAAGGGTTCAATATCCATACTACTTAGAATGCTGTTTTCCTTTCATTATACTTACACCTGTCCTTGTGGTTAAGTGGCTAGAGTGACCACTCTTTAAACGAGAATTTGATACTTGGCTGCGATATAAGATAGTGTGTTCAATATACGCTGGTTTACCTTTGTTGCTTGGGACTCAACAATAAGGGTAGTTCAAGGACTGCTTGGCCAGGTGTCAGGATAATCTTACAAGTTGTGGTATCAGGATAATCTTACACGTTGAGGTGTCAGGATTATCTAACAAGTTGTGGTATCATGCCACTTAGGTACAGCATTCGGAACAGGATGACAGTTTAAACATATTTTCCCGTAGCAAAATATCTTCCGGCATTCATTGATTCACTTTCTATCCATATTTCAAACAATGAAGGAATCCGTTGTATTAAAACTATGGAGGAGAGAAAGCAGAACCTGGGAAGTACCCCTGTTTCACCACATAAATTCTCTCTGCAGTATGCCAATCAAATGCGTCTTCAGCAGGGACAAAACCTAGATAATTTTGACGACGATGATGATGACGACGACGATGATGATGACGACGATGATAACAACGATCTTGATGATGGGAGGGTACATGATGTTTGCACTAAACAACTCACCAAGCAGAGCTTTCTCCTCCAATCTCTCATCCATTGATGACAATTAATCAGTATTACTCAGAAATGTATCGCTAGCTCATGTAGGTCTCACCTGCTTCATCATCTAATGAAACAAAGGACAGTCAATGAGCATGTCTCTGCAGGGTTCTGTGTAAAAACTGCCAGTTGCTCCTAAATATCTGTCATTTGTTAACTAATTTTGCTCTCTCTTTTTATGGCCTTTCAAGGAAATCAAAACAACTGAGAGCCAGTTAATTGTATGTCTCAATATTAGTGCTTAAAAGTTTAAGAATATAATTTCTGTCCTCTAATTAGCTGGACGTTGCTATACAACTGAAATCACCAGCGTCTGTAAACTAAAAAAATCAATCAGTTATAATTTCTGTATTTATTTGTTCTCCTAGATGAGCAACTCATTTTCAGTTTATTTTTTCACTTTTCCTGGATTTTAAAGGTCTATTTATAAGGTTATGCCTACACATTACTTTATGACATAAATTTCCTTATTTAATTATCTTAGAATATTTCTGTTATGATAATAAAGCAGCTGTTGTTTCTAGTGGTTGAATTCTTTCTGAAATGAAAGTTAATCAGTAAAAAGCAGATGTTATTATGGGATCAACTGGCTGTATTAATTTGATATTGCTTCTTTTTTCATGCGCATATGAAACACGAGATTTTTCTTGGTCCCATAAATCAGGGAGCATAAGTTCTATTTAATCATCTTTCAAACTTCAAAGGA
>CM037790.1:44916619-44944421 GCA_021229015.1 Solen grandis | reverse complement strand
CTTATAAAACCAATTAATGTGACCTACAGCGATCGAAATTTGAGAAGTATACATACATTTGTAAAACGTACACCAGTTTACGGCGAATGCATTTTAAGAAATAGTCTTACTATTGCAAATAGAAAGAAAGAAAAAGAGACATACATGAGAACAGTTTTACAATTGATAGTGAAAACTAATCATAGATGGATAGAGGGTTAAGCAACAGAGAGAGAGAGAGAGAGAGAGAGAGAGAGAGAAAGTTTGGATTGGAGATTGGAATAAGAAATTTTCACCACAGTTGACACACTGTTTAAACTAAAACCCAATCTGGATTTTGCTCCTTCGGAACCGTTGTAAATATTCATTACGGCAAAATTATTTTCTGTTTAATCTTGGACGCCTACATTTTGCCTCTTATTTTGATATTTTCATAGAGAGAAAAAAACTTTCCTATGCATTAAAGGCGATCTTCAAATAGTAACAAGAGGACAAGATAACGGTATTGTGTTAGGGAGATAAGCGGTTGCTGTGCTGGGTTGAAGTCCCCACCCACCCGGGATGGGAAAGGACTGTGTGTGGCCGCTACGTGCCGTGTTTAGATTACACATTACCGTGTTTGGATTATTCTTCAGGTTTAGTCCTTGTTTCCTCTAGTGTTTGCCAGTCGGCGCAGTTAACTGTATCATTACGCCAACTAACTGTAGTTATATCCTTAACTATATTTGCCAAACTTCCTCTTCACCAAATGCTTGTTCACACCTTCTCCAATTAGAAACCATAAAATAGCGAAGAGAAACCGCCAAAAATCCATATCCGTAAACATTTAATATCAACATTTAGTATTCATGTTTTGTAGATATTAACATTTCGATATTGTAATTAGTTACCGCAAATCATTGTAAAAATAGAAAGAGTCGATTTACAGAAACCTTTGCCTTTATAATAGGTAACAAAAGTATAGGTTCAAAGTGACCAAACAAACACTATAGGAAACAAAGTGACAAATGGGCCATTAATTATAGGTAAACATGAAGCCCTGCACTAGTAAAGAAATAGCATAAACCTAACTGATAATTTTATATTGATCTTAATTGTTTAACTAACATGAAGTAAGAAGTTAGTGTAATCCATTGCAATATATCAGACCAAGCTCTGCCAAACTGACATGGAGCATTTTAAGGCCGAAGAATACATATCTACAGTGTGTTACTTTATTCCTTTATTTCACTCATTCCATTTTACAGTAATGGATAAGAGAGGTTATAATAAGTACAACATATAAAGAGGCTCTAGAAGAAATAGAAGTAGTAACACAATAATTGAGATGATTTCACTAATACGTTTTGTAAATATATATTCTAATATATAAATAATTCAGTTGAACAGGTGGAGAATCATTGTTTCACAATTGCCATTTAAAGAAAACAACAACAACAAAACATCAATTTAAACATGTTGTCAGAATATCTTCCAATTAATCATTAGAGTATAATATTACCTTATCTTAGTCAAAATTGATTGTACAAACTTAAATAAATTTATGTTTTGTCTTTTGTTTTTTGAGTTCATTAGTTTCTCTAATTTAAAAATATTTGGGTTTCTATAAAAATAGGGCTTTAGATATTTCTTTCTGTCATCTGTTAAATTATTGCATTCAAAGAGATAATGGAATTCGTCCCCTAATTTCTTGACGCAATGTGGACAAAATCTGCAGTGTGACAGCAATATATCTGTTTCAAAGAAACGTATCTCCAAATGACAGAATTACTGTCGGTGGGACGTTAAACGCAAAAAAGAAACATACATACATACATTTTACAAAGTCACACATTCTTTAATAAAAAAAAAAGTACCAACACTCTTATATGATTTTTGTATTTTGAGAAACGAGCTTCCAAAGCTTTATCAGGTTTTGCTGCATCAAGTAATCTATTGGTAGATTAGTTGTTTTTTTTCATTTTCAAAAAAGTATTTTGTTCCTGTTTAGGACCCCTCAAATGTGTGTTTTTTTTTAAATTATTTTCGGTTCACAAGCCCCATGACATGCTGCATAATTCCTTAGCAGACATTCATACGCAGAAAAGATTTATTCATATATTATTCAAAGCATATACATGTAATATATAATATTTGTTTATTTTGAATAAAGAGACATTTTGAATTTGATTATGAAAATCAGAATGTACTTTATTTCTTTTTATACCTGTTTACATTGATGGAGAAAATAAAAATCGATCCATACGTAACACAAACGCCTTTGGCAGTGTATTTTTTTTGCAATTTTGTATTTTATAAACTAATTAGTAAGGAAAGAATAAATCAGACAACATATTCAACTCAGAAGTCTATTGCTATGTTCTTGGTCCTTCTCCACCAACAGTTTTTAAGACATTTTGAACCTGTATTTATTTATACATTACAATATACGTGTTTCATTTTTTCGGACTCTTTTAAACAAACACATAATGTTTCTCATTCATAAAAATAGTCACGTATGCAATCATTGCCAAATGAATCAATATAAATACAGTTTATCTGGACCACCAAGTCACATTATCAACCAGTCCTGAAACTTTCCTTTATTTATGTTGAGGATCATGAAAGGAAGTACCAAGATGGTTTACTGCAACTTTGGGATGCCCTGGCCTGGGATCGAACCGACTCCCTCACGCTCCCGATGTATTTGTCTCTCCAAACATTGCCGGGGACCGTCAACTTGGTTTTTTTTTCGGCGTAGGTGTATAAAATTGATTTTGACCTTCTTCTTCAACCAATCAAATGTTGGTATGCAAATGAAGCTAGAGTAAATGAAATGCTATCATTGGCTTGCATAATCTATGTTTAGGATATTTAGGATATTCCAACAAAATGGGAGTTTCAGGTTGTATATATCGTTCTATTTGATATAACCGGTTTTCTTTTTCAGTTTGAACATGAAGGTAACACAGTAATGAAAATATAACACCTACATATCAATAAAGGAATGCTGCTTTGGCAATATGATTTAAAACAACTAAAAAAGAAGCAGGCGTATGTCTCTTTTTTATACCATAATTTCCCCTTATTTGTAAAAGTGGACTCGGCCTTCAGGGGTGGTAACTACTGCGGAGAATGTGAAGATCTGGAAACAAACAGCGAATATACGTGATTTATGATCTTTCGATTTCGCTTAGTTACATATGAATTGTAAAAAACTTTAAAAAAATCAGCAAGTGCATAATATTTAATGGAAGTTGGTAGATTAGATTTTTTTTTGTTTTTAAATTAAATCCGTTTTGTTATATTGTCTTCACAATACCCCATAATCTTGTTATTTATAAACATTTTTGCTAACATTTCCAATTTTATAACAGTTTTAATCTGTTTTACATGTTACAGTTGGCAATTATTTAGCTACGACGAATATCTTATTTAAAGATATTTCTTGTTGTGATTTAAGACGTATTCTACAGTAACAGTCTTTTACTATATAGAAAAAGAAGGAAAATTAAAGCTAGCGCAGAGAATTTTCTTAAACTTTGCATGATTATAGAGAATCACACTGGAAACAAATTTATTGGGAAAATGAGAGTCCAATTCTTTTTTTTTCATTTTTTAGTTATCTTCCCCTGAAAGCGAGTTTTATGCTTTCTTGTGTCATTTTAAAAGGCAAATAACTCAATATTGGGTCTATTTCCTGTCACTGTGTAAAAGTTTTAGAAATTCTATAAAACAGATTTTATGCTAAATTCGCATATAAGCGATTATATAGAAAAAGTCTATTTTTTTCCAGAAAACAAGGTATGTTTACTTGCTGAACTTGACTTGACTTGCCTTTTTCAGTCATATAGCGACGTCCAGCTAAATACAGGTGGAGAAAGACCCCGAATGCACGGAGGCATCCAGGTAGAACCACCGACCTACCGAAATTACTTTCTGAATCATAATGAAAATTCATTTGATAGAATTAGTTTAATCTTTGCATAATGACAGGAAACGAAATAACAAACAATATTGTGAAAAGAAATAAGGTATCGATAGGCTTGATTTTCAAATACGTTGCCTTTCGCAGGTATCGATTTACTGAGGTTTGTATCACATTTATTGTAATCACACTGATTGATCTAAAGCCAGCTAGTAACGATTCCTGTCAAGTAACATTCGTGACAGATTCAGCAGTATAATTGAGACTTCTATCAGATACTTTCCACTGTTGACACATCTCCTATCTCCATGTATGATAACGCAGCTCTTGACGGGCATATGTCTTCATCACAACGGTGGGTTGTTATGATGGAGAACAAGAAAACAAAAGACGTCATCAGTCATAGTACTAGTCATCAATAATAATAATAATAATAATAATAATAATAATAATAATAATAATAATGGTTTTAATCATGATGATACTATTACTACTTCTAGTATTAAAAATTATTGATTTTAAATGGTTAAAAATTTCGAATTGCATTTAACAATTCATTTTGAATTTGTTATTATCATTTTTTTTGTTGTTAATGAAATGTTTGTTTGTTGGGTTTAACGTCCCACGGACAATATTTCAGACATTTGGAGACGATGTCTACTTGAGACAGATATAGTGCTGCCACACTACAGTATCACGCCGTAGACATTTGGCATGATACCACACCCAGTCACATTATCCTGACACCGGGCCAGCCAGTCCTGGAACTACCCTTATATGTTGAGCGCCAAGCAAGCATTTTTTACGACTTTGGTATGTCGCGGCCGGGGATCGAACCCACGACCTCCCGCACCCAAGGCGGACGCTCTAACCAATCGGCTACCGGGGACGGTTTAATGAAATGTATAGATCATGATATAAATAGTTTGATTAGGTCAAAATTACTAATGATCAAGTAGTAATCAACAATTACCAAACACAATATATAAATGACAGTATACCCCGATACCTGTCTTAAAATCTCTATAAGTATTAATATTTTCAACACTGTAAATGTACACATATTGTGCCATCGCTTAATCACCAATTTGCTAATACATTTTCAAAACATTAAGTTTATTTATATACAATCGATAGCCTTCCCAAACAACAATCTTTAGATATACGGAAAATTGCCACACAGGCACAGCAGGACATCCGCCAGGATTGCAGTAACCTCTGGATAATATTTACAGCGCCGTTCCGATATCGTCTGGCGCCAAAACAACCGTGTCACGGGTGACAAGCTAAACTACAACTCCTGTCCCATCAGACGTGTATCCACTGGAGCCTCGTGTCCCTAGCCCAGCTCGCCTTTTGCTCTTGCATTACATTATTCACATCGAGTAATCGGTTTGATACTTATTTTTACCCAAGTTTTGATTCTGAAGAGGTCTGTCTGACGTCGATGGCCCTTGTAGATAGACAAATGACAAAGTCAGGGAGGCATTGACAGCAGTAAGTGACAAATGGGTATGCCGTTTTCCAGAGAGAGCCACTTATGTCCACGTATACTGCACACTGTTCAAACCCTCTGTAAACCAACATATACCGCTTTAAATGGATAGTTCGTGTACCTGAACAGCAAATTGTTAATGTTTCGGTAAACGTCGGGCTCGTAGAGAAAACGGGCGACAAAACAATCATGTCACTCATAATTGTTAGTGGGAAATGTGTACTGTGATCAAACAAACTGAAGGCCAGGGATCAGGCCTGGGTCCGGTTTTATATCACCTTTAAATTGTCCGAATGGCGATGGATACTTTTCAAGACTTTTATCTTTTTTTCTGCCAAGAAAGGGTCATAGAGAGAATTTCCTGCAAATTACCTGTTACCGTCATATTTGCTTTGATCTCACGTTCCATCGACAGTATTTCAGTCTCGTCGGGACCTTTGTCTGTATGAGACAGATATATTGCTACCTCATTAGGATATTACGCTGTAAACATCTGGCATGATACCACATCCAGTTACACTTTCCTGGTATTAGATCAACAAGTTCTGGAAATAAATAAATGTGCTGAGCACCAAGTGGGATATATCATTACAATTTTAATGACTTGGAAATGTTGCGACAGTGTATCGATACCGCGACCCCGTCCACAGGGTTAACGTCCAATCACTCAGCCACCGGGATCGGTGACGTTCAATATATTCAATATACCATTTACGTTTTATATTTCATACAGAACACAAATGGAACACGGCTCGTCATCACAAAAGTCACAAAAAATACATTACATGTAATATAGTAAACTATATACATGTATAAATATGGAAGAGGGACGTTATTACCTGATGACTATAATATACAAATGTATAAATCACTTGTTTGCTTGTTAAGTATCTAAATATTGGACTGAAGAATTAAGTGTAATGTCTCTAATTTGAGATTCTTTTCCACAGTAAATTGCTATTTTCGTTATTAATACTATGTTTTTCTGTGCACACAAATTGCAAAAACTAATATATCTAATCTATTTGAATAATACTTTTGTAGGATCTTTGATCTTTAATAGTTATATATGAAATGGACAAATAAGAATAAAAAATCATCTACAACGTCGGTATCGCATAAACAACATTTCGTATCATTTCTAGGAAAATGCCTATTTATACATTGTCATACATCGCCCTTTGTAGATAAGGGTACTTATTTCTTCCATATTTGCAGGAAATAGTTCAGACAAAGTCATATGTTAAAATCAACTTATACGAGTCTGTCAATAAGGAGGTACAGGATATGTGCAGATGTTTATCCACAGGAGTTTAAATTTCTGTCAATAAATAAGTAGATATAGTAAAAGATATCATAAAAAGCACAGCATACGGGACTCATTTTTTACTATATTACTTATTTATTGATAGAACTTCAAACTCCTGCACGCGCATAAATGTCTTAAGCGCACCTTTTAGTTAAAGTATTTTTTTTAAATTTTAAAACGTGTGCAATTGAAACGGGGGGAAAGCCAATAGAAAAAACATAGCAACACTAGTTACGGCTCGTTCCTATAAAAGTAATCCCATGTTTACAAAATTACGCATTTCATATTGATACATATATCCGATATCTGTATTGATCAGGTATATGTATATTTTTTTCACACAAAGTTCTCTCAGTTCGTGTTATAATAGATAAACATACAGAGAGAGAGAGAGAGAGAGAGAGGAGAGAGAGAGAGAGCACAAAAATATCAAACAAATATTTCGAAATAGATTTGATTTAAACAAATTAAAAATTATGAGGGACAAGGGCTATAAAAAAATAAAGAAAGAAACAGAAAACCGCTTCTGCTCTTATAATGAACATTTCACAAACCTCTAAATTCAATAAAAAAAATGTAAATTGTTGCATGTCCGTTCAAAGGCTGCTTTCGTTACAAAAACAGAAGTGATTTAAAGAGGCCAAATTTGCATAATTAAACAAAAATCATATATAACAAGACTTATTATGTAGTTCAAACACTGGACCCGCTGTCCTACACGGCCCCGTAATCCGTGGCGGCGCCAGTTCTTCAGTGGCCGCATTGTCTATCGGGAGTTCTCTGGGCCCGGCCAAGACAGGCTGTTTCTACTTGGATCTCCCTGCCGGGGGTTTCAGTAGGAACAATATTTACCCTCTTTTTCATATCATTCCGACAGCTGCTTTATATTCATAACTTGATACAGATTAAACAAGTATTAAGTAACCATCGGGTACGTCTATGTTTGTCAAAAAGATTTCGTTTCGGAAGAACAGTTTACTTTGAACAAATATCAATTACCCGTTTGATTGTTTTACGTGTTTCTTTTAATAATTTGCTTCTTCGTATAACGAAAGAAGTCTTTGTCGATACGAAGCACAAAAATCTTTTTATCGTTATTTTTGGAAGGAAGTGTGTGAGTCGAATGAACTAGTAGGACTGCAAAACGGTGTTTAAGTGATAATTGATAGTTGACGTCATTCTTTTAATTGGATTACTTCTTTTTTTTTAATTTTTCTATCAATATTATGCATTACTTGACAATATGTCACATGCCTAATTAGCTATATTTGATTTGTTTGGCGCAAGCATCCGGTACTAAATCAATTAAAGGCTACTATATGCATATGTAACGTGTTTTGTTTTGGTTTCTAACATTAAATTGAAGAATTATCTTGGTCTTATATTAGTAAGTCTAACATAGACTGTTAATGTATAATTCATCTTAGTCTATGAAGTATTTCAAAATTATTTAGACAGATTACTCGTAGCTATGTTCATTGATTTTACCTTACAGTATCTTGATGGTAAGGAAATTGACAACACATGTGATATAAGTCTCTCTTTATAACGTTACTACACACACACACACACACACACACACACACACACTAGCATTAGTAAGGAAACATAAAAATATCCTTGTTAATGAAAGTAAAAAATAGATAATTTCTATAATAAAGTGCTAGATACAAATGAGTTTAGATTTGCTTTTGAAATTCTTGTTATGTTGGATGTTCAGACTGCCTCGAGCTCCAATACTTAGTAATTCTTATATTATTAAAATTAAGTAAAACACATCATCCAGCTTTCCTGATTTACTAAATATTGAAGTGTATGATTACGGGACAAAGTTGACATAAATCATTACCTTAATCAACATCACTATTTGTTAAAAAAAAAAAATATCTGGTTATTTAATTAGAGAAACAAGACTGGTGAAATTCGCCTATAAGTATTTAGGTATTACTTAGTGTTAAGGTATTCCGACTCTAATAGTGATGTCTTTGAAACAGCAAATGGTTATTATTTCTAGCAAGTATGTGCTATAACTCACTTATTTTCAAATTTTCAGCCAGATTTACCGTCTGATTCAAATTTTATTCAAAATTGAAGTTTACAACCCTTGATCGCCAAATTGACCAAAAAGTCCGAGCACCATATCAGACAAATATAAGTATTTTTCCTTATAAAAAATAAAATAATAAAACAAAACTTGTACCTGTGAGTTGCTTTTTAATCGTACAAAACAAATATATACACATAATATTCACCAGACATAGTATACCGGTGTTAGAACAAAATATATGTTGCGGGTGGACTTTGGAAAAAGAAGAAAAAAACACAAATGCTAAAAACATAACTAAGTTTTTTTAATTTCTTTACACTGAAGAATATTAGTGCAATACATTATAAGCACATACAAATTATCTAGGACATCTAATGAATAGAACAGCAGATTATCAAAAACTTTTACCGTAAGGATAGTGAAAAATTGAAGTTTGAAGTTTACAACCCATCATTTTACGAACAGAATTGACCGGTCCCGGTGGCCGTGTGGTTAGAGCGTCCGCCCCGGAATCGGGAGGTCGTGGTTTTGATCACCGGCCGCGATATACCAAAGTTGTAAAAATGGTACTGGTATAGCAGCCTTGCTTGGTGCTCAGCATATAAAGGTAGTTTCAGGACTGGTTGGCTCGGTGTCAGGATAATGTGAATGGGTGTGGTATCATGCCACATGTCTACGGCGTGATACTGCAGTGTGGCAGCACTATATCTTTCTCAAGTAGACACAGTCTCCAAATGACTGAAATACTGTCGGTGAGACGTTAAACCCAACAAACAACCAAACGAAGAGAATTCAATAAAGTAGACGACATGACAAGGGAGTTAATTTGAATTTATATAAATGTTAAAAAGCTTCATCTTCTTCATGAAAATTGCATGGACTTTTTCCCCATAACATGAAATTGCATTCATTTTGAAAAAGCGTTTCGTCTCATTTACGTACTGTAAGATAGTGTGAAAAAAGTATAAATGTATCCAGAAATGAAAGATATGTATTTTGTAAATTCTAATGATTTTGAAAATGATTATGATTTTTTTTAATATGTGGTTTAGTAATGTGAGAAATAAATATATTGAAACATATATTAAAACAAACATGTTTGATATTTAAATTTTGCAAAAGGAGAATAAAATGTTTATATAATCTTGTAAAATATGCCAAGGAATCTACATAATCATAATATGACTATGAAATGTTGCTTGTCACCACAACGTCAAAATTCACGTTAACGTTACGTTCTGCGAAGTTACTTCATTTTCGGTGCATATCAAATCTTTACTTCGAATTTGTGCTATATAAAAAACGATAAAACTCGTTGTGTTTGGTGACATTATAGCGTTTTGGTATATACGTCAAATAAAATTATGTCAAGTGTTCGTACTTATACCAAGGCCATTGAACCCCAGTCTCGATGATACAATCAGATGTACGTATGTTTGCCATGATGACAGTCATCAGAATATCCCTGGCTTCAATAGACGCACGATTATAGGATCCGACAGTTGAATCGATACATGAAAGATACTTGTTCATTTTGTGTATAAAGAGAAATAATTTCACATTATAATCTAACCAAAAGAGCAGTCTGCACGGGTGTAATTATCTTTCTCCCTCAATCCTCTGACGACCGCCCATGTTCATGGAGGCCATAAGTAGGAGTGTATTTAAATAAGAAATAGATAATGTATTTTGTTTAATTTAAAGTAATCCGTTAGTGTCTTTTGTTGGTCACACAGATGATTCTTTAGATTGAATTGAACCCTAAATGACGCATAAAAACTTTTTCTTTTTTAAATTTAAAACGCACAGTTTAATAAGCAACATAGATCAATGCAGTTGACGAATAAAATTAATTTTGATAATTCGATTAGAAAGATGAAAGGATATTTCGTTCATCTCTATTATTAACTATTAATACAACTCATTCCAATTCACATGGAATACAATATTACTGAAATTAATATGAAATGCAGTATAGAAATGTTCATGTTTTCCATTCATCAAAATACATTTAACTGATATTTGTTTAAACTTTCTTTTTTCGTTGATTTGAGAAATAAATTCTTTAATAAATATGTACATATTATACTTTGACTCGAAAGGTTTTATGTTGGGTCAGTACTTTGCCCATGGAAAATTAGAAAAGAGATTTGTCCCGAAAAAGGTTCGAATCCATAACCTTCGGATCCGCAGGCAGGTACGTACACTACTACCAGACCACGGCGTCCAAACTGATGCAGGCAAACAAAATCAGACATCTGTATGTCTTAAAACATTAATAAACGATCAAATACTACGAGTAAAGCAATATACAAAACAAATAAACACTAACGTGTTACAGCGTGTATATATTACATGAAACTATACCCGGTGGTTGACAATTCGTTTGTTAAACAGATGGGATAAATATGCGCTGATAAGTCATTTATTTTAAAACATGTTGTTTGGAAAATAAGTCTTACATTAACCTTTACAAACATCCATCATAGTGGTTCCTAGTCTGGAGTTCCTTCCCTTTATTACTACGTAATTAGTAATACGAAGGGAACCAGACTAGGTGGTTCCTATAGGTTGGACTAGTACGTGGCGTCGTGAAAACTTTGAAAGATTCTAGTAAGTAACGATGGACATGTGATGGCCTTTAGATAGATATACATGTACAAGAAGTTTGGTCGACTCTTCAAAATTATTTTATAGTTTATAGACTGGTCACATCCATCCTCATTGTATATTAAACCTTGAATCCTTTGTTATCCACCAAGCCACTTTTATTTATAATTTCTAAATGATTGAGGGTGAATACCATATAACTATAATGAAAAAGAGGAAGTCTATTTACCATACAATAAGATTTATTTATTATTTTTATTTTACGAGTCAAAAAAAGATGTGCTTCACGAGTAAAAATATCAATTTCCTATTATCACGAGTTAAATGTTATATTACATTCACATGAACACATATTCTTATTTTATGTTTTTTTTCTATGGTAGCTATTCATAGTTTGCTTAGTCCTGTCTTTGAAATTACCCCCCGGGATCCAAAATTGTATGATATGACATCATCATTACAGATTTTATATAACCCATTATATCTCTTTATCTTTTTTATCCCGCCTCATTTACTGGTAATGCGTTTATCTTTTTTTATTTATTTATTTACTATTATTATTATTTTATTAATTTTTTTTTTTTAAATCGGCATACATAAAACTTTTATTCCCATGAAAATGATAAAATCTCATTTCCTATGGTGTATGATATAATATATCATTAATGAATTATTTAATCTTTTCACCGAATGATAGAATAATATCTACTGATCCCTTTTCATCTACTAATTCATCTGTATTTATACACGAGGGTTCTCATCCCAGTCCAGGAAATTCCGAACGTGGTATAGTATTTGTTTTTGTTGTTTCAAATTCTTGACACGCCAAGTGAAAACTCATCTGGCAATAATTTCAGGAAAACGTTTCAAAGCGCTAAAGTGGTTAGGCTAAAATGCTTCGAGGGCATCTCATAATGTCTGTGTGAATTAACTACGTAAACACATATGTAGACAGTTTATGAGAGAGGAATAGAGTTCATTCCACGTCAATATTCACAGAACGAAATCACTGATTCATGTCTTAGATTTAGAGAGAAGCATTTATCAAAATTAATCCAAATATCCGGTCATCGTTTTCCTAACTGCCTGTTTACAATATATATTAGTAAATCTATATAATCAGGAACTGTTGAGAGGGGTAATGAAAACAACAACAACAACAATACAGATACGTGCGTTTTCTTCTGGTCCTCCAGTCTCCCCTGCAAACTTAAGAAGGTTGTGTCAGTATCCATGCATCGTCAGCGATGTATATACGAGGTGTAAGACTTTGTATCGCTGGCGATGAAAAAAAGAGGATAAAGTTTAAACTTAAAATTAGGCCTGGTATTCTATTAAATATAAACCGATTATACGACGTCGCTGACTTAATTTTTCGCAACGTTAGTTTCCATCCATGAATGAATGAGTGAATGAATGATTGAATCAGTCAGTCAATCAATCAGTCAATCAATCAATCAACGTTTTCTGAGAAAGACGGTAAGTCTGAATACAACATGAACATAATTAAATAGTTAGTGGCTGAAAAAATAGATTTGTATAAACTCCCTGCAGCGTTGGTATTTCCAACTGAATTATTTTGAACATTTTTCGGATATGTATATGTACTTTATCATGGACGATGAAGGTTGTAGAAGGGAATTACAGCTTGCCTATAGGGATGGCTGCGATTTTTCGAGTTGCATTTATCCGAAGTTCTTATATGGATTATATTATTTTATATAAAATAAAAGAGACTGAATGAAAACTTAACCTCGATTTTCCGAGTTTATCTCCCCCATCAGACCTCGGAATGTCGCATTTTGACTTTATTGTATCAACAAGAAAAACGGAAGAAAAAAGGGGAAAAGAACGACAACAGATCAATCATAGGTACACACTAACGTGTACATTTAATGATCACCGAATGATCTGACTGATTCACCAGGTTTTTGTTAATATATATTTATATTTTCATAAAGATTTCTTTATGATTTTGCTGCTACCATTCTCCCTAATATACCAACACTAAGAAATAAAATGCAGTCAACAAACTTATTTCTACTACTTTTTGCCATGAAATACTCAATGTACAAGGGGAATAACTGTTATTACAAATCACATTAACTATCTACATTAGTTGTATACCCTGTCTAACGTTCCGAGCGTTCTTGGTATCTATAATTTTCTTCTAGGTACAAACTTCTAGGAAAAAAACTTCAAGATATGGAATATATACGATTAAAAAGACAGCAAAATTAAGAATCATAATGATATATACCGCTAATAAAAAAAATATGATCAAACGCGGGCACCTGTTGAAAATAACTCCAGTTCATTATTAATGACAAAGCAGCATATTCATTTTAATCAATATCCTAGATTGGAATTCAAGCATAAAAAATGGGGGTTGAGTTCACTGTCAAATGCTATTTGTGGAGCAGAGCGTTTGACAATAAAGTATTGGTTCTTCATTCACTCTTAATTCCAAGTTCACTCACCAGGTGTCATTACGGGACCTCGCTGACTTAACATCACTTAGCTCCTCCCCGATATAGGTTCGAGTCCCAGTAGAGTCACTCAGACTTTTTATTCGAGGAAGCCTTCAGGCTAGTGTGCGGTAGCTCGATATTTTTCGTGAAATTTGTTGTACCATTTTCTTATTATTAGTGTACGAATGAATGACAACGCTTGGGTTTTTTTGCATTAGGCGGACAGTTAACCTATTATCGCTCTAAGGAAGGACCAGTACTAGACTCATATCCTCCGTAAAAAAACTCGCATACAAAATCATGGTAGGTAGCCGCCGGGGCTTGAACTCACGGCCCGCTTATTCAATATATAGAGCGTGAAAATATTTTTCTACATGATTTATAGTGACATTAATACGAATTTTATGGCACTGGCTGCAATGCTAGGTTGCGAGTTCTAATCCAGCTTGGGGACGTTTTTGTTATACGTATAAAAACTCATTAATAATATAAAAAAAATGAAAATAAAATGTATGTTCAGCAATACTAAAGGCGTTTGCCTGATTCAGATTAAAGCAGACACAGTACCGTTGCCATAATAACAGCGTAGATAAGTGACTCTCAGCAAAAGGTCGGCCTGGGTGACTGGTCATTTGGCTAACTTTATTTCAGTAAGGGGCTCACGTTTGGGATTTCCATTTACCAAATCAAGACAATTTAAGTCACCCAGAAAATTGTATTATCAGGCCAGCTGGTGTGTGTGGGGGGGGGGGGGGGGGGGGGGGGGGGGGGGGGGGGGGGGGGGGGGGTGGACTCTGGGAATTAATTACGAAACTACGATCAGTATGTAGATCGAAGAGATGTGTTCGTATAAAAAATTTTAAGTGACGTTCATTATTTTTAAATATTAACCTTTGTAAGCCTGAGCTCATATTAATATCTGAACTGTTTGGCCTGCACTTAGAAAAGCAATGGAAAGTATTATGCACAATGCAATTATGTCTTTAAGCAGTGGATCTACTTTCAATTTCAAACAGTTTGTTTAAAAGAAATAACTATTTCGAATTTGGAAAACACCCACAGTTTATTATTTCATTTTACCGTTTCTACCCGAACAGTAGTATATAGTGACATTTTCTTTCGAGGGCGAAATTCCTGTATATACTACTCCGAACTATCGACAGCGGATTCAGTTGACCAACTGTAGTTCTACTCGAGTTATAGAGCGTCCGCTTCGGGTGCGGAAGGTCGTGGGTTCGATCCCTGGCCGCAACATACCAAAGTCGCAAAAAAACCCCAAAACACACACACACACACACAAAAAAAAAAGCAACAAAAAATGGTACTGTTAAAGCTCCCTTGCTTAGCGCTAACCATATACGGGTAGTTGCAGGACTGACTTGCCCGTTGTCAGGATAATGTGACTGGGTGTGGTATCATGCCACATGATGTCTACGGCGTGATACTGCAATATGGCGGCACTATATCTGTCTCAAGTAGACATCGTCTCCAAATGACTGAAACACTGTCGGTGGGACGTTAAACCCAACAAACAAACATCACTCGAGTAAACTCGTATTGATGACGTAATAAATATACTCTAGTTAGCAATCAACTGAACGCATGAGGTTTACCTCTTGTGGCGTAATTTGTAAATAGACATATGGTTAAAACAATAGATCTTTTATTCATGATTTTTTTTGCTTGGACTTGAATAAAGTAGCTGCCAGCTTACCGGCTTATTTAAAGACAGGATATCATAGATATTTATAATTTTCTATAAATTTGCCTAGATGCTTTCCGTTCGCCATATTACTTTCTAGTCTACCCACCTACCTCGCTGGGTTGAACTCGCGTAACCCTACAGAGTTCGTAGGGTAAAAACCCCGCGCGTTTTATTGCAACTCTGGTAACTTTAGCTAACTCTAGTAGGTAATCTGAACTCGCTCCAAGTCAAACCGGCATAGCGCCCTCCAACGTCATAATGCTAGGTGCACATTTTGATATGGAACGCCATGACCGTCTTATCATGACTTGTTTGCTTATATGCGGTAGTTATTTCATTATATTCGGTAGATATTGTATTATATGTGGTAGATATTTCATTATGTGCAGAAGAAATTTCATTATGCACTAGATTTACTCGTATGAAACATCCGGATTCGTTATAATCCGACAATATTCGATATTGTTCTGAAATATTCTCATCATAACGACGAAACTACCGCACATAATGAAAATACTGCCGCGTATAATGCTGAAAGCACCGCATATAAGGAAATCGTATGTACAACATATAATGTGAGATCTACAGCGTATATAAACGAAAGTACGACATATAATGTGATTTCTACTGCATATAAGGAAAAAAGCACCACACAAAATGGGAACAGTGATTACTACATATATTCCATTTTGCACATCATGTAATGAAAAAAGCACCACGTATAACGTTTTATCTATTACACACAATAACAAATCTATTGGTCTTCGTACCACACACAAAGGCAGTATCACCATATATAAGAATAGTTCTACTACATATAATCAAGAATGTGCAGCATATAAAGAAACTAGTACCACACATAATGAAATTTCTACTGTAGACAGGGTTAGATAACTACTGTATTGTAGTAGAGGTATAAAATGGCACTTGTACTATCTTGCCATAGAGCTAGCTTTAGTGGCGACGTGGTAGAGTGTCCGATTTGCATACCGAGGGTCCCGAGTTCGATACCAGCTCGGGGCAGTAGGATTTTACTGGGTTACATTTGGCGCCCAACGTGGGGCGCCATTTGTAGCCGGGGTTTCAATAAGAAACAATACATTGATTCTGCTTCGTCTTTACCAAATCAAGAAATAAGTTCCAAATAATAGTTTCACGTAATATGTAAAGTTGAAACAGTCGAAATATCTTTCTACTCAACAAGAAAATGATGCCATTCAACATTGACAAAGTTGAAAGAAGTTGATTGAAGTAGAAGAACCAGTACCGTACGGTTCGGCGACCAGAGAGAGAGTGCCGTGAAATTTAGGGAGGCGGAAGACAGCGAAATTTACATTAAAAGCTCGTGCAGCACGCACTCTGTCTCATTCTCTAAATTCAGATATTTCCTAATAAGGTAAAATACTTTCAGAAGGTTTTATAAATATTCATAAGAAACAGGTCACATGTTAGACGAATACAAAACGATGCTGGCGAGTACAAAACACGAGACTTAATGACGAACACAAGATTCACGTGCACTGTAAACAAATACATGTGTAATACGTCACACACAGAAACTTTAAAATACATTAACTATATTATCTAACCCTGTCTACAGTATATAATACAATATCTACTGCATATAATGAAATGACTACCGCATATAAGCAAATAAGTCAAATAAGACGGACATGGCGTTCCATATTTTGACATTTGTTATTCTGCTTGCGTACATATGTTATTTTGCGTAGCTACATGTGTCATTCATCAATCCGTTGAACCGACGAAATAAATTCCATTTTAATACGAATGCGCAAACTGGACTGTCCAGCTATACGCAGTTGCTATACGGTGATGAAATGGAAATAAAAGCAGATGTATTTTCAGTTGTTTTTTATGATGTGACTGAATAATGAATGTTTAATGTAAAAAAACAACAACAACAAATAACGCAGACGACAACTACGCCGTATTGCACTAGTCAAAATGATGCTTGTCACTTTGACAAATGAAGCAATAAACATGTCAAAAGGCAAAATGTGTTTTTTCCCGAATTCTGTACTTTAAGCATTGTATCGTGTCCTTTTTCTTCCTTTGACAAAAGGTTTGTTTGTTGCGTTTCATGTTACAAGTTCACAACAGAGTACATTACGCACAAGTGCATATGTACTGATAATTAATAGAAAGCGGAGATGAAATCAAGGGAGAGTGCTGAGCCTAACCCGGTCACTCATATTTACCTCAGTGATCTCCCCTGTACATTTAAAAGAACAATTATATAGTAAAAATTAATACATGAAGTTTTTTGTTTGTTTTTGTTTTGTACTGAGAACTATTACAGGCAATGAAGATGAAGACCTCATATATTCTGTGGTGTATGATGATATCGCTCAGTCTTTACACAGAAATCATGGAATAAAAGATTGCCCTCCCTCCCTTCTGTAGTTCAATGTAATTTGTTTTCTAATTTCTCCAGCTGACGTACGATAGGTCAGTGGTTTTACCCGTGTCTCCCTCCATTTGCTGATGCTGGGTGTTGCTGTGTATATGATTGAAAACTGTCACGGCGACGGTTAACTCCAACAGCACAAAAACAAAATGTCTCCGTAAAATAGGTTGACGTGAAAAATACTGGCAGGTTCAGTCAGATCGATAAGCATACCGTAATTATGAAGTTTGATTACAGCCAAGCTAATAGTATTTTATTGTTGGTCAACCAAATTGACTTTTGAGTGAAACAATATATATTTTAAATCGGTTGAGGTATTAGCCATTTTAGCGTGTATGTGTGTGTGTTGGGACGTTTAAACAGATACTAGTGTTCGTTTCTCATGAGCTCCGGGTGCATTTATACGGAGTTATACGGTATTTGGCTTTTTTTTTTTTTTAGACACGAATATAATGGTAACACTGGTATATTTAAGTTTCTGGCGGCAAATATATTAAATTGGTTATGCCCATATATATTTTATAATGATATAGCCAGGGGCGTATACCATATACGCACATGGAGTGGAGGTCCTCCCCAGCTGGTGCTGCTTGGGGCTTCTTCCGTGATGTATTTGAATATAGAACCGCAACGGTTAGGTCTGAGATGTGGACAAAACTCCAAATTTAAATTTTAAATTGCTGTAGTTGTTTTTTTTATACGAAAGTGCGTATTGTGGGCAATATGGTAGTATATCATTTAAAGGATTATCCCTTTTAAGAAATTGCCATTTTGGCAAAAAAAAAAAAAAAAAAAAAATAATAATAATAAAAATATATATATATCATAATACATGACTGTGCTTGCATTATTGCGTTATTTGGTATGACGAGTTTTATGTGCAAAACAGAAGTAAAATTTGATTATGATGTAAAATGAGCATTCATTAAATCGCGAAGTTATATTAGGAATTCACATCTCTGATTAAATTAATTTTGTCTGTTCAGCAGTATTTTCTTTCCAATTAAATCCATGAAATTCATTACAGTAATTTCTTTCTCTCATTAATATTGACAAATATGTCAGGAAAATGTCTCTCATTACGTGAAAATTGATTAAACGCTTTTAGCCAATCCCTAAATGCAACGATGAAGAAAAGGGAACTATTTGTACGCGTGTGTTCATACGTATCGATAGATAAAGTACGGTATACGGTACACATGTCAGTTGTATTTAGTTTAATATCAAACATTTTGAATTTTAATGCGCCTGAACACCTCTGACTTCCTGGGGATTATGGTCGGCATACTTCTGGCTCCAGGGAAGGATTCAGACCGTCTGCAGCAATCCTCACAGCTTGCCCGCCGTCTTCACCCACATCATCATTTTTTTCATCTCAGTCTTGATATATCGTATTTGCAATTTTAATTATAGATCTATAAATTAATGAGCTTAATTTGACACATCGATTTTGCACATGCGCGATCAGACCGGAAGGTGTTTCATTCTAGATATTGACATATATATAAATATGACAGTGGTAAGAGCAGTTCAATCCGTTCAGATATACTTGCCCAGGGGTTTTCTCAACAAAGTGCACAATGTATCGCCGCATAAAGAGAGGTGTCAGAGAGAAATTATTTTGTCTGTTTCCCTGAATAAAAATCCTTTGTATGTAAAAAAAAAAACAAAAAAAAAAAAAAAAAAAACAGTAGAAGATATCTAGTATAAATTAAGGAATGCAAGGTCTTTTCCCAAAGTTTTACTGTTAATAACTTTAACTTTTAATAAAGTATTTTCTAATTTCTTTATATCGTTTTTATTCATGCAATACAATTAATGAAACGAATCTCCATTTGTATTACAAATATAACATTTCCGTTTTGGTCTTTGAATTATTTTTGGTATGCCATAATCTGTACTCACTGTCACGTGGGTGGGTGCGTCTGGTTCCGGAGATCGTGCATGGAATATAGATCCAAATAAGTTAATTCATTAATTTGATATCACCCGCCAATTACTGAAGCGAAACTGCAAAGATTACCAGACCCGGATTCATCGGGTATGTGTGTGTGTGTGTGGAGGGGGTGTTAATGTTTTTACCGGGTACATTTATTTTTATTTTTTTTGTATCAAAGAAATATCTTGAAACATTTTTCTTAATATTACAATAAGCACATTGCCTCACCCTCTCTTCTACATTTTTTCAGATAACAAATGCACAAGAATAGTTTAGTGAATGTATTTTAAATCTTAAAAGAATATAACAAAATAATGTTGTTGTTTTTAAATAGAGCACAAAAACATAAATGTAATACTTTATTGTGCCAAGGAAAAAAATAACCCTATCAAATACTTTTATTTATGCATGATATTTTCTTTTCTTTTTCATTTTGTTTATTTATTTTTATAGGTATATTGAATTGAAATTTTGATATTACTATAAGTTCTCTAGCTGGATTCGAACACGCAAGCTAGCCTTGCAGCGTGCTGCATAAAAGATTGTAGGTAGCGCAATATAAAACACGGATGTTTTTTTTTATTGGTTAAGAACATGACTTGCACAGCTATAGGCTAAAGTAAAAAAAAATCGACCCAAGCAATATTATTATATCACTCATGTCTTAGATCCATTGCCTTCAAGTTCCAATATATATTATCTAACTTTAAGGGAGTCACACCGGAGTGCTCACTATGAAGAATTGAAAAATAAACAATAATGTTGCGTTTTATGCTTACACGTACACCTCTATGCAAAATCTAAACAAAAATTACCGTCCTGTTTCATTTTTTTATCTAAAGATATCATTTTTAGAAATAAAAAAACAACAACAACCAACAACAAATAAATGTCATATCTTTTTTATGAAAAAATGTTTTGCTATTGATTATAAAAAAAATTAAACAAACCGTTAACTAAAAATACATGAAATATGTTATAAATTCTTACCATACCAAACCAATTTTAAACACTGGTCTATGTTTTTTTTTAGATTTCCAATATAGGCCCTATCGCTAAAAATTACATAATTGAAAGACATATTTCAAAGTTTACCTGAATTTTCTACGAAGTAGATCTATTTCGGTTGATCTTTCCAAATTAAAAAAACTTTTACCGAGTGGTTTTGATTTTTTTAGTCCTTCAATATATCAGGTACCATATTTGTTATTAAAGTTAGCATAATCTATCCAATAAATACATATACCACGGAGCTACATTAAAGTAGGTTATTTAAATCTCTGCCTATACAAATTACAAAAATAAAATAAAATATCTTTCCTTTCTAAACCTGATCTGAGTGATAAATGTTTTAATGGAATTTTCCTGAATTTCAGGATTTTCAGATTGACAAATGACTTCTTATTCTAACTTTAACTATAAACTATATTTAAACTTCCAACTCTACCCACCCATGCAGATATAATGACCAAAAAGTAGAATAGAAAGAAAAAGTTTAACAACTACTGGGATTCGAACCACAGTCCCCAGTTTCCAGACATTTGATAGTAATTTTGCCTATCTATGGATGTGTGTGACTATACCTTGAAAAAAGGACTCAATTTTCCTCCCCATATACCCTTCAGAATGCATCTCCATCACACTAGAAACATTTTTTTTTCGGGGGAGCATGCCCCCAGACCATCACAATCAGATTGTGTGCCCCCTTCTCCTTGAACAATTTTGGATCCGGCCCTGGATTACGACTTTTACCCAAAATCTTTAAACTGGGTATGCATGAGCAGTTTTCGACGGCTCTCATTCCAAGTTTCATTAAAATTTAACCAATCAGTTCCCAGATATTGCTCCGGACGGATGTGTATTTAAAGTATCAAAGGGCCACAACTCAATTATTCATGGTGGAAATTGATGGCATTTAATGTGCAGCATGTTATTATCAATATACGAATAATAATTTAATACATTCATGCAAAGTTTCAACAAAATCTAACCAAACAGTTCCAAGATATGGCTCCGGACGGAGGTGCAAATAATAATAAAACAAACAATACGGAAACAGGACATTACATGAAATAGAGAAAGATCAACAGTATAGGACCAACTGCCGGGGTGATTAAACCAGGTTTTAAAGGTCCCAATCTCGCACTTCCCGATACGAACAGTGTAAATGTCCATCAAAGTGAGACAACTATGAGGGGACTCTATGGTTCGATCTGACAGTTTTATTTGTGAACATGATCATTTATTTTCTTTTTTACATGTTACATGCATGTGGCATTTCATCTGTTATGCTTTTATGATGCTAAGTCCGTGTTTCTTTTTTCCACAAGCACGTTCTATACTTTTATTTACTAGTGTATGCTTGTGATGTTTCCTTCTAAACTGACATTATCATTTCATTCATCTAAGTTCATCAAATACTCAAAATTCTTTCATGAATGCTGCATCCACATTTGTATTATTTATCGATACCGAGCATGTTTTTTTTTTTTTTTTTTTTTTGGCCTTGAACTGAAATGCTACATTATCATGTCTTCATGGTTCAATATGCATATTCTGTAGGAAAGAAAGGCACCGTGATAATAATTGATTAATCTTTGGTAGATAGCAGTAAAAGACGACACGAATGCCATTAACACGATTACTGTATCTCAAATGATATTCGGTTTCTTTTTTTCCCCCTCTCTATCTCTTACGAACGCGCATATTTTGGCCCCTACCCAGCCATATTCGTCGGTGCTCGGATGATGTGTTCCGAATAAACCATACTTTTTTTTCCTCACTGTGCGCAGGTTCTCTATATACACATATGTATAGTATTAAAGAGACCATGTTGTGCTTTTATTTTTTTGTTCGAAATATTTTGTCATAAAAATGGATTTCAAGAACGTTTAATGGTTATACATTTTGATTTTCTGGGGAGAATTAATGAAAATTTCTGCTTTTATATAATTCATAATTATGAAAAAGACTTTTTCTTTCAAAATGGTTGCCAGTTGGCACTTGGAAATGATACAACTCGTATCTATCCAACAGTAAATAACATTCCCGCGATTTCGGGGGACTTTATCTAGTGCGTTATTACAAATGGCAAGTTTCTATTACTTGATTACGCATGATTGGTGCGCGAGTTGCTTGAGACAGCCCCCATTGGTATGAAACCTGTCGCTGTTTGTTTACCTCAGCTTATCTCATGGTGTTCAGAGCGGCTTCTTTTACGTCAGTGTATGGGAGTTAGTTGTTCAAGTCGCAACATGGTAAGTTGTCTTGTGTTTTCATTTGAGACTTATTGTGGTGTGTAGCAGATAGGATGTCTGTTAACGGCATTGATTCCATGAATGACTTTGAACCAAGGTGGTAGACTTGCTTCCAGTCGTTCGGCCCCAAGTCATATCGACCATAATTGAACAGTATGCTATTGAAAGAAACTTATACATTTATTTTTGATTACACATAATTGATTAAAAATATTGATACCTTTTGAAAATAGCTTCTGTCTTGACAAAGTAGATCAGTTATATATTTTTTTATTTAACAAGGAATTGTGGCATAATATTGTTTATCATATAATATTCCTCTCTTTTCAGGCTACTTCCAGTGACTGGAAGTCAGCAAAGACTATTTACGAATTTTCAGCAAAGGACATTGATGGCAATGATGTGTCCTTAGAAAAATACAGGTCAGTGAATTCAAGCATTAGAAATACCTGTAAATGAAACACTTTAAATAATTCTGTATAGTATTTTTCTTCATTGATAATTTTTCACGCCTATGCATTGTTGCAACACATTAACTGGGAGGACATACGTGGGCTTGATCCCCAGCAGACATGCTAAATCAAAGTCATTTAAAATGTTATTTTGGAATTTTTCCTTCTAGCTTTCTAAATATTAAGAGTTTTTTTCCAGGACAGTTTAGAACATTGTCATAATTGGGTATCATGCCACCTGTCTACAGTGTGATATCAGTAGGCAGCATGTTATATCTGATTTTCGTGCCCAACATCTACAAATCAGCAAATGTTAAAATACTGTTGGTAGGGCATTAATCCAAGCACACCTAACCAGGCTGTTATACACTCACTGTATATTATATGTTATTTGTCAGGACATGCACTTTAAATTTAGATATCAATTGCCAGACTCATGTAATATTTAAGGATGACTATTTCCTAATTAAGTGATTGAAATACTGTTCAACAGTTGGATGGATGTTAAATTCATACAAACAGACATATGAGGATGTATATGATATAGGTTTTCATTTGATCTCCCAACATTACTTATTTTTATAATAGGATCCAAGTGGTTTACCATATTGAATAATGATTGATTATTTATTTAGAGTTTGTCTTATCAGATGTTGCAGATCAAGCTTCGAGTTCAAAAGTTTCAGAATCTAGAAATATATAAGGTTATTTTTACTGCAGCTTTAAATGGTGGTGCAGAGTTGGTTAAAGCACCTTCCTTGAAACCATGAGATAGTGAGTTTGAAAGAACAGTTGCAACATACCAAATTTGTCAAGAATGGTTTTGATATAGCTGTCAGTGTAGATTGGCAGTCAGCATGTATGGGTACTGTGATTGGTTGGCATAGTGTCAGGATAAGTGTCTACAAGATATCTCAGTGATGCAGCACTTTGTCCATCTTGTGTAGAAAAACTTCAGTAACTGAAATACTTTTGGTGGGAGGTTAAACCCATACATACTAACACAAAATTTTATCCAAGGATAAACAATATGATGGTAATTTGGATGTTTTCCAAATCATGAATTAGACAGGATTATTTTTAGGAGACGATTCTAATTAATAATGGTGAAACTTAATTAAGTCATAAAATAATTTGTAAAATAAAGGGACTCCTTAACTTTCACTGCATACCTCATAGCAGAATTGAAGATGAAACAAAGACTTTTCATACATGTTTCAACACTAGCTGTTAGATAAATAGAGGATATTTGTTTGTTTAGTGGATTGAGTTCGATTTTTGGATAAGATATAATTCATATCCACTCAAAACAAACAAATTTTCTTTTTATTTTATGCTAACTGCTGCTACATTTCCTTTATAAGTAAAAAAAGTAGTCCTGGCCGATCTATATCATCACATTGTGGGCTTTGGATTTTATCTCATTCATCAGTTACTGTTAGCATAAAACAGAGTACCGGACAGTCTAAATCAGATGCTGTGGTGAAGTTTGATTGATGAACTTTTCAATTGTTCTCACATTAGGAAGTTAAAACTTAATCATATACAGGAACAATGTTATGAACATTTTATTTCGCTTTAAAGCAGTCTAAGCTAGTACAATAAAACTGTAAGTGCCCCATTTTTGTATCCATAATAGGTCATAAGTTCTTTGTTTGTATTAACCATGTCAGCCATTAAAGGTCATTCATCTTTCTTAACCTCGAAAAAATCAATATCACAACACTTGACTTGACGGTTTTGATTTAATTAAATATCAGGTTTTTGTATTTAGAGACCAGTTTAGGAAGGATTTTGAATTTATTGCAAGATAAGTCCTATGTGACCTAGTATCCAGTACTGGGTTCCTACTCAGTAAAATTCTTGTGTTTACAGAGTTTTCCTCTCTTTTTTTTCAAACACGGATCAAATGTATCTTTGATATGTAGATAAAGAGACAAAGTTTGAAATAACTAAGGTTCAATCATTGAAATGATTTGAGGGTCAAAATGGACCATTTTGTGGTCATAGAAAACAATATGTTTATTCTGCTCGGAGCTTAATTCTTAATTTAATTTACTTGCTTGTCTGTCCATCCGTCTTATCTTATTACTCTTCCTCTATTCCATGAATGAGTGTTTCATCTTGGCACATTGGCTAAATGTGTACTGTAGATATGACTCAGGAAATATATATGCACATTTGTTCAGCTGTCAGTATTTCATTTTGTGGGTTAACTAAATCCTGTATCACTTCTGTGTTGACTGAGTTTTTAGAGAACCTGATCCTCGTTTTGAATTTGGGGTATGATGATACCATAAATTGTTAACAATATGGTGCTGTTGTTATCATGCTAAGTGAAACTTCGTGCTCAGCGTAAGTTAGGGTAGTTCCAGGACTGGTTGTCCTGGTGTCAGGACTGGTATCATACCACAATACAACATTTTATTTATAGAATATAAAAGTTATCTAGAAATACTGTCACTAAGGAAGGGGATGTATTGTTAACAAGCCTGGTCAAATTTTGATCAGGTGATAATAATCTTACTGGTATGTAATTTCCTAATAATGATTATACAACAGTAATTTTAGTTAGTTTCACATTTATAATTGCATGTAGTTAAAATTAATGAAGTGACAAAACTTTATATGATAATCATTTGCTTAATTTCACACACACACACAAAATAACATCATGTTCCCAAATTTTCTATTTACCCCTGGGTTTTCTTTCTCTAAAATCAAGATATGTAGACTTGTGATTATGTAATGTATAATATATATGTTTTGTCAGTTTTGAAACTCAGCTAGCTGAATCACTTGTTTCCTAAATACTCAGGACTTTCTTCTTTATCAGGGACTGTTCATAGGTGTCTAATCCCCTCTGAAATTTTCTTTAATTTTGTGCAGTTTTCTATGCCTAAATGGTATACGGCTGCTCCCTGTCATCAAGAAAAAGGTGTATTTGTCTGGCTTTGCCAGATGTGCAGGAAGATACCTCAGTGACACTTGTTTTTTTTTTGTTTTTTTTCTGTCCGCCCATTATTTCTTCATGGTGGTATGTCTTATACTGACAGGTGTTTTGTGCACTGACAGGGGTGCTTAAAATTACTTTTTTGAGTTGATATATTTACATTAACCGCATGTCTAATTGGTTAAAGAGATTGCTAGGAGCCGTGTAACCTCACCAAAACTGTGTCTTCAGGGTCAAATTCCTGTGTCCTATGTGTGTAGTTAAACCCCTCCTTGAGATTACACAACCAAGATAGTCTAGTGTGTACTGATTACATTGCAAATGTACCATCCACTTCATCTGCATCATTTAATGATGGATACATTGATTAACCTGGGCACAGTCAGTCACAGATGCAGTGCTATATATGATGTATACACAAAATGTGTTGGAGCTTCAAATTGTTCAATTTTGAGACATATAAAATTACTACATTAAATACTTCTCAATATTATTTTTTTTTATCAGTTGATCTGAACTTGCCTGGTTCATAATACACTATGTAACAAAATTGTAAGTGTAAATCCATGTGAATGCTGGACGAGTGATATATAATTATGTATATATATACACTGACCAGTAAAGTTGGTCAAGTAGTTTGCACCATAGCCAGAAGGTCATAGTTTGATCCCTGACTGTGACACACCAAAAGTTAATACTAATGGTACTGGTATATATATCTCCCTCGTTCTTGGTGCTCAGTGCATAAAGGTTGTTCCAGGCCTAGAACTGATTGACTTTGGGCGTGCTCGATTGGCCAGTCGGAACTGCACCAGAATTGAATTCCGATTCTTCTAGAGATATTACCAAACGAGTGGATATATGTCGGAACTGAATTGTATAGACGGCCTGTATAGAGACTTCCGTACTTGTGACAGTTGCATATCACTTTCAACTGTCGGTACAGTACATATTTTGCGTTGATATTTTTTTTTTCAATTTATTTATACCAAATTATTAAATTATTGTCATAGATAAGAGAGTTTTACTGCTTTTTCTACAAAAATTGCTTACAAAACTCAGAACTCATGTTTTCAGTAACGTGTCCGCCATTTTGGTAAGGTTTAAAACGCGGCTCAATTAACATGACGCCAAAACGCCCCGAAATGAATATGCATATCGGTTTAACCATTGAAAAGCTGTACAATCCTCCGACAAATAAATGCATGTGAATCTTGCTTTCAATAGTTACCTTAGTTCAACAACCT
>CM037790.1:44866519-44916519 GCA_021229015.1 Solen grandis | reverse complement strand
AAACTCTGAATAAAGACCAGGCCCTGTGTTCTCGAAAATAGAAATGGTACTTAAGTATAATTTTCATACTTATACTCAAACTATGCCCATTAGTTTCAATAGGGATTTGAGTATGATACTCAAATTTGAGCCTGAGATCGTACTTAAGTATTTTTGAGAACATAGAGCCAGTGTCTTGATTTCCTGCACTGAAATTTTTGAGAATTTAACCTCTGAAAAACAGGCAACTTGGGAATAACAGTTCCCTTCAAACAGAGGCCAGTTTTTGGTTTTCCTCAGGTGGTCTTTGGTCACATTTTACTATTCACAGAATGATATGTTCCCATTTTAACAGTTCTAACATATATACAGTGCAGCTCCATTTTAACAATATGTACAGGGTTCAAGTTTATATACAGCTATATATGTGACTGCATTTTAACTATATGAAAAATCACCTTCAGTCAACTTAACCCTTTCCCTCATAGAGGAAACCATGAAAAGACCTATGCGAACAACATAAAACCAGATCAGCCTGCGAGTAACTCTCAGGCTGATCAGGTTTTATGCTGTTCGCTGCTCCTCAGTGGTCTGGAAATGAGGACTTTACAATTAAATTTGGTAAGGTTTAACTGTGGTTTTCTACAGATCAGGCTTTATGTGGTACCTATTGAGTGCGTCAAAATGAGTCTATATGAGGGAAAGGGTTAACAGATTTGGTGTCAAATTTCAGACCGTGCTAAATGGTTTTCATGGTATAACGGAGTATGTTATAAAGATGTTATAATGGGAATGTGTTATAATGGATCTTTACAGCACTGTTTTTGTCTTACCTATTTCTTTTATACTTATTAATTAATATTTATCTTACAATTCTTACTTCTTATAAATAAATTGTAAAACAAAGGCCTTAATTTATATTAAGTTCCCCTCCACAGTTCAAGGTTTGGACCAGTACTTTGTGTTTAGAATGTGTTTCTACCCAATTAAAGAATTTAAGTACCACTTAGTGCAATTTTTGGAACAGGTTTAAATTGGTTTGTAAAACAAAGTCCTTAATTTATATTAAGTTCCCCTCCACAGTTCAAGGTTTGGACCAGTACTTTGTGTTTAGAATGTGTTTCTTCCCAATTAAAGAATTTAAGTACCACTTAGTGCAATTTTTGGAACAGGTTTAAATTGGTTCATCAAAGTGGTGATAATGGTTAATACGAATTGCGCACTCATCTAAATACCATGTGACAGGGGTGTGACTCGGAAGCCTTTTTCGGTTGTCCTTGTACAAATAAGTGAGTAGTTAATAAAGGTATTAGTTATATAATCATTTCAATTAGCTTGATAGCTCTCACAAATGTAACTTGTACTTGAGAAATAAAAACACTCTTCCGTTATCAAAGGGTGCAGCGGAATGATTGGATTATAACACGCGAGTCCAAGAAGGCATGCTTGAGTTTATCTGAGGGATTATGTTAAAATTCATCAGTGTGTGCCATGGATCCAGTCAATATTGACCTTATTGTTCAATACCGGGTATTATAGCCCACTTCTGACGTACCCCACATAACACTTCAGAAGCCATTGTTGAGCTCCACTAACAGATAATGATATCTCCCTCTCTGTCTTTCTCTCACCATTCTTTGCCAGTTTTATCGCCAAAGGTATAAAAATTTATTTTCTTTACAGATAAGTACAAATCTCAGTGAAGTGTGTGAAGTAAATCTTATTATACTTAAACATATTCAAGTAATACAGTGATGCAAATCATTTTTCATACAATAGGTATAAAATAATTAACAGTAATAAAAATCCTCAATTCTACTGTGTCACCATTACTAAGATGATAAAAAAATTAGTGCTTTTGTAATGATTCCTCATAATTCATTGAGATGGCGTAAGATGATCCCAAATGGACATAAATTGTACAAACTTGTCGGGCACCTGTACATTTAATAGTGGCCAAACAAGCAATATCTGACCCCAGGAAGTCATTACTGCTGAAATACGTATGAGTAATAAGTCATGGAGACTCAAATGTCTGGAGAAAATCATCTCAGCATAACCATTGGTTATAAAACATTCGCAAAATATGTCTGACACACAATAGTAATGTTTTTATTGTGTATTGTCCCTTTCTAATTTTTGTTAGTAATTACAAATTAAATATTCATGATCTTTATCCAGGTAAAATTTAAAAGTTTAAAATTCAAAAATATTTTTCAACATTTTATAATATATGAATCCGTATTGGCTCATTTATTTTGATGAGAAAGTTGAACAATTATTCAAGGGACAACAATATACAGCAAAAAGCTTGATAACTGTCATGACCATGTAATACACTATTTGAATAATACAGACATGAATGTAGATCAGAAATAAGTATGGAACTATAAGTAAAGCGCACAAAAAAAGTAACAATGCAGCAATTCCCTCTTCTTATGTTGAATGTCCCACTGACAACCTCGGTCAATCCCCATGGGACAAAATTAGTTTAGTATCATAGACAAGAGGCATGATACCACACCCAGTCACATTATCCTTACACCAGCCAGCCTGTTCTGAAATTACCCTCAAATGCTAAGTGCAAAGCACAAGGGAGAAATACAGAAGAACCTGCATTTTAACAACTGATATATCACAGTTTAACCCTTTCCCTTATAGAGGAAACCATGAAAAGACCTATGCGAACAGCATAAAACCAGATCAGCCTGCGAGTAACTCGCAGGCTGATCAGGTTTTATGCTGTTCGCTGCTCCTCAGTGGTCTGGTAATGAGGATTTTACAATTAAATTTGGTAAGGTTTAACTGTGGTTTTCTGCAGATCAGGCTTTATGTGGTACCTATTGAGTGCGTCAAAATGAGTCTATATGAGGGAAAGGGTTAATGGACTTTTCATTTTGACTTACAGGCTATCCAATAGTTATACTGGGATCACAGGAAGTCAGTGGTTGACCTGGCTTACACAAAAGAACACACGGTTATGTTTCTGAGCAATTGATTTAGCTATGAATGGGAAATGTTCGGCTTTAATTTTTGTGTTACCTAGTGTAAACAGACACATAGGGATCATTATCTCTAGATCTCTAGATCTTTATATATATCTTTAAGTTAAAAAAATATCAAGTTTGATAATTTTAGGATTATGTGTAATTTGGGATCTATTTCATTTTAAGGAAAACTAAAAAAAAAAAAAAAAAAATAAAATAAAAATATATCAAATACACATTTAATCAACAATACAGTAGACTCCATGTTTTTTACCCAGCAGGATTCCTACAGAAATTCTATTATCTTTAAATTGAACTACAGAAAAAATTATCAAAGGAAGAAGGCATTCAGAAACAGTTTCTTCCCTGTGAGATATTTTGTTCTGCAAAAGGTAAACTGAGTGCGACATGGTCATCAAGTCTGTTGCAATACTGGTTTTATATTTACAATAATATCAGATATATCTGACAACATGCACAATCCATGCCTCGCACTACTTGCTAGGCCATTAGTATGTGTACACAAAACATCCCTGTTTGAGTGTCAATTTTTCAACTCTGACAACGCAGTCTAGCCTTTTTTTTCAAATATTCTACAAAGTATGATTATTTCAAATCATTTTCAACTTTATTATACAACTACATGGTTTTGTTACCTTATCAGTATGAGAAATAAGATTTTCCTATGTTCATATAACCTTTTCTGTTTTCAATCTTTTGGAGTTTTCTGGAAATATTAATGCTGCATGCTATATTTTCACATGGTGTTTCAGCATACAACTTAATTTCTATCAAGATAGGAAAAGATAAATTTTATTTTTGACGGAATACATCTTTAAGTATGTGAATCCCTTAACACAAGCCACTGTTGGATATAGTACCAGATAATCAGCCTAGAGGCCTTGGGTATGAGCCAGGCCACCAGAGCCTCTGTGACTAATTCCAAAACCTCTCCTACACCTTTTTTAAGGGGGTGGGGTGTGGGGAACTCAAGCTGAAAGTCAGTTGCATGCGCCTAATTTTCAACAAGGTTTGTCCTAAAAATACATGAATAGGACTAACATGAAGAAGATGACAACCAATAAAAAATCTATGTTTAAAATGAAACATTACAAGCTAGAACACCTATATATAAACAAAACTGTCCGCATTCAATTTACAAATCATTCACTGACATTCTTGACAGGTACCATACAATGGCCTGTATAAAATTGGTTACTCAACAAATAAATATTTATGAGAAACAGTAAGGAGTGATCAGCATTTATGACCCATTATAAACATTACAGATGTCTAAAGAATGCTCTGGACATTGATGTACGGCTTTTAACTGTTTGTTTCAACCCTCCTTTATTTTATTAAATACAGTGTACCAAAAATAAACAGTGAGTTTAATGAACTTCCTCATTTTCACATCCTGTTATTTACTGAAGGTGCTCTGGTCTCTAAAAATTTTACCTCATGAATATTAAAGTAGAAATTTACAAGTTGATGAATATAAATTCAGTGAACTTTAATTAGTATATGATACAATATTGTTGTTTTTCTGTAAAAACTGTAGAACCTGGAGAGCTCCTGGTTCTATTAGCTCTCTGATCAAGATCTGCTCCTTTCTCCAAGTTGTCATAACACGTCTACATAAGGCAAATTAACACGACGCCAAAACAGACATATTCCCGCCCCGAATGTTTGACGGATGTTGTTAAACAAATGTAACTATTGAAAGCAAGGTTCATGTGCATTTGTTTGTCGGAGGTTTGTACAGCTATTCACTGGTTACACTGATTTCCATATTCATTTCAAGGTGGTTTGGCGTCATGCTAATTAAGTGTGTTCATTTGATTCAGAATCAAGATATACAAGCTGGAAAGGTTCTCACAAATCAGACAAAATAAACCCTATTTAAGACTTAAATGATAAAGCCCTATGATATGGATGTTCCCTTTAGTCCAAGAAGGCCAGGGGTTTGATCCTTTGCTACAAAATTCATTAATGAAAGTGACACAGGAGGTCATGAGGTGTTATGTATGTTGGAGTAGTTTTCGTTGCTTCTAGGTTTGTAGCTCGAAAAATGTAACTGTCAAATATGCCAATCATGTCTACTGTGTAATACCACATCGTTGCAACACTGTTGGTAAAGTCTCAAAATTAATGAATGAAATATTTATTGTGGGACATATAAACCCAATAACTGCTATTTTTACTGTTTATAACAATCCTGTTCACTTCTGGATCCGATACTGAAATACAACACAAAGAAATATTTCAAGTTTTCAGCAACAAACAGCTTGTCAACCGTTCAAGGTCTCATAATACACTGAAGCTATGTGCTTATCTGAATTTGTTATTAAAATAAAGAGTAAGCATACTTTCTTTTAAAACATGAAAGGGTAAAATCTCCCTTTGATTAGGAAATAATTTCTAAAACAGACCAAGAATTTACTTTCAATTTATATCTCTAATTGATATAAATGGGAAAATAATTGAAAAACTAAATGGTCTGGAACGATATGAATCCTATCACTTCAGCCTCAGCACAAAAAGCTAAACTGCTGTAACATATACTAACTTGTGTTCACAAACTGGTGTTATAGCATAACTTGGAAATGAGTTAGTCAATGAAAAGGTGAAATTGTTCAATACATATTTATTACATATTACCGTGGTTTTCTGACAGTGATGAAGATAATGATGGTGGGTTACATCTGCTGTAAAGGACTGTCAACAAATATATAGGAAGGTTCTGAAAAAATCATTCCCAGTCGGTATGTAACACTACTGGAATATTACCCTGTGAAAATTTAACATTACTGGAAATGTTCTGAACAAATCTTTCCATATGGGTATGTAACAAATGTTTCCCTGCCAGACGTTTCAAACGCAGAACTTTTCACTACAGTAATACCTCGGGTGCCTATTGCTGCTTAAAGTCCCAGGGTCAAATTCCACCAACAATTCTTAATGCTATAAGTAAAAGTAAAACACTTAAGGGCAAATTTCATAACTCTCGTTTCTCTGATAAAAATACCCAAATGTTTTATTTCTTATCAATTATTGTTAGTTATTAAGGTAATAATTCATTTCAACTTAGTCACGTACTTGAATATTTCATAAAATATTTATGGCAGAATGTGTGTCTACCTAGTTTAAGAATTTAAGTATTACTTAGCCCTAAGTAATTTTGTGGGTGGAATTCGAGCCAGGCCTAACAAACTTTCTTTCTGATACTGTATCTTCCTTATCAGGTTTTCTGTCTGACCGATTTTCTACACAAAATATCTGAAATATATAATTTAATTTGCATGTGCAAAGCATTCCACTGCTGCATTAACAACATATCCATGAATAATATTCTTGTCACAAAAGAACCACGGAATATGTATCCCATAGTCAGTGTTAAATAAAATGTGGGATTGACAACACTAAAAAGAATAAAGTAAGACAGAAATAGGTACAAATACATTAAAACTAGAGAAAAAAAATCTATCAGGTGAGCATCCCGGCGAAAAATAAAATTGAAAAATTGAGGGGACAAGCATCATTAAGTTTCTGTTGGTATACAAATAATTTGCATGCACATAAATAAAATGCTCTTGTCTCTTTCAAGTGTTTTGTGTTCTTTGTTCCTGTAGAAACACGTATTTGCTATAGCAGTGTAACAGTATAGTATTTGTTATTATTTGACCACCATGTGCACCACAAGGTGTACAATTTCTGTACAAATACTTTCTAATTGTCAAAATCCTTGAAGAATTGTGACAAGCAATGTAAATAAAAGCCATTTTGAAGGATCAGGTGTAATTCTTGCAGTGCAAAGTCACGAAATTAACAAAAGAAATTTATTTTTAATTACTCTTGAAAACCTTAGATTCTATGTGTATTTACTTAGGAACACCTGTTCAGCAACACAGGGTTACGAGAGTTGAAATTGTAACTTATCACACTGAAATAATTTCCATACAAAAGTTAAAAGTTGAAGTCAAGCGCCCATATATTGTTTGTCTCTCCAAACACTCAATCTTGACTTTATTTATTTCAACATAAATTTTACACACAAAAAAAATGGTAATTCAATCTTCTTCAAGAACAAGAAAGAGTCATTTAATGTCCAACAATAAAAATAGCAGAAGCTATACCCCTACAAAGTATTCTTTTTGAAAAGGCAAGAAGTTTTTCATTATAATTATCTAATTAATTAATGATCTATTAATTAAGTTTAATGTAGCTTCATATATTGCTAACTCTGCAGAGATAAAATATAACTTAACGTTCAAGAACAAAAAAATCAAAGCATACCTCATATATCTTTTTCTTTCCACAAGATTTTTTTTTAATTCACTTGGAACTTATTCCACAATTTACATAATTGTTGCCATCTCCCTGATTCATGCAAATACCATCATGAAGAAACACACACACCAAATGTTAGGAGCAGAGACAGGTATTAGGTAGGTGTCCAACCTTCCTAACAAAGACACTGTTTGTCATTCTTGTTTCCCTCACTTCATCACCGGACGTGTGCCAACAGACACAGGCCCGACACCCTGGGCATCAGAGGTCAAGCCAGGTATCAATAGACCAATTAACAACCTCTCAACAGGTGTGATCATCAGGCAGGTATTAATTAATACCCCCCACAAAGGGAAGATGATCAGTTTCTTGTGCCTGCAATCATGGGTGCTTCTTTTAAGGAAAGGTATTAAGGAATTAGGTGGGGATTGCTTCTCCTTGGGGTTCCACTTAAGTGCCCTGTGATGTGCAGGTTTTAGGATATCCAAGGGATCACCATTCAGGGATTATAACATAGATTGTGTTCAGATTAAATCCAGCACCTTGACTTATGTGATAAATATGCTTGTTACATGTTGATTGATGATGTACTCAACATGATTATAATGCAGGCCATTCTTTCTACATGGAGGACAAAGGACTTTTTTTAAATAATAAATGTATGTATATAAAAGATGAAAATGCATTATATATTTAATTGTGTGGGGAGATTAAAAATCAAGGGTAAAAAAAGCAATCTTGGGTGGGGGGGAAAGCAATCTTGAAAAAAAAAAAAAAAAGCAATCTAAAAAAGCAATCTTGAAAAAAAAAATCAATCTTTATTCTAAAATATACGGAATATATTTATCATCATGAAAAAGATAACATCTTATCGTTCATGGTGTGCGACAAGATTCATCTTGAATGAATATTTTTTAATTTTTTTTTTTTCACCCGAAACCATGAAATTAAAGTGTATCTCCAACCAGAAAGATATTACATCCCCAAATTGTCTCCATATTAAAGCAATTTATGTATGAATTAAAAAAAATCATTTCTGGACTGTACCATTTCTAGAGTAGAAATGAAATAGATCAACGGGTCTATAATTTATTCTGACTGATTTAATATATTTCGGTACATGTAAACATCCTTTGATGAGACAATTTATCTAACAACAGATAACAGCCTCTGAAGATCTCCCATCACTGAAGATACCAATGGTGAAAGATAACAATCTTGGTTCTATCATACAAATACATTACACTATCACTTTCACCAAAAATAACCCCATTCCCCTACCCTATTAAACAGGAGTCCCATTATCAATTTATTCTACAGCCATCATTTCATTACATTCTCATTGTATGTAAATCACTTTTTTTCTTCCTTTATGATATATATTTTTCTTGAACCTTCTAATTTATCTCCTCTTTTCTGACTTTTTTGGTTATCAGGGAATCTATTTAGATAAATCAAGCTTTACCACACCCTTTTTAAAAATAGTAAGATATTTCAATATTCCTAAAGTACTGAGGACAGTTATTTCTTAAAATGTCAGATATTTTAATGTTCCAATAGTAACAAGTAAATGGTGTCTCATGCAACACATGAGTCCCCTACCGGTGAGGTGCATAATTTTTCTGTTACCATAGCAACCAGAATTTTGATCCGAGAAAAAAACAAAGTGACATGCAGAATCTCCATACTGCCAACTATTCATATAACAATTCTCATGATATTATCTTAAATGTTTTTTTATTTATTGCGGGATCCAGATTTCCTGGCGGATGGACAGACAGACAGACGGATGGATGGATGGACAGACAGTCGGAGGGCAAACCTATAGTCCCCTCCGGTGTAAACACTGGTAGCTAGGGACTAATACAATTATTTCTAGTAGTATAGAAAGTTATTTCTAAAAACTGTTCATAAAGTACTAAAGAAAGCTATTATATCTCATTATGTTTTACAAAATGTCTATAATGATGGTTATGTCACATTAATTACCACTTTATTTGTGTCACTTTTTCTTTCTTTTTTTTCACCCTAGATTTCACCTTATCCCCTGCCCCTCTCATCTCCATCCCACAAAAAAAAAATCAATATGTACTGATCTGAAGATTTTCTGAAAGAAATCAGTCTTGATTTAAAAAATAAGAATATATGAATGTGGAGATTATTTTGACTTCTGATCTGACAGTTTCATTGTCAGACTCAGTCAGGAAGTCTAGTCTGTAATACCATGGTGCAAACACAGCAGACAGCGTGTCCTGTGACCCCCAGTACAGTTTCTTAGAAATCTGCCATCGGGCAACCAATTTAACGTTCTCCTTTCTGGTCCCCCAATAAAACTCTGAAATGTTTTGCGACTTATCTACTGTAGTCTTTTATTTATACAGTGTAATTCAATGCGGTTGAGAAACCATTTAAAATAATCTACTTTTATCCTGTAATGCTGTTAAGCCACTGATAGATGGTTAGATTCTACTTCATCAACCAATTATACATCATTAATTAAACAGAACTATTTCTTCCTGATTTTAATAACAGCTTGAAGCAAATATGTATGATTTTCACTGAATCTGATTTACAATCTAATTTGAATAGAGCAAAAAACAAGTTTATAAGAAACTTTGATCAACAATCTCCTGTGAAGTAACATGATACTTGCAGTAAAATATAAGACAATGAATGGTGTATATCGCAAATCATCGGCAGTTTTCATTACTTTTTAATTATTCATGGCGAGTAATAATTTGAAATTTGTTAATGGACTGTTAAATCTGCCTCAACTCCTGAGACAGTGTGTGGTTTGGATAGCAATTAATTCAGAGGGTAGTTGGGTGCATAAACTTTAAGAAGTGCACGTCCATGAGGATTAACTATGACCGTGTTGTCTGCACCTCAGTATGAACTGCATTTTCACTGCCCCATAAAACTCCCTGAAGGATACCCATATCATAAACTGATATTCAACTTCCATTAAAACATGTGACATAGCAGAATAACTTTCAAAAGGCCATAAAACTGCGCACAAAAGCGCTATGTTGTTCCCTATTCTCCGACAAAGTTACACTTTGTGCACATATCGTATACGACATCCAAGATCAAAGGGACGGAGAATCAGTCTACATGAACGTGCTTAATGATCAAAGTTTCAGGGTGGAAGAGTTTCTGACACCAGAAGGTGCAAGCTCTGACGTTCGATCAATAAACCCCAGTGCACTGTTCCATCACCGCCCAATACTTGATCAAAGCCTGTCTTGTCCCAGGTCGTAACCCTAGACCCCTGTACCTTCCTCTTCATTCAGAGATTTCATTACAACACTGATTAATTGATGCATCGTCAAACAAACTAACAGCAAAAAACCCTGTGGACATGATCTGCCATTGCATTATCATGTTCATGTATTTTTTTACCTGCTGTTTTTACCTGAACATCAAAACATGCATCACTGATAGTGTTAACGTTTTACTCGATGATACAGTATCATTAACAGTGAAAACATTATCATGTCAACTGAAATGTCAGGTCATCAATGTAAGTGACATGTGATTCATACAAGCTTCTCAATGTCACTCAACCTTCTCCCTTTTTAAAACATATAACCAGATTTTTTAATTCATTCATTAAAAACTTTTGTTTTCATATTTTTTAAATAACATTTCCGCACTATCAAAATATACTAAAAATTGGACCATATATACCTTTTTGCTAATGATTTTTTTTTTTTTTATATAATCATCTTTATTGCAAAACTACTGTACACGTATAAAATGCATCATTATTTATATGATTTATATGTAATGACCATTTCTGCAGCAAGCCCTTGAAATGTTTGATATCATACTAAATGGCCGAGTACATGATCTTGATTTAACCAGATTATTTTTAAATTGAATGTTTAGGCAAGCTGGGATATTTTAAATATATTAGAATTGTAATGCCCCTTATTTACAGAGACTAACTCCTTATAAGCTTGCATTGAGGCTAAAATGATCTTCAGCATTTATTCTCTCATTTAACCCTTTACCTCATAGAGGACACCATGAAAAGACCTATGCGAACAGCATAAAACCAGATCAGCCTGCGAGTAACTCGCAGGCTGATCAGGTTTTATGCTGTTCGCTGCTCCTCAGTGGTCTGGAAATGAGGATTTTGTAATTAAATTTGGTAAGGTTTAACTGTGGTTTTCTGCAGATCAGGCTTTATGTGGTACCTACTGAGTGCGTCAAAATGAGTCTATATAAGGGAAAGGGTTAAAATGAGTCTATATGAGGGAAAGGATTAATTAATCTAGTTAAGATAAATATTGCATTCTATATTATACCGATATTGCTTAGTATATATTATTTTGAGAAGATTTTTTTAAAGTTAAAAGCAGTTACCATAGTAATTTGAACTGAGCCCTCAAACTGCTTTATCCAGATGAAACAACAAATGTTGAACAACAACTACAACATATGATTTTTCATTAACCCTTTCCCTCATATAGACTCATTTTGACACCCTCAATAGGTATCACATAAAGCCTGATCTGCAGAAAACCACAGTTAAACCTTACCAAATTTATTTACAAAATCCTCATTTCCAGACCACTGAGGAGCAGCGAACAGCATAAAACCTGATCAGCCTGCGAGTTACTCGCAGGCTGATCTGGTTTTATAGCCTGCAAGTTACTCGCAGGCTGATCTGGTTTTATGCTGTTCGCATGTCTTTTCATGGTGTCCTCTATGAGGGAAAGGGTTAAATATACATGCATCTATCAGTAATATGTATTTATCTGTGTCTTTATCCATTACCCATCACCATCAGCTGCTTAGCCCTACAGTTACTGCAACATCATTGAGTAATTATGACATCACTTGTAACAGCTAATATGACCATAAGATAGCTATAATCCCTACAAAATAAGGAATCCTGTTATCATGTACTACCTGATTTAATATCTCAACAAGTATTAGTATCCTGCCTGCTTTACTAAGTTCACATTATCAAATCAGCACCGCTGTGGATTATATATTTTTTCTTTCCTTTGCCTGGTAAATTTGTCTCATTACAAATCACATTCTAAGTAGCCACTTCAATCATTTTTTTCCTAACAAGTCTGAAGACACATTTTTATCAGAAGATCATCACTTGCAACTGGAAACTGCCACTGCAGGGGCCATCTCAATCCTTTAGGCAATATTGCAACTCTTCAAATGAAGATCGAGGATTCTTCAGTATAAAAAGGTAGAAATGAAGGCTTAATGACTGCCCCATAAGATGTATGATACAGGTGTGAACATGACAGGTGGGCTCTAGAATTGACATGATGCAACTTACCAAGAGAGCAAGCAATTCTAAAAACCTAATGACAGCCAAGAGAGCAAGAAAACAAACACACTGATAAAGAACCAGCAAGAGATCCTGGGCCTCCCTATTAACATCAAATATCCAAACAGTACAAGGAATCTGCTTTGACTACTGATGGATCACAATTAATTTCTAGTTTACATCTTGATTGTTTGATTTACGTGTTTACTTTGAGTGCATTTTCTTTGAAGTATGCATGAAAATTAGCACATACCTATGAAAACAATATACAAATGTGAAAGAAAGATAAAGCAAAATACCTTAATATTTTGGTTGCACAATCCTGTTTCACAGCTACAAATGTCAGAGAGATCGTATTATCTAACTAAAAGGTAAAACAACCCAAGGAGCTAAATCCATTAAAGTGATCTTTTTTTGTCTTATCAAAAGTTGTTTAAGTTTTACGTGTAACATGTTCAACCTTTTAAAGTATCACTAACATTTTATTATTTATTTAAAGATTAAATAGCTTTTTTTTTTAATTTAAAAGTAATTTTGTTGGATGAAATGCTTTTTTCAAAATCTTCTGCCATTTGATAACAGTTAATTATCCATTTTTCTGAAAAGAACCAGTACTACAGATGGTGCATCTGTAAGTATATGGCAGCTTTCCCACTGCAAGTATATGGCAGCTTTCCCACTTTAAGTATATGACAGCTTTCCCATTCAAGTATATGGCAGCTTTCCCACTTCAAGTATATGGCAGCTTTCCCACTTCAAGTTTATGGCAGCTTTCCCACTTCAAGTTTATGGCAGCTGTTCCACTTCAAGTTTATGGCAGCTTTTCCACTTTAAGTGTTTGGAAGCTTTCCCACTTCAAGTATATGGCAGCTTTCCCACTTCAAGTACATGGCAGCTTTCCCTCTTCAAGTACATGGCAGCTTTCTTTCCCATTTCAAGTTTATTGCAGCTTTTCCACTTCAAGTATATGGCAGCTTTTCCACTTCAAGTATATGGCAGCTCTCCCACTAGAGATGGTGCATCTGTTAGTATATGGTAGCTTTCCCACTGCACTCTCAATAGAGATGGTGCATCTGTTAGTATATGGTAGCTTTCCCACTGCACTCTCAATGGTGCATCAGTAAGCTTTTCCACTGGTAGAGATGGGGTATCTGTAAGCTTTCCTACTGGTAGAGATGGTGCATCTGTAAGCTTTCACACTGGTAGAGATGGGGTATCTTTAAGTAAATGGTAGCTTTCCTACTGGTAGAGATGGGGTATCTGTAAGCTTTCCCACTGGTAGAGATGGTGCATCTGTAAGCTTTCACACTGGTAGAGATGGGGTATCTTTAAGTAAATGGTAGCTTTCCTACTGGTAGAGATGGGGTATCTGTAAGCTTTCCGACTGGTAGAGATGGGTATCTGTAAGCTTTCCCGCTGGTAAAGATGGGGTATCTGTAAGCTTTTCCACTGGTAGAGATGGTGCATCTGTAAGCTTTCCACTGGTAGAGATGGGGTATCTGTAAGCTTTCCCACTGGTAGAGATGGGGTATCTTTAAGTAAATGGTAGCTTTCCTACTGGTAGAGATGGGGTATCTGTAAGTTTTCCTACTGGTAGAGATGGGGTATCTTAAGTAAATGGTAGCTTTCCTACTGGTAGAGATGGGGTATCTGTAAGCTTTCCCACTGGTAGAGATGGGGTATCTGTAAGCTTTCCCACTGGTAGAGATGGGGTATCTGAAAGTAAATGGTAGCTTTCCTACTGGTAGAGATGGGGTATCTGTAAGCTTTCCCACTGGTAGAGATGGGGTATCTGAAAGTAAATGATGGCTTTTTCACTTGAGACAGTGTAAATGTAAATACATGGCAGCTTCCCACTTGAAATTGAGTGTCTGTAAGTACACAGCAGCTTTTTCACTAGAGATGATCATTACATATGTTTCCAGGTTTGGAGCAGTACTTTGCATCTGACAGGCTTTCACCCAACAACTTTTGAATCCATGGCCAGTATACTAACAGACCAGATAAAAGAAAAGTTGATCAATTTACATATATTCTTACGATAAAATCTAAAAACATCTTCTTTAATATCAATTTCAACTAAAAAATCAATAATATAATTTATGATATCTTGAAATATTAAATTCCATTTTCACATATATCATGATATTATATCTCCCAATCTAAATATGAAAACAGACCAGTCACTGCATAGTTCAAACCCTTGTGTAAAATAAAGTCCACCCTACCGTAATGATAAACACGATCATTTATTTCCTCCCACAACACTGTAATAACACCTGGTTTCAGTTTAAACTTATTCATTTTACATCAATTAGAAAACAAGTTATTTCAACTTACACCACTCAATCCCTCTCAATGGTTCCTGGGTACTTAGCACCAAGACCAGGAAAGTTTCTTGTCCCTTAACCCTTTCCCTCATATAGACTCATTTTGACGCACTCAATAGGTACCACATAAAGCCTGATCTGCAGAAAACCACAGTTAAACCGTTCCAAATTTAATTACAAAGTCCTCATTTCCAGACAACTGAGGAGCAGCGAACAGAATAAAACCTGATCAGCCTGCGAGTTACTCGCAGGCTGATCTGGTTTTATGTTGTTCGCATAGGTCTTTTCATGGTTTCCTCTATGAGGGAAAGGGTTAAGGGGATTCCAACTCACAATGTTCAGATCCACACCAATTGGTCATGATGCCACATGTGGTTTTAAATAAAGTTAACAAAAATGTATATTTGCCCTTATCCTTTACAATATAATAGCTGTCAGAAAATTTAATGATGCAACCAGATAAAACCCTGATTAGTCGGAAAGTAAATTGTCGTCTTATGAGGTTTCATATTGTTCTATAATCAGTACCTCTGATAAAGGGAAATAAGCCTGTTCAGCCAAATGTTTTCATGCTGACCTGGTTTTTAAGTGGTCAAACACAGCATTCTTACAATATCCAGGTTAACATTTTGATAGAGAGATCAAATTAGAGGAAAAAGTACCTTTCTCATAGCCATTACCTAGATACTTAAGTAAGACTGGACGAAATCCTCATGGCAGAAATTCCTGGTAAAAACAAGGTTCATTGTAAAGAATCCATCAAAAGATTGGCAAGCTTTCATCAGCCTCGGATCTGAATCTGACTGACATGGAACACCTTGTAGATGTGTGTAGAACAATAAACAACTGGACAAACCTTAAATTAAGGTAGAGCCCACACAGTATCAGATGTGTAGCATCTTGTTAGTACATAATTATATACATGTAAATACTACTGAAAGCTAAAGCTAAAGCCTTCCCTCCAATTAAAACTTAAAAATTCATTTAAACTGAATATATATTAATCATATGTTTATTATAATATCAATCTTAACCCTTTCCCTCATATAGACTCATTTTGACGCACTCAATAGGTACCACATAAAGCCTGATCTGCAGAAAACCACAGTTAAACCTTACCAAATTTAATTATAAAGTCCTCATTTCCAGACCACTGTGGAGCAGCGAACAGCATAAAACCTGATCAGCCTGCGAGTTACTCGCAGGCTGATCTGGTTTTATGCTGTTCGCACAGGTCCTTTTATGGTATCCTCTATGAGGGAAAGGGTTAATACCCCAGCATTCCTACTTGCCTTCATGTAATGTAACTGTAGGACAGGACATGTTTAGGATGGGATACAACGAGTGCGATTCCTACATAACCAGGGTAGGATAATTATACAGTTGCACCTGTGTTAGCAGCCACCTGTATTAAGCAGTCAACCTGTATATAGAGGTCAGTTTTAATATTACCAAACTATAGCAGTTTGTTATATTGCAGCCAATTCTGTTAAGATTTCACTTTCTCTTGTTCCATTGACTGACCGCTTAATATAGGTTCGACTGTATTTCATATCAATATCAAAGCCAGATTATCTTGTAATTATGTAAGACATATTTAACCCTTTCCCTCATATAGACTCATTTTAACCCTTTCCCTCATATAGACTCATTTTGACGCACTCAATTGGTACCACATAAAGCCTGATCTGCAGAAAACCACAGTTAAAGCTTAAAAATTTAATTATAAAGACCTCATTTCCAGACCACTGAGGAGCAGCGAACAGCATAATACCTGATAGGTCTTTTCATGGTGTCCTCTATGAGGGAAAGGGTTAAGAATATAATTACAAGATATTTTTTTTTTTATTATTCATTTAATTAACAAAAAAAAAAAAGACTGTCTCAGATTAAAAAATACTAAACCTATGTCTATAGATACAGCTGATTGATGTAAAAAAGGACCTTTAGGGTTTATAACAACTGCAGGAAATGACCAGTCCACTCCAAGGACATAATATTATACTGAATACATTGTTCCTCTACATAGATTTGTTTAACCCTTTCCCTCATAGAGGACACCATGAAAAGACCTATGCGAACAACATAAAACCAGATCAGCCTGCGAGTAACTCACAGGCTGATCAGGTTTTATGCTGTTCGCTGCTCCTCAGTGGTCTGGAAATGAGGATTTTGTAAATAAATTTGGTAAGGTTTAACTGTGGTTTTCTGCAGATCAGGCTTTATGTGGTACCTATTGAGTGTATCAAAATGAGTCTATATGAGGGAAATGGTTAAACCTTGCTATAATGTAAGGAATGGTTTAGCCTGATTTCATTAGTTGATAAGCACCAAACATCCCCCACCTTCAGCCTAGGAGAAGTGTCTGTAATTGCCTCCATTAGCTGAAGAGTCATTTTAGACAATAAACGGCCTAATAAACACAATCCTGGGTCTCTCTCACGAAAACTGGGATTACATTTTGCACATGATTATCAGGGTAGCGGAGACAGCTTATCTCAGTGTCTGAATCTAAACAGAATTATTTACGATTGTAAACAAATTGATTGACAGCTAAAAACACAACTTAGCCATTGTCTATGTGAATAACTTGAGGAATTCTGCAATGGGAATGAGTAGGTTATAGGTAAACATTAATACTTGATAAGAAACAAAACATATTCTTTCATGATTTAACAATTGGTGCATATTTATTGACAATACAAGGGTTGAGAGAGATATGAGTCAAGTACATTAAAAAGTATGCCAAGGTTGCTCTGTGGGTTACATCCTTTACAGAAGATAGACAAACGTGATTTGCAGTTTGAAATAAGCAGAATCATGATGATATACATAGATTGGAAAAAGGTATCATAACAAATCAGGCTTCACTGACAAGACTGGGATATTTGATATTCGGACTTATGTTCACTGTTCACCACTGATCTAGATGAGAGCTTCTCCAGCACTGATATGGACACACCAGATGATCTGTGTAATCTGTCTTTTCACTTCTACATCATTTTGAAATTTTGGATCTGGAAATAATGTGACTACCCCAAATTTACTCAGTTTATATTTCACAGTCAATGATAAAGTTGGAATTGGGAGGTTGTTTGTTTGATCCCTGGCCACAATATACTAAAGTCTTTAAAAATGGTAATGGTATATCTACCTAAACATGAAAGGGTAGTTTCAGGATTGGTTTGCCTTGAATCAGGATTATGCAACCGGCCCTGTGTTCTCGAAAATACTTAAGTACGATTTCAAGCTCAAATTTAACCCTTTCCCTCATATAGACTCATTTAACCCTTTCCCTCATATAGACTCATTTTGATGCACTTAATAGGTACCACATAAAGCCTGATCTGCAGAAAGCCAAACTCAAACCTTACCAAATTTAATTGTAAAATCCTCATTTCCAGACCACTAAGGAGCAGCGAACAGCATAAAACCTGATCAGCCTGCGAGTTACTCGCAGGCTGATCTGGTTTTATGCTGTTCGCATAGGTCTTTTCATGGTGTCCTCTGTGAGGGAATTTCAAGCTCAAATTTAAGTATCATACTCGAATCTCTATTGAAACAAATGGGCATAATTTGAGTTTGGATATGAAATTCTTACTTAAGTACCATTTTTATTTTTGAGAACACGAGGTTATGATATCATGTCACTTGACAATGGCATGATCTCACAGTGTGGCAACACTACATTTTGTCTCATGCTGACAAAGTAATCAAAAGACTGATATACTGTTGGTAGGTTGTTAACCCTTTCCCTCATAGAGGATACCATGAAAAGACCTATGCGAACAGCATAAAACCAGATCAGCCTGCGAGTAACTCGCAGGCTGATCAGGTTTTATGCTGTTCGCTGCTCCTCGATGGTCTGGAAATGAGGATTTTGTAATTAAATTTGGTAAGGTTTAACTGTGGTTTTCTGCAGATCAGGCTTTATGTGGTACCTATTGAGTGCGTCAAAATGAGTCTATATGAGGGAAAGGGTTAAACCAAACAAGCGGTCGATAAGGACTTTGCAAGCCTTGACTGGGTATATGAAGGTTGTCAGTTTGGATTCTTTAGGTAATGGATTCAAACCTCAAATGATGGGAGAATTTTCAATGACTTCCCAATTACTATCTTGAAGAACTGTAAAGATTATCCTAAGTTTAACAAACCAAAATTAAAACAGATGGGCATTAAGAAAGATTTGTCAATGAACAAGAAAATCATTTCTTTAATGCTTCAACACACAAATACATCACAGTTTACTTTTCATGAATATTAGAATAGATCTGCCATGTTTTAGGAATCATCTTTAAACTGAATTTTTCATCAACTCAAAACTTTCTAATTCTGATTCTCTGCAACTTTAAAATCTTGCTGAAAATAAGATATTTGCATATTTTTTTCTCTATTTTAATAAATAAGGTAGTATTATTCTGCTTTAACCCTTTCCCTCATATAGACTTAATTTGACGCACTCAATAGGTACCACATAAAGCCTGATCTGCAGAAAACCACAGTTAAACCTTACCAAATTTAATTACAAAATCCTCATTACCAGACCACTGAGGAGCAGCGAACAGCATAAAACCTGATCAGCCTGCGAGTTACTCGCAGGCTGATCTGGTTTTATGTTGTTCGCATAGGTCTTTTCGTGGTTTCCTCTATGAGGGAAAGGGTTAAAACCATGCTTAGAAAATACAGGTCACAGCCAAGTCTGTGCTGAATTAAGTGTTGGATTCATGTTCAAACTCAAAATATTGCAGATCCAAGTATGCTCTCTGAGTTGGAGTCTAGGATTGTACTTCAGTATCTTTGAAAACTTGGTCTGCCTTTTCTGTGGAGGCTGATCAGGTTAAGGTTTGGTTCCACTGGTCATTTTCCTTAAAATATAACATGGTAATAAACAGTCAACCCAAAATAGTTTAAAGAATAACACCACAATGAAGCTAATAGTTCATTTGACAACCACACTTCTTGTGACAACTTTATGACCCCTTAACAATAATGAGGAGTCATAAAGGGGCCATAACAGTCCGGCTGACTGATCCCTGGGCTGTTAACAGGTCAGTTACGGCCATGTGTCATCCGTCATGCCCATCATCATGACTACACTTACACTGACAGGTATTACATAGGCACTTCACACCTCTACCTCCTCTTGTACATCCAGGCTTCTTTCTGTCAAAACAACAACTGGTCATTGTGTGGCAAACATTTGTTCATGTTTTTTTCATTTATGATTTCTCCCCTCTTGTGCATTTTTTCTCCTTTCTTTGGTGGAATGCATCTTACCAAAATTACAGAATTTATATTCAGCATTATTAGTTTGTGTTGACTAATTGGTTAGATGATTAAATAATGTTGGGTTCATTGACTAATTAAGTTTATTTTATTTATTAACTAACCTATTTATTGACTACTTATTTACTTATTTTTAGAAATGATGGAAATTCATGAGATTTCCTCCCCACCCCCTTTTTATTTCTACAATACCACTTCTATAATATGAATCAATTACATGACATATATCATGTTTGATATACGAAGTTACTTTTTGTATTCAATATTTCAATGACCGGACAAATTTGTTATATCTTTATATTATACATTCCCATGCTGTATTTACATGTACCTGGGTGTAATAAAAGATATGTTCTGTTCTGTTCTAGTTATGAGTTTAAAACAGTTTGACAGTTTGTATCTTGAAAGGAGCTATTATTATACTTCCCAGGCATAAAGTACTGGTCCAACACTGGGACTTTTAATACAGTATAAGTTGAAACACTTCTCTAATCTATTTTACATTAAATATGTTTAATTATAAGTATATGAATTCATCTTTTATTCATATCAATTTTAATGAAAAAAAATTAAAAAACCCTTGATGATTCGGTAAGGAACAAAAATTTTTACAAGTTAAATGCCCATGTCACTCCTTCAAAAATGTACATCAGGGAAAAAATACAAAATCTGTCTTTTTCAACTTTATGCATGTTTACCAAAATTCAGCTCAGTATTTCAAAAGTCTGCTAATAATGGTTAAAGATGAGGCAATGTGAACAGCTCTGTAACTCATCATGGTACACATCTCAATATCTCCAAGCAGGTAAAAATAAATTAATTACAGATATACGATCATATATTTAAATTTTTTTAAAGAAGCTTTACTTACTCAAGATATGACGATGCAATAAAATATAAATGGTGTGATATATGACTACACGCCTGGACTCTAACAGTTTTGTATTTACACACAAAGTTGATAGTTTTATGTTGAAATCAGATAATCTAGTTGTCTGTTACTGGCATTGATATGTGATGTTAAATTAATGATGATAGTGAGACAAGTTTTCAAAAGCTTAACACCATGTCTCTCTTTATAGTTCCATTGTTGTACCAGTACTTTGAGCCAAGAGGTTCATAAGAGACTCTAACAACCGGGGTTTAAACCCATAACCTTTGGATTCGATGTATATAATACAATCACTGGTTGTACAGGTATTTACATTCACCATTTAATATTTGGATACACCTGAATTAAATACAAAGTGAAATTTCATGTCTTCAGTCAAAATTGCAGTGTTGAATATTCAGCGCCTTACAATATTAAAAAATAGAAATAAATAAATGACAGTTTATCACAATGAAGATCAGGGAAAACTTGCCTGAAGATACCAAAGAGGGTTTGCTTTTAGTTCGTAATTTAAATAAGGTCAGAGTAGACAAGTTTAGAGTTAGTTTATATTTAAAAAAAGCTCAGTCTTCTACATAATAAAGTCTGGAATGTGGACTGTTCATCTACCAAGCTTATTTGAATGGATAAAAAGTATTTCTGCACCCATATGTGGCAACATTTCTTTATATCAAACAAATGGAGCATCCCTCTGATGTAATACAACGTTTTCAATTCATGTAAAGACGTAAGCTGTATCGCTCAGCGGTTGCCGTTGTCACTCACGTCTATGGGTGGATTTCAACAGATTTCCAATATGTGAAAATCTTAAGCATACTCTGCATGAATACAGGACCAACATTTTTCCCGCCATGTCTCCACGCTGTCTCTCTTAACCAACTTAATTTATTACCCAATGTACTGAGCTTGCGTTAAATGAGATCTTACCCACAATTCACTGCATCAGTCGGGTGTCCACCTCCGTACAAAAAAAATTCGGCAAATCAATCAGCTATTTTCTATTACCATCTTCACGCAAGCTCCCAGGCAGATTATGCACCTAAATAAACACGGAATACCAACGGAAATCCATTTATTGTTGCCTACAGTCTCACAATTATCAAGTCATATAAATCGTTCAAGTAAAACCCAAGTATATTTATTAAAATATACATTGATAACCACTTCCTTTCATGCATAAGAGATTGGAGCGAACCTTGCAGTCGTAGACTTGAAAGAAATTGATGTCCATGTCATGAATATTAAGTTTGGGTTGGAAAATGAAAGTGCAAACCTACTGTATAGGTTTACATGCATGTCTCTTTGCAGCATGATTAAAAGGCAAAAACATATTCTCCCAAACATTATGTGAAACTTCAGTTTATGTATGGGCCGTTTCAGTTACCAATTGGGGTGAATATCACAGTTTATTATACAAGTTAAATCTTAAAAAACATTTACACTGATATTTCTTTATAACCAGTATCAGACTCAGGGCAAGTAGGAGCATCCACACATCACTGGGGGGTTGTGGGTTCAATCTCAAGCTACTACATACCAAATTTGTTAAATATGAGCTTGTGCTCAGCACAAAAGGGAGATCCACCACTGGTTGGCCTAGCGTCAGAATAATATGACTGGGCATGGTATCATACCTACTGTTTACTTCATTAAATTCAAACAAACTATTTTTCATGACAAAAATGATGTCTTTTTGATGGTTTCAGTCTATTGCAATCTTTTGCAATATTCAGTTACTCTAGTTGATTTTTTTCAAATCTTGTTTTATGATTTTTTCTATCTGTTTAAAAATGTACCTTAAGATGCGTACTGAATACGTAAGTCCTGTAATTTAGATACATTTAAATCAGAAACAAAATACATCAAATCATCAATAAGCATCAAATTTAAAAGAAAAGAAGTGAAAGCTCATACAAAAACCACAAATACTTAATTACATCATGAATATTCATGTTGATAAATATCAATTAATTAACATGAAGCCAAACTGCCTCAAAATGAATATGCATATCGGTTTAACCAGTGAAAAATGCATGTGAATTTTGCTTTCATTACTTACCCTTCTTCAACAACCTCTGACAAACATGTCGGCAGTGATATACCTGTTTTGGCGTCATGTTAATTTAAAGAACTCTCCATGGTATATGAAGCAAGGGAATGAAGTACTGTATAAAATCTAAGCTACAATATTGTATGAGCAAACAGAGGAGAGCCTGGAACTCCCTCCAGGGGCTGCCTGAGTTTGCGTCTGCTTTGTCTGTAAATTTGTCAAAATGTGTCTACAGGAGGTAAAGTTTTAACCCTATACCTCATGAATAGTCATGTTCAGATTTATAACTTTACAAATATTAATTAGCTGAACTTTATATAGAGTATTATGATACAACGATTTTTCTTAGCTGAGCAGACTCCTAGTGTACAATCTAAGCTAATATTAACAGTGTATAAGCAAACACAGGAGACCTCCTTTCAGGTGCTGTCTGATCAGGGTCTGCTCTGTTTGCCAAGACAGCAAAACACGTCTATATTAGGTAAAGGGTTAGCGTCCCTGTGATAATCTAATATTCAAGATTAAACAGCTCATTAAAAAATTCCGAACCGATTAAAAGATCAGTAGCACTTTAAAGTAATTTACCAAATTAAAAATGGACATTTCCTTTACCATGATATTTTCATACAACATAGATTAACTGATTTCAAATGCTCACAAATAAATAAAAAAAAACATTCAAATTTCTGTTTGAATGTTAAAACACACAGAAAAAAATCCGGTAACCACATTTTAGGTAGTGTCGAGGTAATCTCCTATTTTGATTTCAAAATTAAAGAACCCCATTGATCTTGCAATAAGAAAACCTCCATAAGATTCTTTCTGAGTGAACGCTCATCAATAACTCCGAAAGGGGACGACTTATTGACTCAGTATTGAAGTTAACCTTGCACAATTAACTCCGCTGAAATGAAACGCATTTATAGAATCAGAGGGCTTTGAAAGTCATTAGTGCCTAGAAAACCCCATTACAGCTAATGATTGCAAAATATGATAATCAATATTAGAAGGTGGGACAAAATAAGCTTTGATTGTGAACATTTCCTTTCAAGATATACTTGGGTGTTAAGATGATATGTTTTTCTTCTCTTCATATTTCAGATTAAGCTACAATAACTTCAAAAACACATCTCTAGATCCTTGGAGAAGGGTATTAAACATCCATGGCCACATGACATAAACTTTCTGGATTATATTTTATAAATCATTACACTGTGCTGGTTGTCACTTCGGTCTGTAACTCCTTTTTACCACAGATGAATACCATTTAAAACCTGGTGGTATACCATAAAAAACCAAAATCAGACTGAAAGAAATTTTCAGTTTGAACAGGTTTATCAGTGATACTTCCTGATCTCAATTCACTGCAGAGAATAATGTGAACCCTGATTGGGCAATCCTCCCTTACTGATCAGGATTTATACTGACCATATCTATATTCTTTGGTATCCGTATCCTTTGGTATCCTCCGTATTCTTTGATATCTGTATCCTTTGGTATCCGTATTCTTTGGTATCCTCCATATTCTTTGATATCTGTATCCTTTGGTATCCGTATTCTTTGGTATCCTCCATATTCTTTGATATCTGTATCCTTTGGTATCCGTATTCTTTGGTATCCTCCGTATTCTTTGATATATGTATCCTTTGGTATCCGTATTCTTTGGTATCCTCCGTATTCTTTGACATCTGTATCCTTTGGTATCCGTATTCTTTGGTTTACTTCCCATCTACAATATCGCTGTAACCCTTCACCTCATGAATATTCAAGTACAAATTTATGACTTGACAAATGATGATTTACTGAAACTGAGCAACAGATTTTTCTTTGACGTAAGCATTGCTACCAAAGTGTATAAGCAAACAGAGGAGACCCTGATCAGTCAAATCCTGGAAGAGATGTCAGATCTGGGTCTGCTCTGTTTTGCAATTTCTTTAAATGAGTCCATATGAGGTAAAGGGTTAAATTAATAAAGGGAAACGGGTAAATCTGATGGATTTTTTTTTAGTTTACCGTTGCTGCGACAGTATTTCTTTCATAAAGCAACGTCCAGCTAATTACAGATGGGGGAAGACCCCGAATGCACTGAGGCATCCAGGTAGAACCACCAACCTACCGCAAACCAACTGGAAAGCTTCCTCACATGAAAATCAAAATGACCCTGCCAGGACTCAAACCCATGTGAGTCTGCGACTTTACCTTCTCGGCCACGTAGGCCCCTGGTAAATCTGAGATGTTTGCCTGTTAATAAGGTATAACCTACCACCAATATCAGACATTTGGAGACCTTAGTTACACTATAAAACATTTCAATTTTTTTTTCTTAAGAAAATTTGGCATCGCAACAAAAGCCTTATTTTTAAAACAAATACTGTGCTGGTAAGTGGCATGTTTCCTTATGTATTTAACAGTAAATGTAAATCAGTAAAATCTTGTAACACAAAACACACATGTAAACAACATCTTGAAAAATTTCTATGAGGCATTTGCTTAAATGTGATGATGGCAAAGTGTTCCTCCTTTGCCAGCCACTGGTTCCATTGATAGGTCACAAAGATGCAAAAATTAATGGCTATATATATATATCTTAACTACACTGTCCTACATAGTACCCAACAATTTCTTTCTTGCACAATACATGTAAAACATAACAAAAGGGACCCATTTCATTGTATTACACAATTAATAACTTTTTGTGAAGAAAATTAAGAAAATGAATACTATTTTACAGTTATAAAATTTGCGCATCATGCAATTAATTCTGAATCTACCCAAGGGCTTGTTGAATTTTTTCAAGCCCCCTTCTAGCATTTATTAGCAGATAACTGTAACATTAATAATTTCATAACCTGCGAGTGAGAGCTCTTGAAACCCAGTTCAATGTTGCTTGCCATCAAAAACAGACACATTATAAAATATATATCTAATATAAATCAACTTCATGTTTGAAATGGGACTCATAGTTCTAGTTCACTTAGCTTGATTTTTTAACAATAATGAGAGGGAAATTTACTAATTAATCACCAACCAATAATTAGTCATCAATAGTGAATTATATACAATGGCTCCAATACAGAAACTTCAACATATACATGGGATTTTATTTCATTATTACATTTTGCTATCAATAACAAAAGTCACGCCAGTAAGTCTGTTTCTAGAGTAAGAGGGTGAATTAAGTGTACATGAGAAAAACAGTTAACATTGAGAGAGTGGGAGGGCTGAGTACCTCCCTCAGAGATCAGTGAGAAGGGTAAACCTGCAGAGCCCTGCGCCTGGGTGTCTGCGATCGGTACACAGAGTAGAGAGGCCCACTGACGCAGGAATAGAGTCACAGTCTGGGGTCCCTCAATGGACAGGTCTAACGTATTGACAAGTATCATGATGGGGGTAGATTAACATAATGGACATGGAGACAGACACATCAGGAAGGGGTGTGTGTGAGTGGGGGGCAAACTGTGGGGGAGGGAACAATGTAATCATGACAATACACTTATAGGATTGACAAAAATCAACATAGGAATAATTGTACAATCATATATTTCTATTTGAAATTAATATAAAATAATTTCAAGGACAGGCAAGAATTGATAAACAGAAGTAAACTAAATTGGAGTTAATTTGTAGCCATGAATAGGAGTGAAAGGGGTATGGAATACTTATATTTCATAATATAGGTCAAAACAGAAAAGGGATCATGGAGCTAATAGCTCTGCCCGATTGATAATTTAACCCATTTTTTTCATATCAGTACCATTTTCATGACTTTTTTGTATTATTGATATCATCACTAGGCATACAGGATGTCGCATCTAGATTATTGAATTGTGTTATTTGCAGAGGTCAAGGTCATGATTGTCATTCCTCTGTGATAATAAGAATGTTCCAGCATGATTCATCTGTTTACTATGGACACCACAGTGCAGCATTCAAATGCAGGTTTTATGATGCCAATCAATTTTATATCACATTACATGAATTCTTTCACCTTCCTCCCAAACACAAATTGTTAATAAAATCTTGCGCCACAACAATAAACAAGTGCATTATAAATAATCAACCTGACATGAACTTTCAAGCTACCAATAACACCAGGACCAGCTTCACTTTGAAGCCCAGTTCAATTAGAGTTAAGGCCCTTGACAGGAAGTAATAAACAGCAGAGATGCATGATGGTCTTATTCACTGGTAAGTTTTACATCCCACCTTCCTGCAGCTGACATGTTTTCCTTGTATTGCATCCAGACAACTTTATGAGTTAAGATTTTCTTTCTACAGAGAAAAAGCAACAATTTTGAAGGAATTTATGTAGTGTGTATGTAATATTGACAATAGTCTGTTTACTGAGAGTCCCAGTCAAAGTCTTTCTTGAAGTCTGCCTTCAATAATATACTGATTAATGACCGGCAGCCACACAAAGAATGTGGGCCTATTAAAAGAACTTCTGTATGTCCATTTCTTTCCTGATATATGAGTATGTTACTTTCTTTCTGACAGTCTCTTAAATTTCTAAGTTGAAGGGATGCTCGCTGCATTCTGAAATGTCTAAAACTTCCTGATTTTGTAAGAGATAGCTACTGCTCCTTCCGTCATGTTATGTTCATGAACATTCTTTATCCATATAACTATTTAATGAATACTAATAAATTTTAAACAAAAACTGTTTGTTTGTTTGTTGGGTTTAACATACAAATGAGTATTTCAGTCATTTGGAGACTATGTCTACTTTAGACAGATACAGTGTTGCCAAACTAGTATTTCGCGACACGTGGCATGATACAACACCAGTCACATTATCATGACACCGAGCCAACCAGTCCTGGAACTTATCTGTCAGAGCTAAACAGGGGAACTAGCTATACCAGTACAACTTTGTTGCAGCAGGGGATCAAACCCATGATGTCCCACTCCTGAGGTGGATGCTCTAACTTTTCGGCAACGGGACAAAGAAACTAACACTGTGATTCTAGCACTCAACAAACTGAATAATCAAGGTAGCTAATTTGTCAGGTCAACGCAATTACTCAGTAAGTGCATAATTACATTTTATATAAGCACTTACAGGGTTATTGCACTGACATGATGATTTATGCCAAATAATTTTGAAAATGACTCACAAAGTTTATAATGGCCAATCATCAGAATGAATAATATTAGGGCTGTTACGATACGCTTGAAGTGTACCATGGTATATTGCGATATTTAAAGAGCATATTGCAATGAGTACCCAATATATTGCCATATTTGTTTGTACTATTATTAGGGGATATCTCAAACAATATATTGCCATATTTTTTTGTACTATTATTAGGGGATATCTCAAACAATATATTGCCATATTTGTTTGTACTATTATTAGGGGATATCTCAAACAATATCTTGGTTTTGTTGAAATAACAATCCAAATTATAAACAACAAATATTCAATTCATTTTCAGTCATTTGTCATCAATCGCTTTTGATCCTTTTGTGAATCTTTGACTTTATATGCTAAAAATGTTAGCAGCAACAAAACTGATATAGAATAGAACAGAATATCTGCAAAAACCATAGGTTCATTTTGTTTTGCCCTGCAATACTGACTTTACTCAGTATTACAACATATACTGGTATACTGCAACAGTGCTAAAAGATATAGTGGATTCCTACAAAGTTAGAACACTGTAACCTTGGCCTTTGAGCAAGAGCCACAGGCCTACATTGTCTGGTAATGATAATCTGCAAATAAAACTGATCCACTAACACCCATCCCCACTTTAAAAATATACTAGTAATTAACAAACAAGCACTGTGACCATGACCTTTCAGCTGGAGACACCGTTCCTGCACATGACAAATCATCTGGAGTGTGGGGGGGGGGCTATGTCGGCCGGCATAAGGGGAGGTAACTATTGCAGATTGGTTTGGTTTATTGCCTGACCTTACACCACATGTCAAGATAAGCTGATTTAGCATGCTCTTTCAGGCTACATGATTCACTAATACTTATGGACCATTTTATTTTATATCTATATACATGTATAGGTAAAATTTTCTCACCTAACCAAAATTTATCCCTACCCCCACCCAAAGCAGACACTACAGACTGCTTGATATGTCTTGTAACACCCTTATAGCTCCCAAGGATGGGTTTCATGATGAGCCGATCAAAACCCCACAGTGGCACTCTCCATGGACATAAAAATTAAATAAAACGTGAATAACAAAGGTGCATATTACAAAATTCATAGAGTTTATATAATGCTAATATACATATATACGCAGCATTTATTCTTTTGAAGTTATTATTAATTCATTTTATGACAATTATTATTATCATTTTACTGCATAGCTCTTCAGTGGTGTGCAGTTATTGTCACAATGAAGAACGGAAGAGGCGGGTAATTCTCTCAATATAGACACATACTCCATCCCAGTTTTCAAGATTCTTATGCATGTCTCCCTTGATTATTGTCAATGAAGAAATACCCGTACACTGCTCCATAAACTGTATAAATGCAAATCCATGCTTTAAACATGTAAACAAGGACATCAAATCTGGTGTTCTCAAGAAACCTGATGCTGTAAGGTGTGTGTGTTTAATTAGTTTCAATTCTGTCAATGGGAGAGTTGAATTTAACAAAACCATAAATTAGTTTCATTTATAAAAACAAGCACTGTTCATAAGAGTAATGAAGATTGAAAGATAAGTAGGAAAAAACTATACAGGAATCCAATTAAAGGTAAGTAGGAAGTAACTATACAGGAATCCAATTAAAAGGTAAGTAGGAAGTAACTATACAGGAATCCAATTAAAAGATAAGTAGGAAAAAACTATACAGGAATCCAATTAAAAGGTAAGTAGGAAGTAACTATACAGGAATCCAATTAAAAGGTAAGTAGGAAGTAACTATACAGGAATCCAATTAAAAGGTAAGTAGGAAGTAACTAAACAGGAATCCAATTAAAAGGTAAGTAGGAAGTAGCTAAACAGGAATCCAATTAAAGGGTAAGTAGGGAGTAACTATACAGGAATCCAATTAAAAGGTAAGTAGGAAGTAACTATACAGGAATCCAATTAAAGGGTAAGTTAGGAGTAACTAAACAGGAATCCAATTAAAAGGTAAGTAGGAAGTAACTAAACAAGAATCCAATTAAAAGGTAAGTAGGAAGTAACTATACAGGAATCCAATTAAAAAGTAAGTAGGAAGTAACTAAACAGGAATCCAATTAAAAGGTAAGTAGGAAGTAACTATACAGGAATCCAATTAAAGGGTAAGTAGGAAGTAACTATACAGGAATCCAATTAAAGGGTAAGTAGGAAGTAACTATACAGGAATCCAATTTAAGGGTAAGTAGGAAGTAACTATACAGGAATCCAATTAAAAGGTAAGTAGGACGAAACTATACAGGAATCCAATTAAAGGGTAAGTAGGAAGTAACTATACAGGAATCCAATTAAAAGGTAAGTAGGACGTAACTATACAGGAATCCAATTAAAGGGTAAGTAGGAAGTAACTATACAGGAATCCAATTAAAGGGTAAGTAGGAAGTTACTATACAGGAATCCAATTAAAGGGTAAGTAGCAAGTAACTATACAGGAATCCAATTAAAAGGTAAGTAGGAAGTAACTATACAGGAATCCAATTAAAGGGTAAGTAGGAAGTAACTATACAGGAATCCAATTAAAGGGTAAGTAGGAAGTAACTAAACAGGAATCCAATTAAAAGGTAAGTAGGAAGTAACTATACAGGAATCCAATTAAAAGGTAAGTAGGAAGTAACTATACAGGAATCCAATTAAAAGGTAAGTAGGAAGTACTATACAGAATCCAATTAAAAGGGTAAGTAGGAATAGTAATAATAAGTAAGAATCCAATTAAAGGGGGTAAAGTAGGAGTAACTAAACAGGAATCCAATTAAAAGGTAAGAGGTAAGTAACTATAGGAACAATAAAGGTAAGTAGGAAGTAACAACAGAATCCAATTAAAAGGTAAGTAGGAAGTAACTATACAGGAATCCAATTAAAGGGTAAGTAGGAAGTAACTATACAGGAATCCAATTAAAGGGTAAGTAGGAAGTAACTATACAGGAATCCAATTAAGGGTAAGTAGAAAAGGTAAGTAGGAAGTAACTATACAGGAATCCAATTAAAGGGTAAGTAGGAAGTAACTATACAGGAATCCAATTAAAGGGTAAGTAGGAAGTAACTATACAGGAATCCAATTAAAGGGTAAGTAGGAAGTAACTATACAGGAATCCAATTAAAGGGTAAGTAGGAAGTAACTATACAGGAATCCAATTTAAGGGTAAGTAGGAAGTAACTATACAGGAATCCAATTAAAGGGTAAGTAGGAAGTAACTATACAGGAATCCAATTAAAAGATAAGTAGGAAGTAACTATACAGGAATCCAATTAAAAGGTAAGTAGGGAGTAACTATACAGGAATCAAATTAAAAGGTAAGTAGGGAGTAACTATACAGGAATCCAATTAAAAGGTAAGTAGGAAGTAACTATACAGGAATCCAATTAAAAGGTAAGTAGGAAGTAACTATACAGGAATCCAATCCTGGTCAAACAATTCCTTACAGCTGCTATATCTAGAAATAAGAATATGAATTTTGAAACAAACAAAATAGCTAGAAAAGACTTCATTATGAATGAAAAAAACTGGTCCAAGTTGGTCAAAATTCATTTTGCGGTTTTTCACATTACATGTACATATCTCCTTCCCAACTTTCATTGAAAAGGTTAAATTTTATCAGTTGTCACCCAATACATTGACAAAATGGTAAGATTTGTCACCAGTGGTTTCTAAAATTAAGTACCAAATTACTACCTATTTGTCATAGCCATATTTCAACAGTAACTGTTTGCCCATGTGATAGTTTACACTACTGTGTTGCCCTGCTGAAGTAAAGCATGCATGCACAATTAAACATTGTAAAAATCTATTCACTCTCACCTGTCATGGTAGAATTTTATTTAGAACTTGGTAAAATCATAACCGTGATGTTAAAACTATGTCATGTCAACCATAAAACCAAGGAACACCAAATTCTTTTCAATTACATCCTGCGTTAATTGGACAACTAGTGTTGCATAGCAACATTAAAGGAGCTTTTAAAAGATGTAGTTTTGATGTCTTGTCACCGTGCAGTGATAATAATTTGTGGTGTGCAATCCCTATCTTGGTTTTCAATTAAAATTTGAAAGTCAAAAGGAAGAGAGGGTAGAAAGGTGCAGTTGAAATGTCTATCCAATCACTTCATTTCTATCAACTTATCTGTGCATACCAATAGTGATAAGTGGTTGCATGTGAATCTAGTTACATTGCAGCCTTTGTGGATCAAGGCTCATTTTTTTTTTCTTCCAGCTTGATCTTCACAGTCTGAGTTTGAATAGTTTTACATCTTGTGAAGGAGTCCTGACTGATACACTGTAGATAATGAGTCAATTATAGGCCAAGATACTGAAGAAAACCTGAAGCAGTGAAGAGTTTTAGTATAAGAAAATAGTCAACAAAATGGTACAACTCAAAATGCTTTTCAATTCCCTTCAGTTTCAGACATTCAGCTGAAGTATTAGTTATGACATACACTGATTACAAAAGAAACTACAGTATATCAAGGATTACCTTACAAAAGAGCAATAGACCAATTATTCTAAAATTTTACAGAAATACATATATGTAGAACTGTAAAAGTCTTAACCTTTTATCACTAAATTTATCAAACTGCTTGCCTTGAGCACAGACTTTCCTTGTCCCCATGTTTAAGTAGCAAAAAGCAAGGAAACAAGAACTGTTGCCTTACCTGAAGGGGTCCATTTTACCAATGACTGCCAGGTTCCAGATCTTAGCCTTGGAAGGTGTTTGTACCACAGTGTCCTCATTAGTGTTTGAGCCCTGATTGTCCTCATGTTCTTCTTTGCCTTAAAATATGTCCCCATTTGTCCATATCCTCAGTTTGTCCTCACATTTTATTTATCTTATATGTCCTAATTCGTCTATATGCTTACTTTTGTGTCATTTATCTTATGTCTTCATTTGCCCATATGCTCAGTTTGTCTTCACACTATCAGTGATTCTGTAATATGTCCTCATTTGTCCATATGCTCAATTTGTCCTCACACTATCATGATTCTGTAATATGTCCTCATTTGTCCATATGCTCAATTTGTCCTCACACTATCATTGATTCTGTAATATGTCCTCATTTAATTTTCCTCACACTATCATTGATCTGTAATATGTCCTCATTTGTCCATATGCTCAATTTGTCCTCATGTTAATGTGCTTGATAGTCTTACTTCTGTCCATAACTGTCCTTAAAGTGTCCCATGGGGGCTGTAGTTCATGGTGGCAACCTGGCAATAAACAGGTCCTTAATATTTAACATAGTACATTACACTGATAGATTGTGGTTCAATTAATCAAATTAATTATATCAACCCATATATGTCAAAAGATATTATTTATATGATAACATTTTCAAATATTAATTCAAACATGCAACCTACTAAAAGCACATATTGTTCACAGTGTTCTGCCATTTTTAAAGCAGCTTGTTCACAGATCATCAGTAGAAATAAAGTTGTTTTTCCAGACTTTCCCACATTAATGTTGCTGAAGTCTTTGTTTCCTCACAAATAAACTTGACAAGTGTAGGTCACATTGCATGGGAAAATGCTAATTTTACAAATGCCACTTAATTGACTAAATATAGAATATGGTATCCCCGAAGCAGGTGCTTGTGGTACCATTTGACACATACCGCAACATGGCGTCTTCATCAGTTCTGGGTAGCGAAATGTAAGTTCAGCCTGTGAAGTAAGCGCATGCAAGAAGAATGAATGTGAATATCCAAATATAGGATTTCTAATTCTTAATATAAGTTTAAAACTGTTCATAACGCTATTGTCTGTGATGGGGAAACCACCCATTCTCTTTAGCAATCACAGATGGTTGCATTGGATGACCATGTGTCTGTAGATGGGTATTGGTAGATGTAATAAACACTTATAGTTTAAAATCAAATTCTTAGTCAATGGACATCTGTGAACGAGCTGCTTTAACCCTTTCCCTCATATAGACTCATTTTGACGCACTCAATAGGTACCACATAAAGCCTGATCTGCAGAAAGCCAAACTCAAACCTTACCAAATTTAATTGTAAAATCCTCATTTCCAGACCACTGAGGAGCAGCGAACAGCATAAAACCTGATCAGCCTGCGAGTTACTCGCAGGCTGATCTGGTTTTATGCTGTTCGCATAGGTCTTTTCATGGTATCCTCTATGAGGGAAAGGGTTAAAACAAGAAGCAGTTCAGGGCCCCCTCTCAGTCTGTGACAAAAAATATGGGGTACAATTTATGTTATACATATCCTGTCATCAAATGGTAGCTTAATCTTACCCTGAAGTTCCACTTCTGAATTTAGTGTCAGAACATTAGAAAAATGAATTAGAAAACCAGCTGTAATAAAAGCCTTTATTTTCAATCCACTCTATCCATGGAAATTGGGTCAATGGAGGAGTTATTTTCTTCCCTTTCTTTTCTTATCTGGATTGTTTTGTTTCTTTACTCCAAGTGTAAAAATGTGGGACTAACAATGTGCAACTCGATTCTAAAATTTGATTGGCCAAAATGGTTCACTGGTTCCCGATTCAACACTTATCAACATAATAAGGGTGAAATCATCCCTCACATGAAAAATCCAAATAACACCTGCCTGAATTCGAACTAAAAGTAGGGAGGGGTTAAATTCTAGTAAGTCAACAGCTAACCATTTCACCACAGAGGTCTCTAAATATAATGTACATCAAACTGGAATACAAATATGGAAATGTAATACCCATCTAAACTTGCTCCAAGTTAATCACTAAATTGCTGTGAGAGACATTGTAACTTCTGGGTATGTTTTATTGTTGTTTGTTTGTTTATTGGGTTTAACGTCCCACCAACAGTATTTCAGTCATTTGGAGATGATGTCTACTTGAGACAGATATTGTGCTGCCACACTGCAGTATCACACCATAGACATGTGGCATGATACCACACCCTGTCACCGGGCAAACCAGTCCTGGAACTACCCTCATATGCTAAGTGTCAAGCAAGGGAGCTATACCAGTACCATCTTTTACGACTTTGGTATGTCAAGGCCAGGGATCGAACCTACAACCATCCTGATTCCGGGGCGGACGCTCTAACCACTCAGCCACTGGGACTCCTGTTCAAGAGCAATAACTCTGCAAAATTATTTATCATGGTAAAATACACCTTTGAAGTTTCATTAATGCAGGATAATATTTCAAAGATAATTTAGTGGGAACTTCAGACTCATGGAGACAAGTGGACAAAAGCAAATCTAAATGCTCACCACAGAAATGAGGACAAAAGTCTAAAAAAATTGAAAAAAATTCAGAATATTCAATATGAATGAAATCCCCTTGGTCGGGTAATGGCCTACACATGCCTAGTACATTCATAATCTGAATGGTCTGAGTAACGTCATTTGCACTTCCTTAAGACTTGAGTGATAAATTTAGTGAGAAGAGACAAATAAAAAAACACATTCACAAAACACTATAAATCAAATGTTTCAACACTGCTGTCCAAACATGGACAATGACCTGGCTAATGTTAACAAGTTTGAATTAAGCCGGGATATCAAAAGATGACCAACAGTCGGTCAGTTGTCAAGAGTAATGGCCAGCTAATGTCATCACTCACTGATTATTTATTATAATGTGAGACTGAATTATGCCCCTTCTTTGTACCGGCTTTTATCTGCTTTGCAGTATTTCAATTTAAATAAATGTGAACAGCGAGAGTACTAATTAGCTCCGTCAGGTGAGGTATTGTCCAGGTAAACACTGTCCATCATACATCAGTTTGCCAGGTCTCACAGTACTGTAAGTACTGAATACCCACGTTTAATCGCCCCTGGGGTGTTAGATTAAACATCCTCCCTTTATCATGAAGGAAATAGAGTTCCTTGTTCAAAAGCTTTCAAGTTCATATTGTGTTATGAAAATTCTTTCATTCAGATTTTTGTTTTCCCTCTAAGACCTGATTTTTCTTTTCAAAATGGGGTGGAGGTCAGGGGGCATTTGAATGGTTGTATTACATGATACAAGTTTATCTGTCTAGGAAAAGTAAGCTAAACTGAGCCTCAAGTTGAAAACATACCAATATAAAAACTTGAATTTATAACATAAGTGATGAAAAATACATTATAAAGCATATGTGTTGTGCATGGAGTGTGTGTGTGTATGTGTGCATCCTTCTTCTTCAAGGTATCATTTAAATGTTATTTTTTAGTGCAATCACAATAAAAACCTGAATATACTGTGAACACTAAATACCACTTTCAACAGTTCATTTTTTTGTCAACTCATTTCCCTTTAACAACTTTAATAACTTTGAAGGGGCATGGGTAACAACAACAAAAACAGTAAACATAGATACTCTGTCAACACAATAGGGCAATAAAACAATCCCATGCCCCCACACACTCCTGCTCGCCCTTCATGACCGCAGCAAAATAAAAGAACTCTTTAATCCAATATAGCAAACATCTTCCAATTTTCAAAAGCCCAATGAATGCTCTCACATTCCATATTTGGTTTACGTTTAACAATGTTCGTAATCTTTACTTAAACTGTAAGATTATGATTCAGAATGATATAAAAACATTTTGATATGTAATTGAATTTGGAGCCTTTGTTGCCTCAAGAAATACCCAAGGTTTTAATATACCTTTTGTCTTGGGCATTCAATTATAACAATTTTGTGAGAAATACTCGGATAATGTGAAACTAAATTGGGAAAAGGGGCGTACCGAACACCCTTAGACGTCTTTTGTGTCGCCAGCGCTTTATCTGTTCAAATTATTATAATACTGATACACAATTTATTTTGGATCTAATGGAAGGAAAGGGAATCAAGGTCAATAAATACATTAAAAGGAAATGCAAAATGGAAACGTAATCATGACTTGCAGTATCTTTATCTCGGACCAATTTGATCTCATACAGAACTGACAGAGAAATTTACACCAGCATATATTGGAGAGAAAATTAAATAAACTTGAACACTCTTATTAAAAGTCCCTAGTGTTTGAAGATAGAGGTAGGTAATGGAAAGTAAACGTTTAACCAAATGACTGATACAAGGTTTCATCTGACGCATTACGCAGCGTTTTTTCCACAACCAAAACATTACTACATGTACCCAAGACCCGGAAACCTGACTCAAAAGATTACAGTCAATAAAATAGCCAATAGGTGAAGTAAACATGGACAGAATTATTTGAAGTGTTACATAAAGGTTTCTTCAGCGTATGCTTTTGATCTTATGCACAGCACATGGATAGCGGCTACGGTTATGAATAAAAGGTCTGCATAACATATTCCATTCGCATTGCATGGATCTGCACTAAGTGCGGAGAGGTACAGTTAAACTTGTCATGGAAAATATGCAAATTAGCAAGGACAGCTATGCCTGGTAAGCATTTCTAGCAAGCTGACGTCTAAAAAATGGAAGTCTTAATTGGTTTGTGCTGCTAAAAAAAGACTGCACCTAAATGAATCCACACAATGGAGTATTGCCCTATATACTACTTTATGATCAAAGAGGCATGGTATTGTCTCCGTATTGAATAATGTAGCTAATAAACTTGGTCTCCAACATGACTGTCCCCCCAATGATGCACCCTCTGAAATAACATATTGTCACAATTCACGAAATTCTATACTGCAAAGGTGTATAAAATAACAAAATCTGACACTGCAAAACTGGTCAAACATCATGCTATTGACCAACTGACCATAATGGTAGTGCAATTAGCCATTAAACTATTTGTTACAAAGTGGTTCAACACCTCCAGGCATGAGACCCTGTTGTGCTGGGATGTAACTGCAGCTTTAGGTATATAGATTAAGATGGGGAGGTGGCAAGATAGTCCAATAACAACAAAGGTCTGCACTAGTGTATAGATAACAATGTGACAAGAATCTGATGAGTGTAAAAACACCTTGATAATAAAGAGGGTGTAAGAGTTGATACCCTCCCTAAAAAGGCAATAATTATGTTTATATGTTGGTCTATTAAGGAGAAATCTAGTAAACCTGGCACAAAATTTCCAACATCTTAACTCACAGGGTTAGGTAACTTACAAACTTAAATTTGACAAGACATGTTCCTTGTTTTATAATACATTTAAGTTCATGCTTAAGTTGACATAAATTAATTATAATTACCGTAATAACTAACAATATTTTTTGAGAAATATTTGTTGCTTTTTTTATTATTTAAGAAACATTTAGGATCACCAAATTCGAACATAAGTATTTTAATATTACTGAAGCACTATGCGTTTATGGAGGAATTTAAGGCAGAATGATGGAGCTTAATTTTTTCAGCACATAAGATTGCAGTATAGTTTGTTTTTTTCATTTTCTTTATGAAATTGAGAGAACAAGAGCACCGCCTGTGGATGCCACTGTTCATCTGTTTAGATACTTTAATTCTAAGTAAAATTATAAATAAGTATAAAAAAAAATGTGTATCTCTGAGTGCATGTGTCAAAACATCCAGTTTATTAGGTTTTCGCCTCTGCAGGGCGAAAACCTATTGTTCTTCTTCTGTTGATTTTTTATTTAGGTTTTCGCACCTCGCAGTGCGAAAACCTATTGTTCTTTTATTTTTTTTTTTTTTATTATTTTTCTAACCCTTTTTTGTTAACGGCAAATCTCCGTGATCAGAAAAGCCACATTTATGAAATTTTAATCAGTTTTTACCAAGTATTTGAAGATGATCCTAACGTTGAGAAAATTTTCATTTATTTCTTACTTTTCCCGCTAGGGGGCGTTTTGTATGAAATTTATTAATGGCTAATAACTCAGTTATTTGAGGTCGGATTCAAATGCGTTTTTTTGCATTCTGTTCCTTGTTGATAGCCTAATAAAATATGATAGATTTTGAGGGTGCGTGTCGCTGAAAGTATTTGAGCTTTAGAAGGTTGAAAGTTCGAACCTCGCAAAAAACTGCGCAAATGAGGGTAGGTCTACGAAAAACCTATCCATTTTTGTTAGAGATCAGATAGAAGAGTTCTGTTTGCTGCAAATGATTTGCAAGATATATACGCACAAAATATATGGGGTGGCGAATTTAATAAATGCATGGTTTGTCCTCTAGAAACGGTCATATTACGATTATTGTGTTTTTATTCGGCCCGAAATACCTCCAAAACTAAAGATATTTCATTAAGAGTTTATCGACAAACTATTTTGTTCCTGAAGAGCTCTTTCCATTGATAGTTTTTGAAGATCGGACTTGATTTGGTCATTTTACGGCAGTCCAAAGTTTGATCCTTTTTTGGAATAATTGTTAAACCGTTTTTATGCTTCAAATTGTGATATATCAGAAATAGAATGTTCGACGTGTGCGACTTGTATACTTTATTGAACTATTTGCTGCATTGCTAGGTACCTAATGGTATAATTTTAATCAATTTTCTTTCTCATTTTGCCGCTAGGGGGCGCTTTGCTTGAAATCACTCTTTTGCTCATAACTCAAAAAGTTGAATCCTGATTCAAATGTGGTTTGTTGCATTATGTTCTTTGTTGATAGCCTAATAAAATAGGATAGTGTGAAGTTATGAGTGACTGAAAAATTTTGTGTTAGTAATTGAAGGTTGAGAGTTCGAACCTCGAAAAAATGTAAAAGGCCCTTTTTGTTAGAGATCAGATAGAAGAGTTTTGTTTGCTGCAAATGATTTGCAAGACATATACGCACAAAATATATGGGGTGACGAATTTAATAAATGCATGGTTTGTCCTCTAGAAACGGTCAAACTTCACTAAATTTTAGGAAAAATTAAATTTTCAAAAACATGTTTTTTGTCGCTCCTGACTTTATTTTTAGTTCATTCTTCATGATATTTTCACAAGTTATGTATTGTTATGTTTAAAAGGGCCTCACAATTATAAAGTTTAATAATGAATGAAAAGGTCAAGGTCATATTACGATCATTGTGTTTATATTCGGCCCCAAATAACTCCAAAACTAAAAATATTTCTTTGAGAGTATATGAACAAAAGTTTTAGTTCTTCAAGAGCTCTTTCCATTGATGTTTAGTTTTTGAAGATCGGACTTGATTTGGTCATTTTACGGCAGTCCAAACTTTGACCCTTTTTTGGAATAATTATAAATCAGTTTTTATGCTTCAAATTGTGATATATAAGAAATAGAATGTTCGACTAGTGCGACTTGTATACTTGATTGAACTATTTGCTGCCTTACTAGGTACCTAATGGTAAAATTTTAATCAATTTTGTTTCTCATTTTGCCGGTAGGGGGCGCTTAGCTTGAAAGCACTCTTCTACTTATAACTAAAAAACTTAAATTCTGATCCAAATGCGGTTTATTGCATTATGTTCCTTGTTGATAGCCTAATAAAATATGATAGTTACTAGGTATGAGTGGCTGAAACTTTTTGAGCTACTAGCGGAAGGTTGAAAGTTCGAACCTCACAAAAAACTGTGCAGATGAGGGTAGGTCTACCAAAAACCTATCCATTTTTGTTAGAGATCAGATAGAAGAATTCGATTAGCTGCAAATGATTTGCAAGACATATACGCACAAAATATATGGGGTGGCGAATTTACGAAATGCATGGTTTGTCCTCTAGAAACGGTCAAACTTCACTAATATTTAGGAAAAATTTAAATTTCAAAAACATGTTTTTTTGTCGCTCCTGTCTTTATTTTTAGTTCATTCTTCATGATATTTTCACAAGTTATGTATTGTTATGTTTGAAAGGACCTCACAATTAAAAAGTTAAAATGTGGAAAAATGAGGGTAGGTCTACGAAAAACCTACCCACTTTTGTTAGAGATCAGATAGAATAATTCTGTTTGCTGCATACGATTTGCAAGACATATACGCACAAAATATATGGGGTGGCGAATTAAGGAAATGCGTGGTTTGTCCTCTAGAAACGGTCAAACTTCACTAAATTTTAGGAAAAATTAAAATTTCAAAAACATGTTTTTGTCGCTCCTGACTTTATTTTCTGTTCATTCTTCATGAAAATTTCACACGATATGTATTGTTATGTTTGAAAGGGCCTCACAATTCAAAACATAAAAAAGAATTGAAAAGGTCAAGGTCATATTACGATTTTTGTGTTTTTATTCGGCCACAAATAGCTCCAAAACTAAAAATATTTCATTGAGAGTATATGAACAAAAGTTTTAGTTCTTAAAGAGCTCTTTCCAGTGATACTTAGGTTTTGAAGATCGGACTTGATTTGGTCATTATACGGCAGTCAAAAGTTTGATCCTTTTTTGGAATAATTGTAAATCAGGTTTTATGCTTCCAATTCTGATACATAAGAATAAAAAGTTTGACTTGTGCGACTAACGTTAGTATACTTGATTGAACTATTTGTTGCTTTGCTAGGTACCTCACAGTAAAATTTTAATCAATTTTCTTTCTCATTTTGCCGCTAGGGGGCGCTTTTCTTGAAATCATTCTTTTGCTTATAACTCAAAAAGTTGAAGTCCAATTCGAATGCGGTTTTTTGCATTCTGTTCCCTGTTGATAGCCTAATAACATATGATAGGATTCCGTCCGTGTGGCTGAAAGCTTTTGAGCTACGGAAGGTTGAATGTTCGAACCTTGCAAAAAAAACAAAAACAAGGCAGTCCAAAGGACAGCTATATCCCCTGCCGCTGGCCAAATATTAGAATTTGTTTGGTCATAGGATTATGTTCACCTTAATCTGGCATGGTTGTAGCAGACATAGAAGATCATGTATGAATTTCAGAATTCGGAGGTACATATATTAAAAGTTTACTGACAAGTTTTACATGGGAAACAGTACAAAAAGTGAACATCAATGAAGTATAGGATGTGATAGGTAACCACAAAGTACATGTGTAACTCAATTAAAAACTTTATATATCATGAAATAATTTGTATGATTGTGAACATGACATACTATTATTTACCGAGTACAATAAATCACTGTGGAAGTGCAATCCAGGTCAAGAAGTGGTCTGTGTAAGGCAAGGGGAACACTCCTGAATGAGATATGGAGTGGACACGAAAATAACATTTGACCTGCAAGTATGACCTTGACCTTGAGCCAGCATGACCGACTCATGCCTTCTGCACATCAGCTCAATGAGGTTAACATTTTAGCCCTGTTTGAAGAAAATGTGTCCAAGCGTTCATGAGATATGGAGCGGACACGAAAATAACATTTGACCTTCAAGTATGACCTTGACCTTGAGCCAGCGTGACCGCCTCATGCCTTCTGCACATCAGCTCAATGAGGTTAACATTTACCTTGACCTTGAGCCAGCGTGACCACCTCATGCCTTCTGCACATCAGCTCAATGAGGTTAACATTTTAGCCAAGTTTGAAGAAAATGTGTCCAAGCGTTCATGAGATATGGAGCGGACACGAAAATAACATTTGACCTTCAAGTATGACCTTGACCTTGAGCCAGCGTGACCACCTCATGCCTTCTGCACATCAGCTCAATGAGGTTAACACTTTAGCCGAGTTTGAAGAAAATGTGTCCAAGCGTTCATGAGATATGGAGCGGACACGAAAGTGTTTCGGACACACTGACGGACTGACGGCCTGACGGCCTGACGGACGGACTGACGGACGGACGGACGGACGGACGGACTGACGGACGGACGGACGGACGAAGGGCATTCCTATAACCCCCCTCCCGCTTCGCGGCGGGGGATTAAAAAAAAAAAAAACTGTGCAAATGAGGGTAGGTCTACGAAAAACCTATCCGTTTTTGTTAAAGATCAGATAGAAGAATTCCGTCTCCTGCATACCATTTAAAAGACGTATACACACAAAATATATGTGATGGCGAATTAAGGAAATGCGTGGTTTGTCCTCTAGAAACGGTTAAACTTCACTAAATTTTAGGAAAAATTAAAATTTCAAAAACATGTTTTTGTCGCTCCTGACTTTATTTTCTGTTCATTCTTCATGAAATTTTCACACGATATGTATTGTTATGTTTGAAAGGGCCTCACAATTCAAAAAATAAAAAATAATTGAAAAGGTCAAGGTCATATTACGATTTTCGTGTTTTTATTCGGTCACAAATAGCTCCAAAACTAAAAATATTTCATTGAGAGTATATGAACAAAAGTTTTAGTTCTTGAGGAGCTCTTTCCAGTGATGTTTAGTTTTTGAAGATCGGACTTGATTTGTTCATTTTATAGCAGTCCAAAGTTTGATCCTTTTTTGGAATAATTGTTAATAATTGTTAATCAGTTTTTATGCTTCAAGTTGTGATATATAAGAAAAAGAATGTTCAACTAGTGCGACTTATATACTTGTTTGAACTATTTGCTGTTTTTGCAATTTTGTTTCTAATTTTGCCGCTAGAGGGCGTTTTGCTTAAAATCACTCTTTTGCTTATAACTCAAAATGTTAAAGTCTGATTGAAATGCGGTTTTCAGCATTTTGTTCCTTGTTGACAGCACCATAGAATGTGATGGATTTCAAGAGAGAGGGTATGGGAAAATATTTGCGCTAAAAGAGTTTGAATGTTCTAACATTGCAAAAAAAAATTGTGCAAATGAGAGTAGGTCTTCAAAAACCGTTTCATATTGAAAATTGTGGCTGAGTTGAAAAAAAGTGCTCAAGTTGATTAGGTTGAAAGCGAAAACCGAGATACCGCTTGCGGTTCTAGTTATATTTATATCTGTGATGTATGACGATGAGCTTATGTATGCTTAAGTCCAAATAAAATTTCTGTTCTGTTTAAAAAAGGGGAGATAAATTAGGTGAAAATGGACCTAAGAATTATGGCCCTTGATGGGAATGTAGCCCTTGTGATAGTGAACAAATATATGAAGTCTGATGACAGTTTAATAGTTTAAAAATCATGGCCAAGGTTAAAGTTTTTCACTGTATAATATTAAAAAAAAAAGAGATACATTTGGTCAAAATGGACTTAAAGAGTTATGGCCCTTGATGGGAATGTAACACTTGTGACAGTTAACAAGTATGTGAAGTTTGATGACAGAAGCTTTAATACTTAAGAAGTTATATTTTTCACAATGACAACAATGCCAATGACGATGAGACACCAGAGTGATGACAATTCCTCATCTTTTTTGTTTGAAAAACAGACAAGCTAAAAATGAGAATTTATTTTGTTTTTGAAATCCAGAGAAAAAACCTCTGGTATCTGAGCTGGCACAGTCAATAACTTTAAACTTAAAATGCCAAAATAGGGAACAGAGATGCATAGAGACACATGCCAAAATCCTATACTCATTGTATTATCAATGGTGGTTCTACCCAGGTGTTTCTGTAGACTCAGGTTCTTCTCCCACCTGTTGTTGTTGTTGTAATGGGGTTTACCGTCGCTGCGATAGTATTTCAATCATATAGCAATGTCCAGCTAATTACAGGTGGAGGAAGACCCCGAGTACACAGAGGTACCTGGGTAGAACCACCGACCTACCGCAAGCCAGCTGGAAAGCTTCCTCACATGAAAAATCCGAAGTCCCTACCAGGATTCAAACCCACAGCGGTGAGGGGCTGAGAGCTTTGTAGTCCTCCCACCTGTACTTAGCTGAACATCACTATAAGACAGAAATACTGTCACAACCAAGGTAAACTCAAGCCCAGTAACAACATTCTGATAATACTTGTCTCTGTAACCTTAAATCATTTGCGTGTTAAAAAAACTCAACCAGTATACTCCTTAATGATCAGACCCAATCAGATTTGTATCAGTTTGACTGGACACAAAGTTATAATCATAAATTGTCTCTATGAAACTGAATCACAAAATCATATAAACTTTTCCACACCATATCAAGCAAGACTGAACGGTACTATAATCTTGTTAACAAGTTGGAAAAACACCACCATCCTGTAGCGCAGAGTAATCAGTATAAATGCAGGACAGCGTGACAACATTATAACTGAACCTTAATCCACCGGATCAGTTTATTCTGCTTCACAAGACTGACCGACGACAAATGCCTCATTTTCTGCCGGTAATGGTTGGTCCGACAATGCCAATTTCATGGTCAGATGATCGGCACGCTGAATCATACATTCGTCCGAAGCTATGGTCAGTTTACACTCGTTTTATGCCCATGTTGACAATGGTGCAAATCAAACGCTTGATAAAATATGGTTTCATTAAATTTGTCTAACGGTCATTGCAACATATTTTTGGGCTGGTTTCCATGACCACCATGTAAAAGTAACAGATATATGCATGAATAATTTTTTATTCCATACCATTGGCCGATCAACAGTTTACCTTGTCATGTGACCCTATACATTCTTAGACAAACTTTTAAACCAAAATTAGGCCCTGTGGCCTTATATGGAAATTACTAAAAACTTTACATGTATGTTAAAATCAGTCAATCCATAGAAAATAAAGGATTAAATACAGAGAGAACAAATAAACTATGAAAAAGAGATGTATACTACATACTGTTTTCATATTAACCTTTTACCTCATGAATACATGACTTAACAATATCAATTAACCCTTTCCCTCATATAGACTCATTTTGACGCACTCAATAGGTACCACATAAAGCCTGATCTGCAGAAAGCCAAACTCAAACCTTACCAAATTTAATTGTAAAATCCTCATTACCAGACCACTGAGGAGCAGCAAACAGCATAAAACCTGATCAGCCTGCGAGTTACTCGCAGGCTGATCTGGTTTTATGCTGTTCGCATAGGTCTTTTCATGGTATCCTCTATGAGGGAAAGGGTTAAGCTAACTGAATTTAAAATGGTATATGAAACAAAGAATTTTTCATAGTCATGCTGAGTAGAATCTAAGCTACAACAATATTGTATGAGCAAACACAGGAAACCTTTATCAGGCAGCTCCAGGAAGGATCTGTCTGATCTGGGTCTACAATGTTTGCCAAGGCCTCAAAATGAGTTTATATGAAGTTAAGGGTTAAAATATTACAATTTACATGATAAGTAGAAAATCATGAAAAAATGGCACCAGCACCATGTTGTATAAAAAGCCATCCAATTTAAAGTCAGTGCTTTAATATTTTGTCACTGTAAAAGCTCCATACAGGGAGCAAGGTTAAATCACAGATAAACAACTCTTTTTTTGAATTTTCCCCCACAGGGCTTTATCAAAAATCTTGAAAAAGTACAAAGCACTACATTGTTGCATTTTGACTAAAAACAATATTTCGTCATAATGTAGTGCTTTTGTACTTATTCATGATTTTTGATAAAGCCCTGTGGGAAAATTAAAAAAAGAGTTGTTTATCTGTGATTTAATATTTTGATAAACTAGAAATATGTCCATAGGACATGGATGCCCCTGCTGTTTGGTTTTGATATTTTTTGACAGTAAAAATGATGAAAAACTGGGAATATGAAGAAGGCAAGATATATGACCTCAGGCAAGACGGGATTTTACTGTAATTTCAAAAGTGCCCACCAATTACAGTAACACAAAGCTGCAGGAACATGACTTTGCATGATGAAGCATATGAAGATTACAAAACTGTTTTATACAATATTGATTCACCCTAACTGTCATCTCATTCAGACATTTAATTCAAGTGAAACCTTGTTCAGTAAAGTCTCTAAGTAGATCCTCCAAATCTTCTGAAAATGCTCTAAGTAGATCCTCCAAATCTTCTGAAAATGCTTTAAGTAGAGCCTCCAACTCTTTTGAAGAAAAATTTACAAGTTAACTGTCCTGTGACCTTGACCTTCAAGCTAGCGACCTGGCTCTTGTTTGCAACACCGTCTTGTCCTAGGAATCACATGTACCAAGTTATTTCAAAGTACAACAAAGTTACAGCACGGACACGACTGCTTGCACAGACACACACACATGGGCTGGTGTATGCCGGTCACCATTTCATGGTGGGGGCACAACAATTTCTTCTAATATCATTAGTTTATGTTCTTTATTGGGGGAGGGAGTGGTAAAATAGGAGTGGTAAAATAACTGTTCTTCATAGGAATTCAAAAATCCTGGTTTACAAACCAGCTTTGAAGTAGTTCTCAGATAAGAAAAGTTTCATTAAACAAAGAAAATGCTTGGAAACAATGTAGCACTTTAAATCTGTGCCAACATATACTGAAACTTGTAACAAAGACCAACAGAACCCCTAGCATGTTTGCCATGCGTTGGAATAAAGTATACAGCCTAGCCATGGTTGAGAAATAACAGAACTTAAATCTGTTTATATCAATCCAAATTAATCCAACTTACAGAACCAATCAAGGGAGCACCTGTCAATATATTGATACCCACATTATGTGTTTATTTCATGATCATGATCACGTTAATTTCATGTTTACTTGTCTGTCAAACTTGAATGAGCCGTAACAGGAACCAACTCCCTACACGAAGGCCAATGACTTTGCCATTTTGGTAATTATTTATACAATTACAAACATGATTAGGCAAATGAGTAAACACACAGAGTGGGAAACAAAAGGAATTTCACCGGTGAAGAGAACCCCGGTATGTTCACTGTATGAGACTATCTATTACGCCTCCTGCCTAGCTGTGCATTTTTTCACACCTTTAGGGGGTATAAGATCGGTGGGGGGTGGACGTCAGTAGATCACTTGCCCTCTTAAATTAACCACAAGCCAACAGAATGTGCAAAAAATAGACTCAAACTGTAACGAGATGCAAATTGATAGCCCCACTGTCATATGCTTTGTTGACATTCTGTCATGACCAGTGAAATATAGATCACAAGCAGTGAGGTTTAAGTTTCACCATTTGTAAAACAATACCCTGCCTATATCATATGATTAAATCTCAACTTTCAATGTACTCTCTCAATGTCCCATTGTTAACAATAAGTGTCTCTTTTAAAATAATTTAACTATCTCTTTTTTACAACAGTTGCATTAACAGTGTAGTTAAATGTTTCAATTAATCGGGTGTTTGTACAATCTTTTGTTTTGTTGGCATAACTCTCAAAACTAAAAGCCACCCATTTTTTTTTTCTTTTTGTAGAGATTTATAAATAGTAAGTTATAGATCTTAGACAATCTTTTTCCATAGTTAACTCCCCTGTCCCTTGATTAAAATTCTGCCCTTTCGGACCCAAGTAAAAACGACCAAAGTTGAAACGGTGCCAAATTGGTCAAACAATTCCAAGAAAAAGTCAAAATGGCCCCACTCCCTTTCAAAATAGTAAAAACGGTGCCAATATGGTCAAAACACACTTTGGTTAAAACAGCCCTCTATAAGAAACATTGTAGGATTAAATTTATAATTAAAGGATAACTTTTTTAATCCTTTGAAGTAAATATGAATTTATAAATGAATGCAACTGTTGAAATTTAATGGTAAATGAACTGTCAGTTTTAATGAGATTAAGTTATTGCTAAAAACATCCACTACATTATAATGTATACTTGTTGACGTTTGTGTTCAGAACCCTAACTAAAGCTGGGTGTCTTTATACTTGTATATACAGAGACCCTGATTAAAGGTATGTGAAGATATAAACGTGGGAATAAATAAAGGGAATGCGCTAAAGCTATGTTTATGATATAATTAATTAGAAGAGATGAATAGAAAACGCTGTTTTCATGGTTTACTTTCGCTGCAGCTTATATTCAAATTCAAACTCAATCAATTCAAAACCTTGAAACTAATCAATAGTTGTTTAGACTGACAGTCATTGTCATTTGAAAGTGATCAATTTAAACATGTAGTCAGATAGTCTTCTTCAGCAAATTTCAGAGTATGATATTACCTTAAATCTTAGTTTTTCTAAATTTAACCCTTTTCCTCATATAGACTCATTTTGATGCACTCAATAGGTACCACATAAAGCCTGATCTGCAGAAAGCTAAACTCAAACCTTACCAAATTTAATTACAAAATCCTCATTTCCAGACACTGAGAACAGCGAAAGCATAAAACCTGATCAGCTGCAGTTACTCGCAGGCTGGTCTGGTTTTATGCTGTTCACATAGGTCTTTTCATGGTTTCCACTATGAGGGAAAGGGTTAAATCTTAGTTTTTCTAAATTTAAAATATCAGGGTTTCTGTAAAAAATAGGTATTTTACATATTTCTTTCTGTATTTTGTTAAAATATTACATTCAAAAAGATGATAGAATTTGTCCCCTAATTTATTTATGTATGGAGGACAAAATCGCTCATTTAGTGGAATTCAATTCCTTTTGCCTTTTGTTACTTGCATTTCATGATTACGCATTCTAAATTTGATTTAACACTTTAAATATCTAGTTGGATTTTTTATCAAATAATTTTTAAAAACCTAATTTTGTCTTCAATATTCTATAAAATGCATGTATATTTAAGAAGTCATATAGATTGTCAATATTAGTTTCAACTTTATTATTTTTTCATTTCTTCTTTTTAAGAAACGTTTTTTCATAGTTTATAAAAATATTTTGCCCTATTAAAGTTCCTACGGGCTTTTTTTTACATATTTTGGTCTAAACCAATGTGGTAGTTTCATTTTAGTGTCTTTAATACTATCTTGTTTATTTTGTATATTTGTATGTCCATTTATGAGTCAAGCAGAAATAAGTACTTCTGAGATAGAATTGACAAAGGAATCGGCTTCATTTTGATTAAAAGAATTATTTCCCTCGTAACTTGTTAATTTTCAAAAAATTATAATAATATTTAATTAATTTATATCTATATTCTATATAAAAAACATTTGACTTGTTTTTATCCCATAATTTCTCTTTTGGATTTTTAGGATTGTTATTGCTCTGTGTTTGTTTAGCGAAAAATTAAACATTTAAAAACACAGGATTATTTCACATATATATCTTGAAATAATCGACACAAATATACACTCACACGCTTACACATTTGATTTG
>CM037790.1:44842995-44866419 GCA_021229015.1 Solen grandis | reverse complement strand
CATATGAAGACCCCAAACCTATGAGAATATAACTTAACTCGAACAGATTTTGCCCTACTTCATATGTGTTAAGAAATAGAGCTGGACTATTCAGTAATTACGAATGAAGACCCCAAACATATGAGAAACAAGCACCACTCGAATAAATTTTGCCCCACTTAAAGAAATAGAGGGTGAACTGAACTATTTCAGTAACTACGTATGAAGACCCCAAACATGTGAGAATATAACACCACTCAAACAGATTTTGCCCTACTTTTTATGTAGTAAGAAATAGGGGATGAGCTGTACTGTTTAAGTGACAAGGTATGAAATCCCCAAACCTATGAGAATATGAAATCACTCAAACAGATTTTGCCTCACTTCATAAGTAGTAAGAATTTGCCCCAAAACACCACTCTATAAAATTCTATATACAGATATAGGCGTGGCTTACAAGTTCAGTAACTACGTATGAAGACCCCAAACACGTGAGAATATAACACCACTCTTAACAAATTTTGCCCTACTTCAAAAGTAGTAAGAAATAGGGGGTAAACTGGACTATTTCTGTAACTACTAATGAAGACCCGAAACTTATGAGAATATATCCCTACTTGAATAAATTTTGCCCCACTTCATATGTAGTAAGAAATAGGCGTTGAGCTGGACAATTTCAGTAACTAAGTATGAAATCCCCAAACCTACGAGAAACTAACACCACTTGAACAAGTTTTGCCCCACTTCATAAGTAGTAAGAAATAGAGCGTCAGCTAGACTATTTCAGTAATTACGTATGAAATCCCCAAACCTATGAGAAATTAACACTACTCGAACATATTTTGCCCCTCACTATGTCTGAAGACCCCAAACCTATGAGAATATAACTTCATTAAACAGATTTTGCCCAGCTTCATAAGTAGTAAGAAGTAGAGGGTAAGCTCGACTATTTCAGTAACTGCGTATGAAGACCCCAAACATGTGAGAATATAACACCACTCTAACAAATTTTGCGCCACTTTAAAAGTAGTAAGAAATAGGGGGTGAACTGGACTATTTCCGTAACTATGTATGAAGACCCGAAAAAATGAGAATATAAATCTACTTGAACAGATTATGCCCCACTTGATAAGTAGTAAGAATAGGGAGTGAGCTCGACCATTTCAGTAACCACGTGTGAAGACCCCAAACCACGACTCGAACAAATTTTGCCCCACTACATTTGTAGTAAGAAATAAGGGGTGAGTTGCATTATTAAATCCTCTATGAGAAACTAACACGACTCGAACCAATTTTGCCCCATTTCATCAGTAGTAAGAAATAGGGGGTGAGCTGGACTATTTTAGTAACTCCAGGAAAATAGAGCTCTTCATTCATAAGTCGAGTCTAAAGTACAGGAGATCAAACTGGAAATATTTCAGATTCTGCTTGTTAAGGAAATGATTGTCTGATTTCCCCACTTTCTAAAAAATTGTAGTTGTAGTTGGTAAAATCCTGAGTTAATTCAGTCTTTTCTGTGGATAAAACTGACTTTGGCAGGAAATGTGTTTCTTTACACCAAGCACTGTTTGTCATTGTTGAAGCGAACTTTAGCACATCATCTGATCGGAGGAATTGGTTGGTATTAACCACGCCACTGTTGAAGTCGCTCATTAGCTCTGTAAAATAGGAATGTCATTTTCTGCAACATTTGTAAACATACAAAACGAATAGAAAGGATAGATGAATGTTAAAAAAGCAAGTAACCTTAAAGAAATTATGTGTCATCAATAATTTTATAGTGATATTCTAATTCTACTATTGATCTTCTCTAGTTTTAATGCATCTAAAAAATCACGACTTTAATGTAATTGACTTAAATGATTCCACACTTCATTTCATTCTGTATTTCAGAGTACAACAATGCAATAAAATCATAATTTCTGTTTATTCTGAGAGCCATAAAAATAATTTTGCATTAGTATTTTTATTTCGTTTTTACATCAACTTCCTCTACTTATAAAAAAACAAACTTGAAATGATTATAATATTTTAATGGTTTACCAACCATACTAATAAATACTCACAAACTTACATTGGGCATTTCAGAACAGGCAATTCTGGTAGTAGTGCATGGTATCATTTTAAGACCAGTCAAGGTGATCTGAACGGTATCAAGGTCATTTGGGTAGTTGAACCATCTCGCATAATCCTCGACCGAATGTGAATAGAGATGTAAAATTTAAAAGCTGTGATGATCTTTAAGCAGCTCGTTCACAAAAGGTCATGGACTAAGAATTTGTTTTTTAACTATCTGTATGTATTACGTCTATCAATACCCATCTACAGATGCATGGTCCCTTGTTGCAACATTTTGTGATAGTAAACAAGAGCTGTCAGAGGACAGCACAGTCGACTGTTCCAGCGCCTTGATTGTATTATTGATTCCTTTTCATGATCTGCAGATGGACTCATTCTTCTTTTTCAACATAATCATATTATCCTAGTATTTTTCCCCTATAACGTTAGTAATGTGAATGCCAAAAATGGGACAAGGTAGAGTTATGGTTCTTGGTCACTTCTCTTCTCCTAGTCACTATCTTATTCTATGTATATGTATATTTTAAGTTTCAAGTCAATACCTTGTACATTTTTAAAACAATGCTCCAGACAAAAATCATATTAAAATAAAGGAAAATAAAAAAAGGGACCAATTAAATTAGAGTTAAAGGGATATAACTGGAGATAGGACAAGGCAATATGAAACAGCAGAAGTAGTAATAATGGAAGAGGAAGATTATCAGATGAAAATAAATAGTAATAACAGTAGAAGTAGAATGTAGGAAAAGATTAATGATCTATAACTGCAGTAGTAGTTATAAGAGTAGTGGAAGATATTGATACAGTAATATTAAAAAGTAGAGGAATAATAATATAATGATATGTAACATTGGTAGTGGTAGTAAAAGTAGAGGAAGATGAAGGTAACAAATAGTTTTAGAAGTAGTATATTGTAGAAGAAAAAAATAAATGATGGTATGAACAGTAGTATTAAATATAAGAGTTGAGAAAGATGATGATAATGAATAGTAGTAGTAGTAGTAGTAGTTGAAAGTAAAAGAAGAATTAAAACTATTATATGTGACAGCAGTAGTAGTAATAAGCGAATAAAAGATGATGATAATGAATAGTAGTAGTAGTAGTAGTAGTTGAAAGTAAAAGAAGAATTAAAACTATTATATGTGACAGCAGTAAAAGATGATGATAATGAATAGTAGTAGTAGTAGTAGTAGTTGAAAGTAAAAGAAGAATTAAAACTATTATATGTGACAGCAGTAGTAGTAATAAGCGAATAAAAGATAATGATAATGAATAGAAGAAGCATAGGAGAATAATAAGATAATAATATGTAACAAAAGAAGGAGTAGAAAGAATAAAAGCTAATGACATGTTACAGCAGTAGTAGTAAAACGAGTAGAGAAAGATATGTTAATGAATGGAAGAAGCAGTAGTAATATAAAGTTAGAGAAAAACAATTTAATGTTATGTAACCGTATAAATAATAGAAAGAAAAAGAGAAGGAAGATGGTGACAACGAAATGGAGTACTCCTGGAGTACAGGAAGATGATGATAATGAATATAGCTGAAGAATACTAGAGCACCGCCGAGCGGATACAGATGCTCGTTTTTTTTTTGGGTAGAACCCACAAGCCAAACAAATATTAAAATGAAGTACTTTCTGCCCTGTGAAGATTTGCGAGCCAAGAAGACTTCTATTAAGTTTATTTGCAATGGATATTAAGATGATTTATTTTGATAGTATTTTCATGCAAAAATGACCTATTTTAAAGTTGTAAAGGACTACAAATTTGCACTAAATTCAAATAAGAGTAACCTAACTTGATTATATTGGAGGGTTGGGAAGTGTTGTGAGAAGTTTCAATCAGTTATATGTAGTGGTTACTAATCTAACTAAGATATGGCTTTGATAGTTATGGAGAAAAGCTGACCTAAACATAAAACAAGAGAGAGGGAAAAAGAATTTACTCATTTTGATAGAGAGACGGAGAGAGAGATGCAATGCACTTATCGCAAGCCGTCCTGTCAAGACATTTCTTTAGTGCAAAAAACAGACATAAGAATAAGATATTTTATTTCCAATCATGGGCCCTCTCAGGCATATAATATAATCACATATAACGTCTGTGACATTCACGGGGGGGGGGGGGGAGACTTTGTGTCAATATTTTATATTTTATACAAGAAAAGAATGGGCGAAATGCAAATTAAAATTCGAAAAAAACTTTTCGGGCTTTAATTAACTTTGGAATAACAATCAGCCAGGGTCCCTTATATGTATACAGCAGAAGAGACCCTGAACTTCTGTAATTGATATTTCATATTTACTATTATCAGCGATTTTAGATAATGAAGTAGATGTCGTGCCAAAATGAAAATAATGATATTTAAATGCTACTTGGCGCATATTACAGAAGCGCTCTCAATATCATCAGTAATGACCAAAATATATTTTGTGGCCGAGAAGTCTACGGTAAAAAAGCGAGGCCGAAGCGTCTTGAGGCCGAAAATTAAGGGGTAGACTGCTTCACATACCGAATGAAAAGTAGTTATTCAAAGACGAAAAAGCACAGTATACAGTCTGTTTACTCCTGAAATATTATTGGTCCATATCAACTGCGCCAAATTCGAAAGTAACTTCCGGATATTTAAGAAAGTTAAATAAAAATAACAGCGTAAAAAAAACCAAGATCAATCAAAATGCCGCCAACAAAAACAAAAGAAAAACAGGAAAACCAACACATTCAAGTAGCGGTGCGTTTAAGGTAGTATTACATTTGACACATTTCAAAAGAGTATGCATAACATATACACCGATCTGTTGTAAAGTTGTAAACAGTCACAGCGATGTAAGCGCGAATGATCCCAATCGCATAAGTCATGATCTGTAAGTTGACAGCGATATATTCCTTGGGTCAACGATGTTGACAACAAAAGAAAAGCATAGTTTTTAGCAATCACTACTGAGATTCCCTTCGGTTATTTATTTGATAAAATGCCAAAGTTATACCAAAAATCGGTTGCATTAATTTCCCCAATTTCACCGGTACTATTCCAAAAACAGTGAGAAGCCCTGGTCTTGCATCTTTTAGTTGAGCCAACTTGCGGTGAGCTCAACTTAGGTGTCACAATGGCGGTTCAGTGTATGACAATGTGTGTGTTAGTGTGTCTGTCCAGAATTAATCTTGTCCGTGCTGTAACTTTGCTATGGATGGAGGGATCTAAAATAACTTGATATAAATGTCAGACTTAATGAGGCTGTGTGTCATGCACAAGAACCAGATTTGTAGCTCAAGTTCATACTTTGAGGTCAAATGTCTAAAACGAGTTAATTTTGCATGTCCGAGCTGTTACTTTGCCATGGATGGAGGGATTCTGAAATGACTGAACACAAATGTCAAGCTGTTAGTGTGATGGTGTGTCGTGCACCACAGGCTATCGGCGTGGGACCCCCAAATGATACAATGTAACAATTCAAAACACATTTTATAACAAAATTTCACAATTCAAGAAAAAAAAAATATTGATATCATAAAATAAGAAAAGGTATGTAACTCTCCGTTCAAAATCTATAGGAAAACTGACATGGTGGTATTCTGAGCTTCATATCTGACACAATTTTCAGCCGTTTTCAAGTATGCCGGGCTTGTTCAACGCAGAAACAATAGGCCTTTTCGTTGCCGAGTCGATTTTCTATCTTAGATAAACTACAAAGACAATACGAGTCACGAAACTCAATGGAAACTACTCGGACACAATGTGACCAAAAGCAATGCATATCACAGTCATTGCTTTTTTCAATGGCAACTTCACAGAAATACAATATTTCCATCAAATACCCATATTAAACAATAAATTACGTATTTATTTAATTCTCACAAGTTATGCTTTTTTCCAGAAATCGCTAGTATCGATGCATTCTGCCCTCATTCCACTGTTGCATTTTGTTATGACTGACGGCTACCATAATCGCTGGTTCCCCAATGTCATATTGTAATTATCACAAAAGCCGATAACCAATTCAATATGGTAGCCGCCAATAATGGTCTGTACAACGAGGTTGCTGGATCCCGTTTTTACGACATGAGAAAGATTGAAGGCAAGGAACCATGACAAAATGTGTTTACTTCCTATGGCTGTTACTCAGGTTAATTACTGATCAGAATCACCTGAAATTTTTATTCTTTGATAATAACAAATAGTTTAATGGCAGTACTTTAACCATGCTGGTTTAAATGAAAGGTGTGATGATTGTAACAAATAGGTATGATTAGTCTGTCAACTGAAAATATTGGACCAAAACCGAAAGTAGATCGACTCTTACAGAATTAAACAAGGTTAAAAAAAAACAACATAATGATGAAGGTAAGTAAAACTTTTATTTTTCCTTAGCCATCTTTCTGTATTGAATAACTGATAATGATTTGAGCAATTATGTTTTGGTATGCCTGGATATTTATCTTAGTATGTAATTTTGAATGATATTGGTCAGATTTGTAAAAAATTTTTTTACTCTTTTGAATTTGTTTTTGACTCTTGAAAATTTGCCATTACCAAATATCATCGTTTGTTTTCTACTTTAAATTAAAAAGGTAGCTCTAGTCTCAATAAGAATATTGCAGCTGTCATTTACTTACTTTACTTTACACATTAAGGGAATAATTTTTTCATCATTTTTTTAAAAATAAAACCTAGATATTCTAGAATTTATAAATTAAATTATCCTGTTCACATTTGAAATTGACAACAGTTTTTTATGATGACTTGGACTATTCCACGATAAAAATGCAGCTTCCCAATAAGACTACACTTCTAAGTAATGGAACAGATTATAATTCTTATTTTCGTTTATTTTTTGGTTGACTATTTTCAGGAGTTCCAGTCACATTAGCATCCCCAGGCCATTTTTTTACTGTTTTTAAAACTTTTAAAGAGTGGTATAGATGGAAAGTGCTATTGATAAGCTTTCCAAAACTGTTTTTATTTTTAAAATATCTTGAAAATTAAAAAAGTTATTGCATTTTAAAGTGTCGAAAAAACAGCTGAAGTTCAGAAAAATGGACATATACAATACATAGTATGTTTCGAAACCTCGACGGAACCATCGCGTCGTGGAATTCACTACATTCACAACTAAAATTGCTCTAACTTTTTTATTTTTTAAGTTATTTTGATGAAACTTGGAACACAAATACTTTATTGTTGACTGGGCCAGATTCTATTGTTAAATATACTCTATTGTTCATTTTGGTTATTGTAAAAGAAAAATAAAAGCATGATATATTTAAGATTTTCTGATGCATCGTGGAATTTTGTATATTCACAACAAAAGTTGCTATAACTTTTTTTATTTTTTAAGATATTTTGATGAAACTTGAAACACAGACACTTTACCATTAACTGATCAGATTATGTTTTTTTTTAAATTCTCTATTGTTCACTAAGGTTATTGTATGTGAAAACTGAAAGTATGTCATGTTTTAAGATATAATTGAAAATTTAAGTTAAGACTCCACAGTTCCTGATTCTTTAATAAACCAAATCACAGCTTATTTTAAATGTTATGACACTTTTCCCAAAGTTTTTCACAATAAATACTTATTTCAAAATATCTAATGACATATTTCCATTTACTTTACAAAAAAGACATTCATGAAAGTGAATAAAACTTTTGGTATGTAAAATATTCTGAATAGATTTACATCTATATATGACAATGGGTATGTAAAGTATTCTGAATAGATTTACATATATATGAGAATGGGTAAGTCAGTTTTAAAAAAAATGTTTTTAATGTCAAAATTTTATTTCCAATACTTAATTTGCAATATTCGATATTGATATTATGAATAAGAAAAAAAATACTATAATGGTTATGGGGGAATTAAGGTTTTCAAAAAGATGTGATATCAATCACATCAATATTAAAAATATAAATAAAAAAAAAAATAAGTTGTGATATATTTATTAAACGAGAGAGAGAAAAGAGAGAAAGAAGTAATACTTAGAATTTAAATATAGCAATAAACTATATACTTTTATTTTTCTCAAAATTGAAAATCTAAAATTAAGCCTAACACTTTTCCAAAACAACATTGTATAATCAAGTATCCAAATCTTGACTGGCTGATTATAAGGTTACATAATATTGCTCAATAATGTCATAAATCGCACTGGTGGCTGCACCTGAACCATAGACTACTTCCCTAGTGATTGCACCACATGGGGCCAGCCATCAACTGTAACCCTATAAAAGGGGATGCAATCTCAAAGGGTTACTAAGTTAAATAAGTTTTAAGTTAAATAAGGTCATAAACTATCAGCTGGAAAGTGTCTCCCAATCAGTTGATTACACAGCATGGGGCCTAGCTTTGTAATTTATGATGCAATATGGAAGACCCTCCCACACACACACACCAATTAAAACAAGAGGTTTTTGTCAGTTAAGAGTGTCAAAATTGTTGGTTATATGCTACCAACTTTAAATAAAATTTTGTATCTTGTAGGAAGAGTACAGAATCACTAATTATATGTTTATTCATTTAGGTTAATTGTATTTAAAAAAAAATACAAAAAATACAGGCTTTTCCATCTAAGACAGCAGTTGTTTTATGCAGTTCATCTAGTTTATTTATACTTTTAATGAGTGAGTATTGTCCTATGTTCCTCCACAACATTTACTTAAGGTTTTAATCCGATTGAGTGATTTCCCCTTCATTTCAAAGTCAGATGTAAGTTTGAGATTTTGATCACGAAAAATGATAGGTTGCATGCATGATTTTAATCTAATGAAGAAATGATATACAGTATAGTGATTATTTTCATCACCAAAGAAGGTGGGTGGGGAATGCAATATTAATGAGGATTGCATTTCATCCCATTTTTTTTTTTCAGAAATAAAGAAAATTTTACTAATATGTATATGCAGCACCATTCATTCATTGTGAAAATAAATGCGTATACATGTCAACCAAAGTGCAGTTAGAAGTTAGTTATGACAATTACGATCGTCGTATGGTACGAAATTTCACTCGGTAAACAAAGTAATTTAACTAAGTAAAATGTGTATTACAATGATACTAAAGTTTAAAAAATATGTTAATTAAAGGATTTATACGCGAAAGATGTTGTATCAACGAGAAAAACATCCATATACACCTTTACATTCTCGTTCTGAAGTTTTGTTTTCATTATCGGTAAAATTCAAAATGGTGGTCGCACTCGATTCGCCGAGCAGACGGTTTCTTTTGGAAAAGTTTGATTGCGGATGCTTTAATATGCATGAATTGTCTTGAAAAATATATCAAATTAAAGAGCAGACTTTATACTTTTAGAAGTATAAAGATCTATTTTACTTACTTTTTAATCTTCCTAAAAAACGCGCCAGACTCTACTACCTTATTACTCGGAAATTAATTGACATATACGTTAAGTTCAAAAACCTCGAGAAAGTTCATTCTTTTCTGTAAATGGTGATATAATTTTTAATCTAAAAAACGGTGTTTAATAATCCGCAACCGCGATCATTAAACATACGTGTAATCAATTCTGCGTCAGTTACACGGTATCCCGAAATTACACAAAATTTACTTACCTGGCGGATTTTACACACAACTACGACAAAAATAAGAACAAAACAACAAAAACATATACATCATTGGAAAGATAATTTTATTTACACTTAAGATATGTAAGTTTGATATTGTTTTGATATTTTTTTCCCATTGAAAACAGACTTTTTGTACACAAGGTATACCGATTTTGCAGAATTCTTAACTGGCTATGCTGCTCAGCTGGGGATGCTAGTCACATGCTTTGTGTTTCATTGTGACAACAGGCCTTTTTCTGGCGCATCTACTGGTCCGTTAAACGGACCCATTCCCAATGACAAATAACGTGTATTTTTCCCAATTTTGATTAAAATATTCCCAATGCGAGTGAATAAAATTTCCACTGCCTAAAAGGAGAAAAAATGAACAAATATCGCCTATTTATTGAGATGTTCAGTCCCATCAAAACTTGTTTACGATACGACAATGAAAATGGCAGATGTATTCTGAAAATAGTAAAGACACTATTACGCGGTAACCACGGTTTTCGGGAAAGCCTGTTTGCCGATTGATTTTTTTTAAAGTCCATTCCATTTGTGATTCCCTAAAACGATAATTTCATTATAATTTACAAATTCTAGTAGCCTTTTTACCTTTAATGCATTTCAAGATGTAAATATCGAAAAAAAGGTTTATTCCCGGAGAATTGTCTTGTGTGTCCCGGTTTTTAGCGTGCACTATTCACGTTGTCAAGATTTCGTCGCACAACAGTAAGTACTACGCAAAACGCATTCGTAAAAAAGATAAAGAGGGGACAAAAAAGTTATATTCGTATTTTTCAAAACAAAGTGAGGAGGATGCTGCCTCAACATCAACTGATTCAACAGTGCCTGCCGATTGTCCTGAACAACCGGCACCCGTAGACCCTCCCGAAAAAACAAAAAAAAAACGGCTGAAAAAACCCATTCCGAAAAAGCAACCCCTATATTATTTCAAGAAGAATCCCCCTTGAAATTAGTTCCTAAACTCTCCAGCCTGATGACCATCTGTGCTGAAGGTCCAAACCAGTTACTGAATGAAGACCTTGAGCAAATGTGCAACATCTTTAGAGATGCTAAGGCCAGAAAAATGGCATTGTAATAATGTTCAGTAATGAGAAACATAATTGAAAAAAAAGAAGAAATAAAGAGAATCATAATTAAGGCTTGGAAGTATATGTTCTAAATTCTTCCCAAAAAAGGTTGTTTTCGCGCGAAAAATTCCCAATTCCAAAAAAAAATAAAAATCCCAAAATGGCAAGAAAAAGGCCTGGACAAATAATCTGTCATTGATGGCCCAGAATGAACTCATCACCATTCAGCAGGAAAAAAGGGGCTACCTTCCTAGAGGACAAATCATCAGCATACGCCGTTGTCCAGATATTTATTATATTCTTGTGTTTTGTATGCAATATCATAGAAATAAATTTAATTTTCATTTTGTTTTGTTTTGATTTAAAACAGGATAACTCTTAATCAGAACACTTATTGCAAATAATATGTACATACAATAAACAAATATATATTACAAACTTTGTTAATCTAAACATGTATATCGCTACATGTAAAATTTGTGACATATTACGATCTAAGCGTAATACTGCAAATTTTATTTGACTCTTAAGAATTTGTTTTTGACTCTTGAAAATTTGGCCCCAAGAGTCAGTGACTCTTTGGTTTCAAAGACTATGGAGAGTCCTGTTTAGTATCAGCATATTTTGATGATGCCTATAATGTAATCTCAATTCTTATTCAGTTGTACAACAATAAGCTATTGCAATTTTGGTAATTTATATCCCTATCATTTGTACAAAAGTTAGGCATATTTTGAATATGCACAATCCTAACTCAGTTGTACAACAGTTAGCATGTATTTTCAGGCCTATCAATTCAACAGAGAGGAAGCAGGGCTCGTATTCTGTTGTTGACAGCAACAGTGACAAGAAGGAGATCACAGTCAAGGAGAAGCTGGGAATTAATCCAAACACAAAGACCTTTACATTTGATCATGTCTTTGGGGGAGAGGTCAAACAGGTGCAAGTTTACAAGACAGTTGTCACCCCAATTATTCAGGAGGTACTCAGTGGCTACAACTGCACCATATTTGCGTAAGTATTCCTCTGTTCTCCACTGACGTCTTAATCTATGCATCTTGCATACGATGCAATGTTTTTCTGTGGATTCAATGTTTTAATTTCAAATCAATTCAATGCATCCATAAAATTGAGCTGTTTTGTGAAACTCGGACAAGGAAGTCTTACATATTCATAGTTAAGAGAAAGACAGTATTAATATATTATTATGTCAGACTGCTGTATGGAAAATACTGACATTGGACGATTTGTACAAAATAATCGGCATTATAGTTGTTAAATCTTAATTAACAAATTAGATTTATACTGTACATAATTATACTACAATATTTCATATAATGTTCTGAAATAAGAAAGGGATGTGTGAGATAAATTTCCTAAGTTTGACTACTGGGTGTTGGTAGGTATGGTCAGACGGGAACCGGGAAGACCTTCACAATGGAGGGGGAGAGGACCACAGACTCGGACCTGACCTGGGAGCAGGATCCTCTGACAGGCATCATACCTCGAGCTCTTGCCAACATCTTTGACAAGCTGCAGGTACTGTTTTGCTTTGTAAGACATTGTGAAAGTTGAAAAAAACGTCAGTCATTTGGTCTGACAGAACCTGATATTTTGTCAGCCAGGAAGAAAATTTGTCAGTCTGACAAGTATATTAGAAAACCAAATGTTTTAACACCCATTTTACTTTTTGTAACAGTTAAAATGGCATGCTCGCATGTACGAGTGTTTATCCTTTCACCCCTCTATCTCCATTTTAATACATTGTACTTTGTTACTTTGTAACTTGACAAAATCGCGGGGATAAGCCAGTGTCTTTTACCCTTCATATTTAGGCAGTGTTGCAATTTAAAATCCCATGGTAAAATAGCGTTGACTTGTATTGTTTGACTTAACAGTTTATGAATGAAGAATAACATACCTTATTCAACTGTTGAAAAAGATAAACCTTGATTGAAAATTTAATTAATAAAAGAAATAAATGAGACTAAATGAGCGAAACAAAAGAGGTAAGCACTGTTTTTATGAAAATGAGTCCCTGTTTGCGATTTTCGCAACATCACGTACCTGCAAAGCAAATGAAATGAAATTTACCACAAAATATCGGCCTCTATGCATTGCATTGCCATTTCCAAGTCTTTTATTGATGCATTTTCTTTTAGAATAGCTAGTAAATCCTTGAAAAATACAATGTACTTGTTACACATGTTTTTTATGATTTACAAGCACAAACTTTTACCTCACCACTGTTAAAAATAGTCGGACAGACAGACTGATTCCCTAGGACTTAAGGTTTTTGTTGGACCAGCGCATTGTTAGTCATTCAGGTCCCTTTGACCGACAGTTTTCATGATGTCGGCTTTGCAGAAATTCATCCTCATCTATCATCATGATATATTTGTGTTAGGATTATTTATATTGAATTTTTTTTTAGACTGAAATAATGGTCAGTGGGATGTTAAACCCAACAAACTGTTGTGGGAAAATGTGAGAGGTAAAAAACAACATATAACCTACATTCATATTGAATCTTATAATTTTTAGCTTGTCATGTTTCAAAGAGAAAGTCACGCTATTGTGATCACTTGGTTGTCGTTATTGTTGTTGTCTTCATTGTGCAAAAACTTAAGTGTAGTCCATTACTCAAACATGTAACAGACGTGCATTGGAAGCCGCATGCAGTGCTCTTGTAACATGTAAATTTGTTGTTTTGCCTTTGATTATGCAGAGATCTCCAAACAGCAGTAAATATTTTAAACCCCCTCTAATAGAAACAAAATGTTTCCAAGAAATTAGGTTTCAGTCAATATTTTTTTATTATTCTTTCCTTTCTTGTACTTATTTTTCAGACGCAAGATGTTGAGTTTTCTGTGCGTGTGTCATTTCTTGAGTTGTACAATGAGGAGCTGTTTGACTTGCTGGGATCCTCTGAGGATGCACTGAGACTTCGCATCTACGAGGACAGCACAAGAAAGGTTAGACTGACTTGACTATTTGAGTTTACCGTCGCACTGACAGTATTTCAGTCATATAGCATCGTCCAGCTAATTACATGTGGCGGAAGACCCGAATGCACGGAGATATCCGGGTAGAACCACCAACCTACCGCATGAAAATCCGAATGACCCTGCCGGGATTCGAACCCACGCAGTGAGGGGCTGAGTGAGTGTTAAAGTCAGCGACTTTACCCTCTCGGCCACGGAGGCCCCCAAAGGTTAGAACATGTTGCCATGAATATGTTTCCCTCCACACATAGAAATCAACTGTAATATAATAGATACATAGATCGATTTTGTTCAGTAATGATATACACAGACATGGCAATAAAACAATACAGTACAATGCAGTACGAAATCGCAGTTCTTGGGGTCCAAGCCCAAAATACTGCGTTCTATTGGACCGCGTAGTAGGTTTGAGAATAATGCTATATGTCTTTGTGATAGTGTAAATTCTTGAAATGCCCTAATTTAAAGCAATAAACATTATCTATTTATGGAGTTATTTAGTTATTTTAAATAATCTATAATCATTGATTCTGGGTTTTCTTTTTTTTTTTTTTTTTTTTTTTTTTTTTGTACTGTAATTGCCAATGATTCAGATTCAGAGAGTAGTGTACTTTATGGTGATGTGAAGTGGTTACGTAACTCTTCAGCATATCTTATTATAATAAATTATACGCTGCCCATTGTTTATCAAAACAATGTTGGTGTGAAAATTGCCATTCCACTACAATTTATCTCTATTTGAAATTAAGCTGAGGTGTACTTATGATGTATTGATATGAGGAGCCTTGTTAATGTTTAAATGAAACAAATTACCAGGTAACGCTGATCTAATTATCATTTATTTTTACTTCCAGTGAAGTAGATTGGCTATTTTCCATGACTTTAATCCATGGTAAAATTATGCACGCTAGCATAATAACCAAAAATATCATTATTAAGGTTTATGCAGTGGATTTTAGACAATGTTTGTGTATTTTATTGAGTATCTGCTTGGTATTGAATGTCCATACCAATTAAATGTTGATTACTGTGGTTGGATAATCATACTGACAAACCTGCATTGTTGCCGATCATTAACACTTGATTGCGTAATCATCAACTGCCCCCAAACACAATAGCTCACCACCTGGGGTGTTTTATTGTTATTACTTCGCGTATCAGTGCACTAGCATGTTAAATACTGACCGCAAAACTCTTTTAAATACATAAAGATATAGAAGGAGATGCAAATGACACAATATATTTTGGGTGTCCATAGATCAACCGCGATATATTGGTCAACGCGAAATAGCAGTCCGTGATTTAGCTGCGTTGTACTGTACTACATTTATAAGAACATTTATAAAATGATGATGATGATGATGATGATGATGACACTGATGATAACCAAAAAAAAAAAAAGCTTAAATAATGGGCCATGACACTGCACATTTATACCAAGGATAACACAAAAAATGGCCAGCCCTTAATATTTCCATTGTGGTCCCTAGACCATAAGCTTATATAGAAAAATCTGTCAGAAAACACAAGGCCACATATTGTTTTCTGCAAAACTGCAAGGCTTATAGCTTAGATATTTGGTGTGTAGCATTGTCTAGTGGACCTCTACCAAGTTTGTTCAAGTCATGACCCTTGAGTCAAAATTGGCTCTGCCCCAGGAGTCACTTTATTTTACATAGACTTAATCAGGAAAACTAGAAAAATCTTCTTGTCAGAAACTAAAAGGCCTTGAGTTTAGATATTTGGTAATGTAATATGGACAAGTGGACATCTATCAACTTGTTCACATTATGGCCCTGGGGTCAAAATTTGCTTCACCCCAGGGTCACCTGATTTTACATAGGCTTATATAAGAAAGTATAGAAAAATCTCCTTGTTTGAAACCACAAGGTCTGAAGTTTAGATATTTGGTGTTTTACATGGCCTTATAGACACCAACCAAGTTTTCTCATTGTAGATTGCAATTTGCTCACCTAGCAGAGTCATCGTTCTTGAAGAAAGAAAATAATGGTGGGTCAAAAACCAGGTGACTTTGGTAGACTAGACTGTTGTACTGTTGATGTGTTATCCCATACAGGGTTCTGTGATCATCCAAGGTTTGGAGGAGATCGTGGTGAAAGGGAAGGAAGAGGTGTACGAGATCCTGGAGCGCGGTGCCTCAAAGAGACAGACAGCTGCCACCTTGATGAACGCACACTCAAGGTATGTAGAAATTGTCCAGCTGTACTGTCCAGACTTGTACATCCTGGTTTCCCTTTTTGATTTCCTGTTCATGCTTCCTTTTTACCCCTTTATAGCCATCTGATGAAGCAAATCACAGGTTTGTCTGCTTTATGGCCCTCTGATTAAGCAAATCCTAGGTTCCTTCCACTGTATGGCCCTCTGCAGTGTTTGACACAAACTTTTTAGCCAGGTATCCCAATGGAACACCTGCTTTGAAATTCAGGAGTTTCTGTTATGTCATTCAGACATATGACAGCTTTATTCACATAATGATTTTTGATCTGTAATACTAATTTTTCCATTACGAAAGCCACAGATAGTAAAAATATGTAGATGATCTGCCCCCCATTGTTTTATTAGCTCACATGAGCACAACGTGCTCAAGGTGAGCTTTTCTGATCGCCTTTTGTCCGGCGTCCGTGCGTGCGTACGTGCGTCCGGCGTCAACAATTGCTTCAAACAACATCTCCTCCTAAACGGCTTGGCCAATTTGAAAAATATTTTGCAGGAATGTTCCTTGGATGAAGCTCTACTAAAGTTGTATAAATGGTTCTGGTCCATTGCATAATTAGGTCACAGGAGCTAAAAATAGATTTTAAAAATGAAAATTTAAAAAATCTTCTTCTCTGAAACCACAAGGCCTAGCCTTTTGATTTTTGGTATGTAGCATGATCTTATGACTCTCTACCAGGATTGTACAAATTATGACCCTGGGGTCAAAATTGGCCCCGCCCCAGGGGTCACTTGATTTCACATAGGCTAATATAGGAAAAACTTGAAAAAATCTTCTTCTCCGAAACCACAAGGCCTAACCTTTTGATTTTTGGTATGTAGCATCATCTTATGGGCCACTACCAAGATTGTACAAATCATAGCCCTATGGTGATAAATGACCCCGCACCAGGGGTCACTTGTTTTACATAGAGTTATATAGGAAAAACTTGAAAAAATCTTCCTCTATGAATCCATAAGGCCTAAGTTTAGATATTTGGTATGTAGCATCATCTTATGGGCCACTACCAAGATTGTACAAATCATAGCCCTATGGTGATAAATGACCCCGCACCAGGGGTCACTTGTTTTACATAGAGTTATATAGGAAATTTAAATCATAGCCCTATGGTGATAAATGACCCCGCACCAGGGGTCACTTGTTTTACATAGAGTTATATAGGAAAATCTTAAAAAATCTTCTTCCATGAATGCTTAGATATTTGGTATGTAGCATCATCTTATGGGCCACTACCAAGATTGTACAAATCATAGCCCAATGGTGATAAATGACCCCACACCAGGGGTCACTTGTTTTACATAGAGTTAAATAGGAAAATCTTAAAAAATCTTCTTCTATGAATCAATAAGGCCTAGAGCTAAGATTTTTGGTATGTTGTAGCATCTAATGGTTCATTACAAAGATTTTCAAAGTCTTGGCCCTACGGTGATAAATGACCCTGCGCCCAAGTCTTCTCTGAAACCATATGGCCCATTGCTTAGGTATTTGGTGTGTAGTATTGTCAGGGGTAAAATGTTTTAGATTAAGTTATATCAGAATCCTTGTCTGTTTAAAAACCTTGACATCAGTTGAAGCAATGGTACTCAGGTGAGCGATTCAGGGCCATCATGGCCCTCTTGTTTTTAGACTTTTTTTTTTTTCTGGGAAAATTTGCCTTATAAATAAATCGGGAATTATAAAATGATGATATTGTTATAAATTAACAATAAAATTATTCTAATTATAGGTGGTTTATGTCCAGAAAGGTTTCAAATCAACATTTAAATTATAAGAATAACTCAATTTTCATAATAATTCCATAATTTTTTTTTTATGTGATCGGGGGGATATTGATTTTATCCTGCGTGTTTGTTTGTTGGTTTGTTTTCAGCAACTTTAACATTGGCCATCTCTTAAAAAATATGCAAGGTATTGACTTGAAACTTCATGAAAATAAATTGTTTGACATCAGACCTACTCAGATGGGGGCATAGTGTTTTTCTTTTTGAACACATCTTGTTGGTGGGGGGGGGGATATTTTATTGGGAAAAGGGGCAGTAATTTAAGGCAACAAGGTCTGTTCTTTGGCTAGGGAAAACCACCTGTAAATTGTAGTAAATTTACAAAAGACAACTACAACAACAAAAAAAGAAGGAAGAAAACACTGTCCCCCATTTAAAAATATCAATGAAATCCCTGCTTTAAGATGCCAATGCTAACAATGGTGACAATTACTGGCAGCTGAAGGCAGGGCACATTTAGGGATTTAATGTTGTCAATTAAGAATAATGATAGTTGCTTAAACCACACATAGATAATTGAAAATTTATTTGGTGAAAAAAAAAATCTGTTTGCGAATCTAGATGAAATATCTTAACCTTAACTTGTGTGTATTGGTGTTGATCTGAGTCTATGTGATGTTTGTTTCAGTCGGTCACACTCCGTGTTTACAGTGACTATACATATAAAGGAGAACACTATAGAAGGAGAGGAACTTCTGAAGACGGGCAAATTGCACTTGGTATGGGCCGTGCCCTTAGTCATCATACTAATGAAAAGAGTCCTCCCACTTATAAAATTTGATTTGAGTGATAGGATAAAATTTTAGATTTCACTGTCAAAGCAGTTCGTTCACAGAGGCCATTAGCTAAGAATTATATTTTTGATCATCTGTGTATCATGGCTTTCGACTCATGGTCAATGGCATTGAACATATATTAAGAATATAAAACTATTATATATATTTAGAGCTTCACAGTTTGAAAAATTAATAACACTAATGAATTTTCCACCCAGAATTTGTGAAGATGAATTATTGCAGCACATCTGCTTTGTGGATACAGTATTCTATATTTAACCTTTTTCTCCAATTTGGATGTGCAGGGGGCATAGTAAAGTTGAAAGGTTCATGACAACAAATCGAAAGTTTGCATCCATCCACACTAAGGAAAAGAAATTTTTATGACCCTTTAAATGCAAAGTACTGATTAAAACCATTGAACTTCTGTCAGATATTAGTATAAGTTGTTTAAACTTTTTTCATAATCAGTGTTTAAGAAATAAGTGTAAATATAGATGAAAAAATATTCTGAATTGTTATAAGGTGGATTTGGCTGGTAGTGAGAATATAGGACGTTCAGGAGCAGTGGACAAGAGAGCTAGAGAGGCAGGTAACATCAACCAGAGCCTGCTGACCCTGGGTCGTGTCATCACCGCTTTAGTGGAGCATGCCCCACACATCCCTTACAGGTGAGTCTTGTTGTCACAGAGTCATACCGTGTTGCTATAGATACTAAAACACATCATGAGAACGTTAGAGGCAGCATCTTGTTTGTCAAAATCAGACCAGAACTTGTCCATGTCTAGTCAGAAATTTAAGTCCTATGTTCAGATAACTTATATTTTTACAAGGGTTTTTTCTCTTGTTTAGCAGATTAAAATGAGATTTTAAACACAAAAAGGATAGAGCAAACCTCTCAAAATGTAGCCCTGAAATGATAACTACACTGTATGTGTGTACAGGGAGAGCAAGCTGACACGCATCCTGCAGGACTCGCTGGGAGGGAGAACGAAGACGTCCATCATTGCCACCATATCTCCTGCCTCCATCAACCTGGAGGTAACGTGTAGTTCTGTCACCATTTATTTATATATATATATATTTCACATGACGTTCCTTGTTTTCCATGTAATATGACGTTAACATATATTTTTATATTCAACACGCGTAATGTAACAATGTCATGACGTCAATTACCCCTATACAATTCATAGGATAAAACTAACATGCAAAATCGCGCGCGAAACGTCAAACCATTTTCATTTATCTCAGCATCCAAAGTCATGTGATAAAAAGAATCTCACATTCGTTGTCATATATATAATTTTATTTAACTCATCCAAGGAGATGGTAAAAAGCTCGCCAGAGGCATTTCACTTATAGTTAACTATAACCTTGCATACAAGTGATGACATGGCAAAGAAAATTTCAGTAAAGGCACAGTTCCCTTATTGGTAGTAATTATGAGTTAGGGGTCATGTATAACTCCTGTGTAGTAAATATTTTTTTCTATAAAACTAAATGTCTACTGTAGGAGACACTGAGTACACTTGACTATGCACATAGAGCAAAGAACATCACCAACAGACCTGAGATAAATCAAAAACTGACCAAGAAAGCTCTCATCAAGGTAAGTTTTGACCAGTCCTTACCTAACTATTATTGTTCTATAGCTTCAATATCATCTTACATGTGTTGTTTTTGCTAAAGCCTGGTCCAGTTTTATGAAGTTTCAGAAGGTGTTGTTTGGACACACATGGTTGATGAAATATGTTTCTAATGCAGTGTTTGTAGCTCATCACAGTCTGCCAAAAAATGAGTTGTTGGGATCAGCCTTTGTCTGTGGCCAATTTTGCAGTATCCATCATCAACATTTTGCTCCAGATTGCATCACTGAAAAAGCCGAACTTGGCAAATATGATAACTGGATGGTCAAATCCAATTTCAATTGACAAAAATCATTACCTCAAGGCCCCATACTGTAAGTGTTCAAACCTAATATCCTGGATAAGATAAAGGCTCCAATGGCTGATGTTGTTTATGAGCATTTGACCTAGTCAGGAAAATCCAATGGACTAGTTGTGTGTCCACTTTGTGTGGGTTTAATCCTTGGTTGTGAAGTACCAGTTGTTAAAAATGGTTCTGGTATATCCCCCCTGCGTGGTGCTTAGTTAATAAGAACATTCAGTCCAGTATTAGGAGAACTGTTCCCTGCTTCACACAGAGTAGGGGACTATACAGGAACTCTGTCATAATGTCCTACCTTCACATCACATGAAGCTCAGTAAATGTTGTTTATAATGTTTCACACAAGTTTGGATAATGATTTAATGATTTATTGTGATAAGACCAATCGGAAGATGTGTGTGGATAAATACGTCAGGGATTTTGTAAGATAGCTAGCCCTTTTTTGTATCAAATGGGTATGTTAGGATATTTATCAATTTTTGTGAAAGTTCTTGTTTTGCTGGATGTGGTATCTGGTCAATGGCATTGGGCCAGACTATATTTGTTTCATGTCCAAAAATGACTAAATACTAAAGTTTGGATGTTGAACTCAATCAAAAGAAAAAAAATGAAACAATTAATTGAATCTATAAATATCTATTGATTTATGGTCAAGCTCGATTTTAACTGCAAACTAGGGTGATTGCCCACAACCTGATGTGCTTGTTTAAAAGTGATCACACTGTGTGTATGACTACATGAAAGAGAGACTTGGCTTCCAAACTGTGCACACATATTGCATCCATGTCTTCTGATGCTCTTCCACAGGAATATAATGACGAGATAGACAAACTGCGCAGGGACCTGCAGGCTGCCAGAGAGAAGAATGGCTTTTTTATTGCGGAGGAAAATTACAAGTGAGTGAAATTTAAATGCAAATATCCAGAAACTCCTGATAAAGGCCATCAATGGGTCTTATTGTGGCTGTAGTAATTGAAGGGTAATATAATGGAAGTTTTATCAGTGTATGATGTTGAAGACTTACACAGTGTATTCATTGATAAAGAAGTTTGAGTATGCTATCATCACTTTATATGTCCTAAACCTCATACATAATATGGCTATGGTCTATGTTTATAGTGATCTGTGTGGGGTATATAATTTGTTAGATGTGGGACAGTCTAAGACTGTGTGCATCTATCTTAATTTCTTAAAAGATTTTCATCAAAACTGCCCATTGTATGTCCATGATCAGACTTGGACACATGGATGGCAATAGTTTCTGTCCATTATTGATTAAAGGTTGACAATTAATTAAAACAAACATCACATTTTGTTTTGAGATGGGTTGTTTTTTTTTGGGGGGGGGGGGGGGTTACAGTGTTGATACTTGTGGGGGGGGGGAGTTAGTGTTGAAACTGTGGGGGGGGGAGTTACAGTGTTGATAGTGGGGTTGCAATGTTGATACTGTGGGAGGAGTTACATTGGTTTTCTCCATCATTCAGTGCAATGCAGATAAAGCTGACAGCCCAGGATGACCAGATAGTGGACTTGACCAACAGGATAGAGGCCACCCTGGAGGAACTGACCAAGGTTTGTACAGTACTTCATTCTCATGTCCTGCTGGCTAGGCTTTACCTTGAAGCTTAAAGTCTATGATGTACTTGTTGTATGTCTTTGTGCATCTCAGTCAACTGCCAGGTGTGAGTCGCCTGCTTGAGTAACTTAACCATTTATTGCCCCTGAATCAGTGAATATGTCCAAAATTGTGTAAAAGATGTAAAGCAATGCTCTGATGTTCCCCAGGTCCAGGACCTGTTTGAAGAAACAAAACAGAATTTGGAGGAAAAGCTTGAGATCACTCAGGAGAAACTGACCGTGACACGGGGAAACCTTCGTGAGACAAAGAGCAATCTGCGGACAGTGAGACGGGAGAGAGATGAGCAATCCTACCTTGTGACAGAACACGTCAAATGTGAGACGGAGCTGTACAATGACGCCACCACTGTAAGTAGCTAGACATTGCATCCGGGGCTATTGTTACTTTGCTAGAGTCTTACAAGGACCTGCAATCACTCCGGTTTCCAGGATCTCAGTTGGATCTCTGATTCAGAAAGTGAAAGAGGGGGCTATATAGGAATTATGCACATTGTCCTGCCTGATGTCCAGTTTTAAAAAAATATACATATCTACAGTTGAGTTTTTGGTTTAAGTGATGTTTAACCCTCATTTAGCGACCACATCTTTTAAGCAGCCGCTTTCTCTTGTTCCATTTATTAACCACTTAAGACAGGTTTGACTGTACTTGGGGTGGGGGGCAGGGGGGATCTATATTCTGGTATAACAGACTTATGACTTTCCCAGAAGGCATCAAAATGCCTCTCAAACCATTCCCTAGTATTGATTTAGTTAAATCCAAAAAACAATGCCTGATATCCTGATGTTTTTTGAAGAGGTAGTGAGTTAAATCATTGTATTTCCTTATTCCATGTCACATTCCGAAACTAATATTTAAACTTGACTTACTATATTGCCAACTTGTTTAACACACAAGGCTGTTGTGTTATTTAAATTATACATGTACAGTGAAATTAAAATGGTGTTCTCTACATTGTTGTTGAATCATTGTGAAACATGAGGACAGAAATGATGACTGGAAGCTTTGCCATCTGCTTGTTCATTTATCAAATGCTCTTGCTTTTGTTAATATGCTATGCAAAGTATTGAAATGATTGACAAGCTTACTTAGCAATAGTATTTAAATACTTCAGACACTAGAAACATGGGAAAAAAAATGTGTTTTAGACGGTGGCTAGTATGTCATATGGATGATATTAACCAGTACTCGAGTTACATTTGTCTCTTATTTAAAACACAGCCATGAACTTCACATTTATATTGTTGAGTCAGGTACTGTAGCAGGTGTATTAATCACCTCTATTTATAGCTTTAGTATTTCATGGTGATATACGGGAAT
>CM037790.1:44825423-44842895 GCA_021229015.1 Solen grandis | reverse complement strand
GGTGATCAGTGGCCAGTAGAACACGCTTGATTTCCGCTCCAATTACTTCAAAGGCCATAAATCGTTTAAAGTTAGCACTTCTGCATTAATCAGGGGGTCATAAAACAATAACGGTTTCTTTTGTACTCTTTTTTGTACCTCATTTAGCACTAAGCCGACAAAAATATATACAGTACCATACCAAACACCTCACAAAATTATTTTAGGTCAAATCACGCTTGACCTTCATGATCTCTATTTTCAGAAAATCTGAATCTGGTTGTTTTATTTTTAGAATGAGAAAAGCCCAGATAATTTGCACGCACACTCTACGTATATAGGAAAAGTATGACGTAAGTGAGATGAACCCCAGCTAACTTTAGGTACAATTTACTCAAAAAATATTAATAGTAACCCTATACGATTTTCTGAAAATAACAATGATGAAATCCCATACTTACCGGAAGTAAACATCTGGAAGCCACTTTTTGATGAAAAATGCGAAAATAAAGCGATTTATTTTGACACACGGGGAAATACGGGTCTGTTCAAATGGCCGTAACACGGGAATATACCGTATCGATACGGCTACCGATAGACACGGGAATATACGGGTCTGTTAGGTAATCGATAGACACGGGAATATACGGGTCTGTGTGGTAAAGGGTTAAACAATAAATTACGTATTTATTTAATTATCACAAGTTATGCTTTTTTCCAGAAATCGCTAGTATCGATGCATTCTGCCCTCATTCCACTGTTGCATTTTGTTATGACTGACGGCTACCATAATCGCTGGTTCCCCAATGTCATATTGTAATTATCACAAAAGCCGATAACCAATTCAATATGGTAGCCGCCAGTAATGGTCTGTACACGAGGTTGCTGGATCCCGTTTTTACGACATGAGAAAGATTGAAGGCAAGGAACCATGACAAAATGTGTTTACTTCCTATGGCTGTTACTCAGGTTAATTACCGATCAGAATCACCTGAAATTTTTATTCTTTGATAATAACAAATAGTTTAATGGCAGTACTTTAACCATGCTGGTTTAAATGAAAGGTGTGATGATTGTAACAAATAGGTATGATTAGTCTGTCAACTGAAAATATTGGACCAAAACCGAAAGTAGATCGACTCTTACAGAATTAAACAAGGTTAAAAAAAACCGTAATGATGAAGGTAAGTAAAACTTTTATTTTTCCTTAGCCATCTTTCTGTATTGAATAACTGATAATGATTTGAGCAATTATGTTTTGGTATGCCTGGATATTTATCTATGTAATTTTGAATGATATTGGTCAGATTTTTAAAAAATTTTTTACTCTTTTGAATTTGTTTTTGACTCTTGAAAATTTGCCATTACCAAATATCATCGTTTGTTTTCTACTTTAAATTAAAAAGGTAGCTCTAGTCTCAATAAGAATATTGCAGCTGTCATTTACTTACTTTACTTTACACATTAAGGGAATAATTTTTTCATCATTTTTTTAAAAATAAAACCTAGATATTCTAGAATTTATAAATTAAATTATCCTGTTCACATTTGAAATTGACAACAGTTTTTTATGATGACTTGGACTATTCCACGATAAAAATGCAGCTTCCCAATAAGACTACACTTCTAAGTAATGGAACAGATTATAATTCTTATTTTCGTTTATTTTTTGGTTGACTATTTTCAGGAGTTCCAGTCACATTAGCATCTCCAGGTCATTTTTTTATTGTTTTTAAAACTTAAAGAGTGGTATAGATGGAAAGTGCTATTGATAAGCTTTCCAAAACTGTTTTTATTTTTAAAATATCTTGAAAATTAAAAAAGTTATTGCATTTTAAAGTGTCGAAAAAACAGCTGAAGTTCAGAAAAATGGACATATACAATACATAGTATGTTTCGAAACCTCGACGGAACCATCGCGTCGTGGAATTCACTACATTCACAACTAAAATTGCTCTAACTTTTTTATTTTTTTTAAGTTATTTTGATGAAACTTTGAACACAAATACTTTATTGTTGACTGGGCCAGATTCTATTGTTAAATATACTCTATTGTTCATTTTGGTTATTGTAAAAGAAAAATAAAAACATGATATATTTAAGATTTTCTGATGCATCGTGGAATTACGTATATTCACAACAAAAGTTGCTATAGCTTTTTTATTTTTTAAGATATTTTGATGAAACTTGAAACACAGACACTTTACCATTAACTGATCAGATTATGTTTTTTTTAAAATTCTCTATTGTTCACTAAGGTTATTGTATGTGAAAACTGAAAGTATGTCATGTTTTAAGATATAATTGAAAATTTAAGTTAAGACTCCACAGTTCCTGATTCTTTAATAAACCAAATCACAGCTTATTTTAAATGTTATGACACTTTTCCCAAAGTTTTGCACAATAAATACTTATTTCAAAATATCTAATGACATATTTCCATTTACTTTACAAAAAAGACATTCATGAAAGTGAATAAAACTTTTGGTATGTAAAATATTCTGAATAGATTTACATCTATATATGACAATGGGTATGTAAAGTATTCTGAATAGATTTACATATATATGAGAATGGGTAAGTCAGTTTTAAAAAAAATTTTAAAAAAAATATTCAGTACGTGATATTGATATTATGAATAAGAAAAAAAAAATGGTTATGGGGGAATTAAGGTTTTCAAAAAGATGTGATATCAATCACATCAATATTAAGCATTCACTGCAGAAACAGTAATTTTGGGAGATAAAAGAAAAAAAATGATATCTTGATACTTATTCATTATATAAAAAATAAGTTTTGGTATGCCTGGATATTTATCTATGTAATTTTGAATGATATTGGTCAGATTTTTAAAAAATTTTTTACTCTTTTGAATTTGTTTTTGACTCTTGAAAATTTGCCATTACCAAATATCATCGTTTGTTTTCTACTTTAAATTAAAAAGGTAGCTCTAGTCTCAATAAGAATATTGCAGCTGTCATTTACTTACTTTACTTTACACATTAAGGGAATAATTTTTTCATCATTTTTTTAAAAATAAAACCTAGATATTCTAGAATTTATAAATTAAATTATCCTGTTCACATTTGAAATTGACAACAGTTTTTTATGATGACTTGGACTATTCCACGATAAAAATGCAGCTTCCCAATAAGACTACACTTCTAAGTAATGGAACAGATTATAATTCTTATTTTCGTTTATTTTTTGGTTGACTATTTTCAGGAGTTCCAGTCACATTAGCATCTCCAGGTCATTTTTTTATTGTTTTTAAAACTTAAAGAGTGGTATAGATGGAAAGTGCTATTGATAAGCTTTCCAAAACTGTTTTTATTTTTAAAATATCTTGAAAATTAAAAAAGTTATTGCATTTTAAAGTGTCGAAAAAAACAGCTGAAGTTCAGAAAAATGGACATATACAATACATAGTATGTTTCGAAACCTCGACGGAACCATCGCGTCGTGGAATTCACTACATTCACAACTAAAATTGCTCTAACTTTTTTTTTTTTTTAAGTTATTTTGATGAAACTTTGAACACAAATACTTTATTGTTGACTGGGCCAGATTCTATTGTTAAATATACTCTATTGTTCATAAGGTTATTGTATGTGAAAACTGAAAGTATGTCATGTTTTAAGATATAATTGAAAATTTAAGTTAAGACTCCACAGTTCCTGATTCTTTAATAAACCAAATCACAGCTTATTTTAAATGTTATGACACTTTTCCCAAAGTTTTGCACAATAAATACTTATTTCAAAATATCTAATGACATATTTCCATTTACTTTACAAAAAAGACATTCATGAAAGTGAATAAAACTTTTGGTATGAAAATATTCTGAATAGATTTACATCTATATATGACAATGGGTATGTAAAGTATTCTGAATAGATTTACATATATATGAGAATGGGTAAGTCAGTTTTAAAAAAAATGTTTTTAATGTAAAATTTATTACAACTTAATGGTTATGGGGGAATTAAGGTTTTAAAAAAATTAAGCATTCACTGCAGAAACAGTAATTTTGGGAGATAAAAGAAAAAAAATGATATCTTGATACTTATTCATTATATAAAAAATAAGTTGTGATATATTTATTAAATGAGAGAGAGAAAAGAGAGAAAGAAGTAATACTTAGAATTTAAATATAGCAATAAACTATATACTTTTATTTTTCTCAAAATTGAAAATCTAAAATTAAGCCTAACACTTTTCCAAAACAACATTGTATAATCAAGTATCCAAATCTTGACTGGCTGATTATACGGTTACATAATATTGCTCAATAATGTCATAAATCGCACTGGTGGCTGCACCTGAACCATAGACTACTTCCCTAGTGATTGCACCACATGGGGCCAGCCATCAACTGTAACTCTATAAAAGGGGATGCAATCTCAAAGGGTTACTAAGTTAAATAAGTTTTAAGTTAAATAAGGTCATAAACTATCAGCTGGAAAGTGTCTCCCAATCAGTTGATTACACAGCATGGGGCCTAGCTTTGTAATTTATGATGCAGTATGGAAGACCCTCCCACACACACACACCAATTAAAACAAGAGGTTTTTGTCAGTTAAGAGTGTAAAAATTGTTGGTTATATGCTACCAACTTTAAATAAAATTTTGTATCTTGTAGGAAGAGTACAGAATCACTAATTATATGTTTATTCATTTAGGTTAATTGTATTTAAAAAAAAATACAAAAAATACAGGCTTTTCCATCTAAGACAGCAGTTGTTTTATGCAGTTCATCTAGTTTATTTATACTTTTAATGAGTGAGTATTGTCCTATGTTCCTCCACAACATTTACTTAAGGTTTTAATCCGATTGAGTGATTTCCCCTTCATTTCAAAGTCAGATGTAAGTTTGAGATTTTGATCACGAAAAATGATAGGTTGCATGCATGATTTTAATCTAATGAAGAAATGATATACAGTATAGTGATTATTTTCATCACCAAAGAAGGTGGGTGGGGAATGCAATATTAATGAGGATTGCATTTCATCCCATTTTTTTTTTCAGAAATAAAGAAAATTTTACTAATATGTATATGCAGCACCATTCATTCATTGTGAAAATAAATGCGTATACATGTCAACCAAAGTGCAGTTAGAAGTTAGTTATGACAATTACGATCGTCGTATGGTACGAAATTTCACTCGGTAAACAAAGTAATTTAACTAAGTAAAATGTGTATTACAATGATACTAAAGTTAAAAAAATATGTTAATTAAAGGATTTATACGCGAAAGATGTATCAACAAGAAAAACATCCATATACACCTTTCAGGGCTTTTTTTCCGAAATTTGGGAAGGGGCCTTAGCCTTCTATTTTGGGAAATTGAAACGCGATTTCGGGGCGTTTTGGGAAAAAGGTAGACTCAATTCACATGTATACACAGTAATATTCTAACAGTCTTATGAATCTTAAAGAAGAAAAACGAATTGATATAACAACTAGACATAAAACAGAGCTGTCTTTGGTTCAAATCGCTGCACTATTTAAAATGGTACTAATGTCCATAAACAATCTTCCTCCTTGGTGTCAACACCAAGACTAGCACTAGCTGCAAAAATGTTTTCGCATTCACCAGATAGAGCCAAATCTCTTAAGTTGGAGGCAGATTTTTTAACAAGTGGCTCCAATATATTTTTGTGTTTATATATGCTTTAGTTGAAATCGATGGGTCAACGGAAGACTATTCTAACTCGACTTTTTCCCAAAATAGCTTTTTTCTGATATTTCATGATGTCTTGAACCCCTCCATATACTGTAAAAATAATTTGGCTAGAGTGAACATATAGAAAAAGTTATGACCAAAATTAAAAAATATTCTATCTCATAACATTGATATGGTTTATGCAAAAGTATTCTAACTTCAGATAGAATACTCTTGAACAACTAAAATCATGTTCCAGGTGGATTGTTTGTGTGCAAAACTATTCTAACTTAACTTAGAATAGTTTTCCACTTAAAAGTTTAATTTACTTGACATTATTTATTACTGAGGGGTATTCTATCTTATGTGAAAGAAACATATGACATCATTATGACATCATAAAATGTACTTTTGACATTGAACTGTTTAAATATTTCAAGGACAAGATGATGTAACATGAAATATTTTTGATATTTTTTCATTATATGAGAAGACTGAAGCTGTCCTTACTAGATTAACATTTTTCATTGGCGAATATCAATAAAATTTGTAAATATAAACAAAAAATCTGATATCTAAAAAAAAATTCTTATAACTATTATATTTTTTTTTATTTCTTAGATTAAAGTCTTAAACTTTTACATACTTTTGCAGATTTACTGTTTCTCGTCATGCAGGTTTTTTTTTGCCTATTTGGTTACAATATTTGCCCAATAATTAAAATAGGTAATATTTTTCTCCATTGCAGCCCCCCCCCCCCCCCCAAAAAAAAAATATAATCCTATATTTTTCAAATGAGATTTGTTTTGTTTGTTATTCAATTGTGTTGCTGAATATGGTACCGTATACATAATAAGTTGCCTTTCTGCTTCTTAAAAGTTCCCAACTTGTGAAAAATCTTGATATTTTTTTCCCAAAATAGACAGAAAAAACCCAGTCATGATAGTTTAATTCTGTAAGGATTGTTTTATTTGATATATAAGAGGCACCAACACAGTTATGGTCATTTAGGCAACTTTCAGCTATGAATATAGAGGAAGTCTTGGCAGAGCTGGTCAGCTGGAAGACATCTTCACATGAAAGATTTCAAATATTTTAATCAATAATCTATAATAGGTTTGAAGTAAAGTGTATGCTCTGAAACATTTTTATTACCACATCACCCTTTTAGTTATTATTCACACATAAAGCATAATCAATTTTTATATTTTCTTAAAAAATATGCACTGATTCTTTATGAAAATGTATTCTCCCTACACTTAAACTGAATAATCTAAGGTTTCTACTTTTATTCTTTTCATTTTTTTTTTATATCAGAATGTTGACAGTTAGAGGAAGTTGTCATCAGGCACACATAAAATTTTGTGCAGCAGGTCAGCTGCAATGTGTGACAAATAGCCTCCAAGCCATTCTTCTTGCTGAAAGATCTCCATGTCTTTTGACAACAAAGGACATAGATAACATACTGGAGGCTGGAGACAAATTAATAATAAGACTATTTCCCAAACATTGAGTGGCCTTGTGAAAGCACCTGTGTCAGATGGACTAGCGCCCTTCCTCACTCTACAGGAAGCTCTCTCATATACAAACAAATACTGTTTCTTGACTTTAAACTGCTATACAATGGCCATTATTAAAGTTGACAACAATTTTTGGGTCTGATTCACATAGCAGAAATGATAATGGCTTAGCCAGTGCTGACGGAACAGCAGTTGCAACAAGGCATGACAACATTGAGGATCTGTCAACATTCATAAACAATTGTGTGATACCTTGTTCCTAGACTCATCAAGTACATGCATACCATTTGAAGTTTCACATGTCTTGTAGACTGACTGAATGTTCATTGACATATCTAACTGTAGTCGTGTTTCAAGTCAAATTGAAAATGTCTCATTGTCTTTCTTAAGAGCTGCTATAAGTTGTGATTTGTAATATGAAGACCCATCTTCAATAATTACCCACACCTCATCAGACTGATTATGAATTATCCAAATTTGAACAAAAACCTTTTGATAATCAGATCACTGATCAGATATGTCTTATTGATGAATGTTGTATGAAATTTCAATGGAAAAAAAAGAGAAAAGAAAAACATTAAAAGAATAATATTCCAAAAAGAAAAAGAATGTTTAACAAACTAACACATATACCAAAAGTATGGACAATGATGTTGACAAAACTGATCAGAACATTGATTGGGTAGATCCAGTAGTTGATAAAACGGACAGTTTGGTAGATGAAGTAGTTGATAATAGGTACAATGGGGTAGACACAGTAGCTGATGAAAGGATTGCAGTAGTTGATGACAGGGGCATTGGAGTTAATGCAGTAGTTGTTGACAGAGGCATTGAAGTTAATGCAGTAGTTGTTGACAGGGGCATTGGAGTTAATGCAGTAGTTGATGACAGGGGCATTGGAGTTAATGCAGTAGTTGGTGACAGTGGCATTGGAGTTAATGCAGTAGTTGATGACAGGGGCATTGGAGTTAATGCAGTAGTTGATGACAGGGGCATTGGAGTTAATGCAGTAGTTGGTGACAGTGGCATTGGAGTTAATGCAGTAGTTGATGACAGGGGCATTGGAGTTAATGCAGTAGTTGGTTACAGGGGCATTGAGTTAATGGAGTAAATGCAGTAGTTGATGACAGAGGCATTGGAGTTAATGCAGTACATGTAGTTGGTGACAGAGGCATTGGGATTGATGTAGTAGTTCACAAGGAAATTGGGCTTAATGCAATAGCTGATGGGCAAGTGTAATTCAGGCAGCTCAGCCCAACAACCATACACTGTTAAAGAAATGGACAGTTCCAACTTTTATGATTTTAAGCAAATTTCAAGTGTTTTGAAAGATTTTGACTTTGACTCTAACAGGGAAAAAGTTAGCTGGACAGATGTTAGGAAATTTAAAATAAATTCAGATGATCCAAGCCTAGTACAGCATCAGTATCAGTATGATGGGCCAGTTCACTTTTTAAATTTGACAAGTGCCTTCGTCAAAATCAGGCCATGACAAATGCTGACAAAATTAAACTTCAACTGCTGCATGCAGACCTATTACCAATTTCAAATGACAAATATAGGGATTTGATGTTATTATGCAAATGTGGAGTCATTCCAACAATACACCATCTGTTATATTTTCTACTTCCACATGAAAGTGAGCAGTTGGTCTAAAAACTATGGTTTAGTTCATTTAGTAGAAACTGCATAATTATATATGTAGGTAACAGGCCTCTGTCCACATAAGTATGTATGTAGCTAACAGGCCTGTGTCCACAAAAGTATGTATGTAGCTAACAGGCCTATGTCCACATAAGTATGTATGTAGCTAACAGGCCTGTGTCCACATAAGTATGTATGTAGCTAACAGGCCTGTGTCCACAAAAGTATGTATGTAGCTAACAGGCCTATGTCCACATAAGTATGTATGTAGCTAACAGGCCTGTGTCCACATAAGTATGTATGTAGCTAACAGGCCTGTGTCCACATAATTATATATGTAGCTAACAGGCCTCTGTCCACATAATTATATATGTAGCTAACAGGCCTGTGTCCACATAAATATATATGTAGGTAAGAAAACTTCTGTCCACATAAATATATATGTAGCTAACAGGCCTCTGTCCACATAATTATATATGTAGCTAACAGGCCTTTGTTCACATAATATATATGTAGAAAGGCCTCTGTCCACATAATTATATATGTAGCTAACAGGCCTGTGTCCACATAAATATATATGTAGGTAAGAAAACTTCTGTCCACATAATTATATATGTAGCTAACAGGCCTCTGTCCACATAATATATATGTAGTAAGGCCTCTGTCCACATAAATATATATGTAGTAAGAAGTTCACATAAATATATATGTAGTAAAGCCTCTGTCCACATAAATATATATGTAGGTAAGAGAGCCTCTGTCCACATAAATATATATGTAGGTAAGAAGCCTCTGTCCACATAAATATATATGTAGTAAGGCCTCTGTCCACATAATTATATATGTAGCTAACAGGCCTCTGTCCACATAAATATATATGTAGGTAAGAAGCCTCTGTCCACATAAATATATATGTAGGTAAGAGGCCTCTGTCCACATAAATATATATGTAGGTAAGAAGCCTCTGTCCACATAAATATATATGTAGGTAAGAGGCCTATGTCCACATAATATATATGTAGGTAAGAGGCCTCTGTCCACATAATATGATATGTAGTAAAGCCTCTGTCCACATATATTAATATGAGTGTTATGACTTGTTCACATATTATTATTACTAAATGATACATAAGTAAATAATTTTTATTGATTGGATGGTATTTTCCATTATACATGTTATTTGTTTTGTTCAATTCTTTTACATTCATTTTCATTCCCTTAAATAAATACATATTGATTGCAAAATGTTAGGTTGCTTTAGTACTCATTTATCCCCTTTAATTTTTTTATTCAAATTACATTTATTGATACAAAACAATGTATAGCTTTTTAAAGATAGAATACTTAGAAACCTTTTTATAAACATATTTATTAAAACTTTGGTGTAAAAGAAGTCTAACTTGAGATACAATAGTCTTTCATTGAGATTTTGACACAATGATTCTTTAAAATTAGATGCAAAACTATTCTATCTAATAAATATGCAATAAAAAGAGATTTACTGGATGAATATTAAATAATCCCATGATAACTGCTGTAAAACATTGTTTTGTTATAATTCTAGGTCAAAAAATAGTACTTCAGCCTTGTAATCCTAAAAGAATCAGTTTTTACCTTCTCCTGAACATTTCTAAAAAACCTAGTTAGAATAGTCTTCCGTTGACCTATCGAAATGTCAAATGCACATTCATTTGGTACATTATATTTAAAAATAAATAGAAATAATAAACATGTACATTATTATTGAAATAAAGACATTACAACTTTCTTTCACAATATTTCAATTGAAAATTAGATTAATGAAATTAACTCTAAGTTAATATAGAAAATTATATTTTTTTTATTACATGTATAAAAGACTAATAATAAATCAAAAGTGAAATTTAAAAAAAAAAAATTGAGTATGTTATGTTTGGGGGACGTTTCATTTTGGCTACGTTTTTGACTTTTTCCTTAGCAATAAGGAATTGGTTATTTATACATCAAGGTAAATAACTGATGTGTTTATGTATTGAAAACTTACTTGGTGAACCGAACAACTGATCTGAATGTTTTAAAAAGATAAACAAGCAATAAAAATGCTAATGTTCTTCGCAAACAGCCGCCATTGACTGAGATGATTGCGCAACTTCATAACAGCTCTCTAAATGAAGGTAAAACAATAGTCGGTAGAAGGTGTGACAAATGATAGTCGTCCAATAAGATCCGAGTATTCCACATTGAGCCTTAGAATGCGTGTTGATTGGGTCATCGAACAGCAGGTGCTTTACTTTAAGTAGTATGCAGTGTAGAGTGACGTATAATTTTGTGCATTACGGAAACAACTGCGTTACTTTTTTTTTCTCTGTGTTAATGAATATTCGCTTATAGGTTTAAGGAGAAAAATAGTTGGAACATATTGGGAATTTTATCATTAGATTTTGGGAATTCTTTTGGTCAAAATTGGGAAAAATATAGCCTTTTTACGATTGGGAAGTCACCGAAGATCGGCCTCTAATATAGAAGGAAAAAAAGCCCTGCCTTTACATTCTCGTTCTGAAGTTTTGTTTTCATTATCGGTAAAATTCAAAATGGCGGTCGCACTCGATTCGTCGAGCGGACGTTTTTTTTTGTAAAAGTTTGATTGCGGATGCTTTAATATGCATGAATTGTCTTGAAAAATATATCAAATCAGGGTTTTTTTTCCTTCCTGGGGGAAGCCACCTGCCGCCCTTCTAAAGGGGAATTTTTGCGCGATTTTAGAATTTTAGGGGGGAAAAAAAGGAGTTGATGTTCATGCAAACTGTACTAACTAAATACAGGTATCTACCATGGATGAACTTTGTTTGATCAGTTTATGATATAATGTCAGGAAAGTCAAAAGGTTAAATATTGTATAACATTACAAGGACCAATGGTGAATAGATATTGGTTGAAAAGTAAACAACACAGTTACAGATTTGACATCTTCATTGTCATTTCGGAAAACTTAATTGTCTTTATATACTGGTTTAATATATGCATTTGCTATACTTGAACTGTCAAAGACATATTCAATTTGTGCATAATATTTAAATATAAAAAAAAAGAAAGAAAAAATACATGGAAATAAAAACAATACAAATACTATCATATAATTCTAAATGAAAAAAAGTTTGTTCATTCAAATTTATATGAGAATAGGTATATTAATATTTTGATACCAAAAAAAAAAAAAAAAAAAAAAAATATATATTTTCCAACAAAATCATAAATAATAACCTGACTAAAAACATTATATGGAAATATCAAGTGAAATTAAAAAAAAAAAAAAAAAAAAAAAAAAAAAAATGGGTACGTTATATATTGGGTACGTTTAAGTTTGGATACGTTTTGACTCGCTCCATTAGCAGTTAGTGTCGAGTCATTTATACACATTGGTACATCTATGCTATTTACCAGTTGGAATCTAGCTAGGTTAACCAATTAATCAATTTAAATCTTTTAAAAGAAACGGTAGTGATGAAACATTGCTGATGTTTTTCGCAAATGGCCGCCATTGTGATGATTGCGCAATTTCATAGCAATTCCAAATGCAGGTATAAACAAAAGTCGGTAGAGAGTGTGACAAATATAAACAAGTTATAAGCTGCCAATACCATCCGAGTATTCCACATCTTTGCATAATTAAGAAGCCTTAGAATGCTTGTTGATTGGATAATCCCACAGCAGGTGCTGGTTACGTAAAGTAGTATACAGTGTAGAGCGACCTGTATTTTTGTGCATTACGGAACTTTAAATAACCGCAGTACTAATTTACTGATTCCTTCTTCGTATGCGCCAAACACATTCGCCAATTTGAAGCGAATATTTGGTTAAATCGTCGAAAAAATCGAACTTTCTTGGGTGGGGAAAAAAAACTCAAAGGGGAATTTATGCTTAGTTTGGGGGAAAAAATGTCTTATTTTGCCGAGGGGAAGCCGCCGTTAAACGGCGGCTCATAAAGAAGGGAAAAAACCCCTGCAAATTAAAGAGCAGACTTTATACTTTTAGAAGTATAAAGATCTATTTTACTTACTTTTTAATCCTCCTAAAAACGCGCCAGACTTCACTACCTTATTACTCGGAAATTAATTGACATATACCAGTCAATGCGAATGTCCGTCGGTCAGTCGGACATGTCCGGTATATTTCCATTTTGACCGACGAAAGCGCCTATTATTGTCGGACACAATGTCCGATGAAAAAATCCATACAGCACCGTTTCATTTTCGGAAAATTACTTTCACTTTCTTCGAAAAACAGTTTCCTTTGCTTTTTTTAGCGATTATGTAATGATTATCGGCTGTCTGAGATGGCCAAGTAGTTACGACTGCGAATGGTTCCCCGCAATGTACATACTTATATCTTTGGTAATGGAAACCATGCGGGAAACTCTGTCTTTATCGGTCAACAATCAACAACATGGAAGACGATGTATTCACGAAAGATTGTGTTTTTTCCTTCTTTTTATTCGCATTCCATAATCAAATAACAAAGTCATACCCGTTTTAATTTATTATCAGGTTTAATTTTTATCATTTCAATATTTATTATCGTAAACAATTAAATCTAGATTTTGTTGTCAATGACTTTAGATATTCTGATGGTGCTATGCCGGTCGAAAATTGCCTGCTAGTTCTAGCAACGAACCAAAGAAGAGAGCTCCTGACAATAACAGACGCTTTCAGGGATAGTTTTTCGGCTTATTTCCTCTTTATGGTCACACAACTTACAGAACTGAAGTTATTGCATAGCATTTTATGATCTTCTCTGTGCAAAAATAATTTCTATTTGTAATGGGGTAGGGTTTATTCCTCCATATGTACTTATTTTGCAGGTCTCACATTTTTTCATGTTTGTGAGTTTTGAACAGCTGATAAGGACAACCGAGAAAATCTAAAAATAGCAAAAAATGAATGAATATTCATTAAATTAAGTGATAAATTAATGTAAAATACTTGCAATAAAGAGACTGAAATCAAGATATCAAAAAGTTCTTACTAAATACTGTTTAAAACATTGCAACAGGTAAAAATATGTCGCAACAAGTAAAAGTTGCTGCGACAGGTAAACATTTGTTGCGACAGGTAAAAAATGTGTGTTTACCTGTCGCAATGTCCTGTGAAGAAGGAAAAGTTTTCGCAAAGTCTGATATACGTTAAGTTCAAAAACCTCGAGAAAGTTCATTCTTTTCTGTAAATGGTGATATAATTTTTAAATCTAAAAAACGGTGTTTAATAATCGCAACCGCGATCATTAAACATACGTGTAATCAATTCTGCGTCAGTTACACGGTATCCCGAAATTACACAAAATTTACTTACCTGGCGGATTTTACACACAACTACGACAAAAATAAGAACAAAACAACAAAAACATATACATCATTGGAAAGATAATTTTATTTACACTTAAGATATGTAAGTTTGATATTGTTTTGATATTTTTTTCCCATTGAAAACAGACTTTTTGTACACAAGGTATACCGATTTTGCAGAATTCTTAACTGGCTATGCTGCTCAGCTGGGGATGCTAGTCACATGCTTTGTGTTTCATTGTGACAACAGGCCTTTTTCTGGCGCATCTACGGGTCCGTTAAATGGACCCATTCCCAATGACAAATAACGTGTATTTTTCCCAATTTTGATTAAAATATTCCCAATGCGAGTGAATAAAATTCCCACTGCCTAAAAGGAGAAAAAATGAACAAATATCGCCTATTTATTGAGATGTTCAGTCCCATCAAAACTTGTTTACGATACGACAATGAAAATGGCAGATGTATTCCGAAAATAGTAAAGACACTTTTACGCGGTAACCACGGTTTTCGGGAAAGCCTGTTTGCCGATCGATTTTTTTTTAAAGTCCATTCCATTTGTGATTCCCTAAAACGATAATTTCATTATAATTTACAAATTCTAGTAGCCTTTTTACCTTTAATGCATTTCAAGATGTAAATATCAAAAAAAAGGTTTATTCCCGGAGAATTGTCTTGTGTGTCCCGGTTTTTAGCGTGCACTATTCACGTTGTCAAGATTTCGTCGCACAACAGTAAGTACTACGCAAAACGCATTCGTAAAAAAGATAAAGAGGGGACAAAAAAGTTATATTCGTATTTTTCAAAACAAAGTGAGGAAGATGCTGCCTCAACATCAACTGATTCAACAGTGCCTGCCGATTGTCCTGAACAACCGGCACCCGTAGACCCTCCCGAAAAAACAAATAAAAAACGGCTGAAAAAACCCATTCCGAAAAAGCAACCCCTATATTATTTCAAGAAGAATCCCCCTTGAAATTAGTTCCTAAACTCTCCAGCCTGATGACCATCTGTGCTGAAGGTCCAAACCAGTTACTGAATGAAGACCTTGAGCAAATGTGCAACATCTTTAGAGATGCTAAGGCCAGAAAAATGGCATTGTAATAATGTTCAGTAATGAGAAACATAATTGAAAAAAAAAGAAGAAATAAAGAGAAACTTAATTAAGGCTTGGAAGTATATGTTCTAAATTCTTCCCAAAAAAGGTTGTTTTCGCGCGAAAAATTCCCAATTCCAAAAAAAAATAAAAATCCCAAAATGGCAAGAAAAAGGCCTGGACAAATAATCTGTCATTGATGGCCCAGAATGAACTCATCACCATTCAGCAGGAAAAAAGGGGCTACCTTCCTAGAGGACAAATCATAAGCATACGCCGTTGTCCAGATATTTATTATATTCTTGTGTTTTGTATGCAATATTATAGAAATAAATTTAATTTTCATTTTGTTTTGTTTTGATTTAAAACAGGATTACTCTTAATCAGAACACTTATTGCAAATAATATGTACATACAATAAACAAATATATATTACAAACAAACTTTGTTAATCTAAACATGTATATCGCTACATGTAAAATTTGTGACATATTACGATCTAAGTGTAATACTGCAAATTTTATTTGACTCTTAAGAATTTGTTTTTGACTCTTGAAAATTTGGCCCCAAGAGCAGTGCTCCAGCTAGGATTTGAAAAGGGCCGGGTGGGGGTGCCTAAAAGGGCACTTTGAGGCGCGTAGAGCCACACTGGGGGTAGGTTGGGTGTGTGTGTGTGGGGGGGGGCCTCCCAAGAAAATTGTTTAAGTTCAAACCCTTGAGAAGCCAACTCCTGCATTTTCAATTTCAGACAAGAAATTTTTTTGTTTTACAGCAGCTTTTGTACATTTCAGACAGTTATGTTGATCAGTGGTCCATTTATATCTTTTTAAACAGACATTTCAACATTTTCTAATTAAGATATTAAAAAAGGCCTCTGCAAGAATGACTTATTTATGTGGAGATTTGAACAGTTGTTTGGAAATATTTGTGCAAAATTTTTAAAAATCAAATTTGCATCAACGCTCTTTGATTACAAATGTTCATTTCAAGTTATCAATAAAAACAATACCAACAGAAAAAAATATGAACCTGGCATTTCAATTTCATTTAGCCTAAAGAACAATTGAATTGAGCATCCAAGACTCTTCCTCAGGATATTGTGAAAATCCCCCATTTTTTTCATATGTACATTAATTAATGCACACCATATTATAATATAAGAGGTTTCACATTGATGACTATACTATTACATTATTATTATATGAAAAAGGCATGGGAAATTCACCAAAAAGGACAGGTGTACATACAATTTAGAGGAAAAACATATTTCTGAATTCTAATTTTTTCAGGAAATATAATGAACTTCCACAGTATTTTTTTTTAAATTTTTTTAAGTATTTCTTTTCTTAAATACTTACTAAAAAAGACTTTGTAATACAGAAAATATTTTAAGTAAATTAAGTTGCTTGTGTAGACTCAGATTAAAACTCTTTCAAATCTTTTTGCATGAAAATTATTTGATTTTAATTAATTTCCAGGACCATTCACATTCATCAACTCTTTTTTAAATCAAATCTGTTAAATCTTTTATGATATATAAATGTGAAAATACATTTTTTAAGTAGATCTTTTTTTTTTTTTTTTTATTTAAATAATGCAATTTTGTCTCAATGGATTACCCCACCCACTTCAGTACGATCATTTCATTGTAAGTACAAAGTCAACCTTAATTTCAAATAATGATTATAATCTGCATTTAAAGTTTTTTTATCAATCATTCATGTTTTAAAACACTACTAAAGCTTTTTGACCTTTTTTTATTGCTGTAAACAAGATTTATCCGTGCATGTTTCTTCAACCAAGCCGTACCGGAAGTAAACAAAGTTATATTCAAGCATGTTTTTTACATGCTATTAAAACTGTCAGAGGCAGTTAAATTGAATATTAATGATAAAGATTATGACAGTATGATAATGTGTCGATGCAGAATGCCAGATTTGAAATATTACAAATATTTATGCCAAATTAGGCTATCTTTTTCGTATTCAAAAACAGTTCCGTAGAATCAACTTTTACTTTCACTTCGAAATTAACACGAGCCGTGAACATTATTAAAGGGTTGTAGGTTTGTGTTCACTTATTTCCTCTACAATCACCAGCAATGGTAGCCATGATGACCTGTTGCTCATAGCAACGGATTCATGAATATACACCCAGATGTGTACTCTAACTTCCGGAGTTTTTGATGAACATGACAAGCGGCACATGCCCATAAAAGTAAAAGGACGGGCAATTTGCCGACAAAAGGA
>CM037790.1:44775323-44825323 GCA_021229015.1 Solen grandis | reverse complement strand
TAATTAAGCTATAGATGAAAAAACTACAGTAGCTTTTACAAGCGCCTCATATTTGGTCACGTGATGTTTTGCGCAATTTCACAATATTTAGCCAATGAAATAATATATTTTCATTTAGGGCTGATAACCTTTTCTGTTTTACAACTTTGATTGGTCTGGCAGTCAAGTAGGTTAAAAAGTTAGGATAAACAGCTACGCCCATCCCCCCAAAAGTCCAACTTGAGTAGACTTTGATCGTATGCCATTCATCGCTTCAAATAAATGATAACTAAAGTACACACACATGTTGCTTGAATGTCAATTCAAATATCTAAAAAGGACTAAATGGATATTTGTATTATCATGATCTCAATCTGTTAATCCATGATGAGACTGATGTTCAAGTCATGATTTTTAATGGGACTGTCTAATATAGTGACCGATGTTCAAGTTATCATGATTTTTAATGGGACTGTCTTATATAGTGACCGATGTTCAAGTTATCATGATTTTTAATGGGACTGTCTAATATAGTGACCGATGTTCAAGTTAACATGATTTTTAATGGGACTGTTTAATATAGTGACCGATGTTCAAGTTGATATGATTTTTAATGGGACTTTTTAATATAGTGACCGATGTTTAAGTTACCACGATTTTTAATGGGACTGTCTAATAAAGTGACTGATGTTCAAGTTACAATGATTTTTAAATGGAAGTTATGGTGGCATATTTCTGCCAGCCACTTATCCATTTAGCTATGTCGAAACTTTTCTGAAAAAAAAGTCACATTTTCAGTTAGTATCTGGCAAGTAGAAAACTTTCGTGTTATCCTGTTAGGTATCTTAACAGGACAAAACTGCCTGTTAGTGCCCACTACTGTCAGCCATATAATAACTGAAGAGAACTGGATATCGCGCTTTTATTTAAGTCCATTATTTCATGTTAAAAATTAATACATGTCAAGGTCACAAGAAGCTCATTGTCGCAGTTGGTTAAATGAATATTTCAAGTTATCATTAACACATATATAAAAGTTTGAGGATGGCATGCGTCAGAAATTAAATCTATATAGTTCTTTCCAATCTGAACGTGTGGGTTGGATGTCAATAACGTGTCCTTCCTAAGAAGCCTCGTTTATGCGCAATCGGTTATCCCAAATTTTCGTAATTTCGGAAAAATAGTTCAGTCCTACTCCTGTTATTTATTTTTATTTTCGACAAATCGACGTCAGACCTATAATATTATAGAGGACGAGATACTTCACACATTATTGTATATTGGTCCAGTTTATGATCGCGCACGTGTCAATGAGTGCGTATGTGTTCGAAAGATTTTAGGAATTCATATACATTCTTCCTTCTTGTATATTTCTACATTTACAAATAATTGTGTGTATAATCGGAACAATTTACTATACATGTATATGATGAGTCAAACTCGTTTATGTATTGAAATTATTTACATGGAAAATAAAGCGTTAAAATCATAGATCTGTGGCTTTATCCGGGTAATTTATTAAAGTTCCAAATCGCGCGCATACTTATACACATATTTCTGCACAATTTTTATAATATACATTCTCATATATTTATGTACAGTTATCCTGATACCTGCACCTGCAAAAAAATCAAATTTAAGCTTATTTTTGTTGTAATAAACCATATTGTCAATTAAAATTAAGACCTTACCGGTCCCGCAGACCGAGTTGTTAAAACGTCCGCCCCGGAATCGGAATGTCCCGGTCTTTATCACTGCTCGCGACATACCAACGTCGAAACTATGGTACCGGTGTAACAGCCCAGATTTCCCCCCAGTCAATTTTTTCCCCGGGGAAAAAACAGACTAGTCAAGTTTTTCCCCGGGGAAAAAACTAACTAGTCAGGTTTTCCCCACCCAGTCAGTTTCCCCCCCTCTATTTTTAAGGTTTTTGAGGTGGGGAAATTCTGGACTAGTCAGTTTTTCCCCCCTTGTCTTATATATTGTGGGGGGAAATTCGGACCTTTTTCCCCCAAGATGGTGGGAAAAGGCCTATTCAGTTTTTCCCCCCATTTAGTTTTTTGGGGGGAAATTTTTCTGGCCTGTCAATTTTTCCCCCCTTGTTGAGATGAGTGGGGGAAAATCTGTCCTAGTCATTTTTTGCCCCCCCCCCCCCCTGTCAAGTTGATTGTGCATAAAGGGTGGGGAAATTCTGGCCTAGTCATTTTTCCCTTACAGGGGGGGGGAACTGACAGGCCAGAATTTCACCATTACACAATAATATATTGGATAGCAGAGAAAAAACTGACTAGGCCAGAATTTCTCCACCATCACGCACAATCAACACGACGGGGGGGGGGGGACAAGGCCAGAATTTCCCCACCATCTCGCACAATATATTGGATAGGGGGGAAAAACTGACTGGTCCAGACTTTCCCCACCATCACGAACAATCTAAATGACGGGGGTGGGGGACTGACTGGACCAGAATTTCCCCAACATCTTGCACAATATATTGGATAGGGGGTAAAAACTGACTAGTCCAGAATTTTTCCACCATCAATACAATCTAAATGACAGGGGGGGGGGGGGAGAAACTGTTGCAAATTTACGAAACCTAAACTCAGAAACCTTAAAAAACAAGAGGGGGGAAAACTGACTGGGTGGGGAAAAACCTGACTAGTTAATTTTTTCCCCGGGGAAAAATCTGACTAGTCAGTTTCTTCCCCGGGGAAAAACCTGACCAGTCAGTTTCTTCCCCGAGGGGAAAAACTTGACTGTTACACCGGTATAGCTCCCTTGCTTGACGTTTAACTTGTAAGGTTATTTCCAGGACTGGTTGGTCCGGATAATGTGATTGGGTGTGGTGACCAATGTCAACACCCTCCATATATCGTCGATATAATGATATGTAACTTCTTTTATTTAAAGTTGTTTTAAGGTATGTTCATATTTGAGCATTTTTGTGAAAGGTACCAACTCAATTTTTTTGTCTTAACTTTGACTTCAAGTTTCAGAAACCATTACCCCTTAATCATAATAGCTTGATTATACTGCATAACCATTGCGCAATTGTTCTTCTGAAGTTATGAAAATACTTTAGAATATGAATATATGTATAAATTTAATTTTGTATAAATATATTGCTATTTGTTTCTATTTATTAGATCTACTTAATACTTTTATAATATTCAGCTACTAAAATTCAATATATTGCGATATTTGAAATTATATTTCGATATATTGGCAGACAAATAGAATTATGATATATTGCAATATTTCGGTATATTGCCCCCCCCCCCCCGCGCACACACACACACACACACACACACACACACACACACACAACCCCCTCGAGATTGTCTCAAAGAAAAGGTGGATCATAATGCCAAAATGTAATGAAGATAATGGCCTAAAATTTTAGGTTGTCTAAAAAGTGATCTTTGTAAAATGATTTTACTGAATATATCTCCAACCACATTATGATACAAGACTTATAATATAATTTTCCTTTTAGTATTATGAAAAATAGTTGAAGTATCATCATCATCATCATCATCATCATCATCACCGCTGTCGTCGTCTTCGTTGTAGACGGCGTCGTTATTAAGGAGCTTCATTTGGTTGGATATGAAATAAGAAGGAAATACATGTACTGTTTTTCAAGTTTGCTTGGACACCTTAGGTTAGCTCCCTTCGCCTAGCATATTATACGGAGGATTCCGGAAATTAGCGAAGTAACACGACTGCACGGATTCTTCTGATGGCATGCAATGTACCGTATATGCAAATTATGAATTTTGCTGGCTGCATTATCTGTTTCGGAACTGGCATTCTTTATAACAAGGCAATATGTTCTTAATTATATAACCAGAGATTAGCACGTATATAACAAAGTTGCATGTATTTATAGGCTCACAAAACTTATTTATTCCAGAAATGATGATGAAGGTGATGATGATGATGATGATGATGATGATTATTGTTATTATTATTTATTATGGATGTTTATGATTCGAAATACATAAAATGATATAGAAAAAATGGAGAAACTTGATAAATAAATGTATCAATATTTTTGACACACACCCCGGAAGATAAAAAAATAAATCAGCAACTTGATGTTATTTTAATTATTTTTCTTCAGCATACCTATTAATGAATTTTGCCGAAAATTAATCCCCACCACGAAATTTAACTACGATTTTTGAAAATTCATTTTATTGAAAGTTAATTTTCGTTGATTCTAGACTACCCTCCTTGTCTTGTGAGATCTATGAAAATTAATCCCCAACGAAAATTATTGACTTTCTAATATTCTAAACAATTAATGCTGTTCGAATAATCGAAACATTTCTCTCATAATTAAACATAGCTAACCAAAACATATCTGATTGGACTGTAGTTATGTTCATGTGTGTTTTATACACCCGTCAAACGTAACTACGGGAAAATGATATTTCGGAAAATCGAATGGTAAAGCTCGTTCATTTTTTTTTATCGGTTTTTATCGGCGACATGCTATTGTGAATATCTCGAAACAGATGCACAATTATAATATAACATTATGTTAACATTAATTTATCTACTACTGACACGGGCGAAACCAATTTGTATCACTTTAATCTTATCAGACATTCAGATAAATGTGTGAAGCTAAATCAATGTATGATTTGTTTTATATCTATATTTCAGAGGCAAACATGCTGCGCTTATTTTTTAAATAAGAAATTCGGCATAATATCATCAATAAAATTATAAATGTAAACATAACCAGTCTTGTCTAGCAAAAATAAATGATTTTAAAGCTAAAATTTGTCCCGAATTTTATCGCTTATCTATGAAGTGGTCAAGTCACATGCGAACGAATTTGCTGATAAATCAACGGTGCATTTTATGTCATCTAGGAAGTAAATTTGTTCGAATTGCATCGTAGGCTTACAACACTAGGGATCATAAGCACTGTTTTAAAATAAGATTAAAAAACAGAATCATTATGGCGTTGCCCAACTTGAGTCTTTTACTATTGTGAAGTATATAAAACAAACTGGAAAGAGACTATTTGTGCCGATATTTCCGTGATATTTGTAATGGAAATAAAATGCGCCTCGCCGCAAAGACATACGAGTATTTATCGGCAGTGTGCATTATTTTGTTGTGCCTACCAACAGGTTAGTTTTGTTTATCTGTCAAAGATTTTAGTAATATTAACATATTAAGTTGAAGTTATCCAATATACATATATATGGTTTATTTATAGTTAATAGGTTTAAGGGGACTCTTATGCACGATTTTTTTTAAAGTTTTGTTTCTTTGGTATTTATTTTTTATTCTTTACATTTAAAGAAAGCAATTTGCGTGATTTAAGAAAATTCTAACCACAGATTCTGAAAAAAATATATATGGTTTATTTATAGTTAATAGGTTTAAGGGGACTCTTATGCACGATTTTTTTTAAAGTTTTGTTTCTTTGGTATTTATTTTTTATTCTTTACATTTAAAGAAAGCAATTTGCGTGATTTAAGAAAATTCTAACCACAGATTCTGAAAAAATATATATGGTTTATTTATAGTTAATAGGTTTAAGGGGACTCTTATGCACGATTTTTTTTAAAGTTTTGTTTCTTTGGTATTTATTTTTTATTCTTTACATTTAAAGAAAGCAATTTGCGTGATTTAAGAAAATTCTAACCACAGATTCTGAAAAAAAATCAGTCTATCTAACCCTGTATTGAAATACTTACACATATTTTGTGGGGGTATACGTATAAAAAAACTGCAATAAAATCATTCAAACTCCCATTTTTTCTCATGAATTGAAAATGACTTACCTTAAAATATATAAAATAGGAAATATAAAAAACAATATAAAATTAAATATATTTTTAAACAATTATGTAGAAACTCTTTATATTGCAGTTTAATATTTCGTTTCTATTTGTAAAATTCCTGGTAATGTACAAAGGACCAGTCTCTATAAGGCCTGTGTTATGTCCACTACGGATTTATTTTATTATACTTTGCCAACTTATTTATTAATTATTTCATTGCATGATAGCCAGTACATAGGGGCATAAGTTGGCTTAAGTTGAAAATCCGAAGTTACCAAAAAAAAAAAAAAAAAAAAAAAAAAAAAAAAAAAAAATATTTTAAAAAAGTTGTGCAAAAATTATAATCATTCATATCAAATCAGAAACATATCAAGCAAAATCAGTATGTATTTAAGACCAAAAAAAAAAGTTAGTTTCTCAGGCACTTTTTTTTCTAAACGAATGAGGGAGGGCGAAATTTTTTTTATTGCTCCCGATTTTTTTATTCTATGTTTCTCTTAAGTTTCATAATCGTGACGTCCAAATGGACACTGACTAACACGGTTTGGAATAAAACAATGTGAAAATTACATTCTTGACCAGTCAAGGAACAATTTAACATTATATATAACTGTATTTGATTTGATTGCTACAACATCGATATCAGTCAGATATTTCCTCGATAGTTCTTTCATTTCTCAACTTATTTTCAGTGAAGGGCTTCTCTGCAATTTTCATTTACTTTTCAACAGCTTGCTCTATAATGCAGCATGGTGGTGTTGCATGAAGTAAACCCCTTACATCATATCATGACATCATTTTCTATTTATAACTCATTTTTTTTTTTTTTTAGTCTGAAAGTGCCACATTGCACTTATTTTTTTTTTTTTTTTTTAAAATTTAGATTAATCTGTAAAATTTACAGTTTAAACTGTAAAATTCACACTTTTTTCTGTAAAATTTACACTTTAATCTGTAAAATTCACACTTTTTTTCTGTAAATTTAACACATTAATCTGTAAATTTTACAGATTAAACTGTAAAATTCACACTTTTTTTTCTGTAAAATTTACACATTAATCTGTAAAATTCACACTTTTTTCTGTAAATTTTACAGTTTAAACTGTAAATTTTACATTTTAATCTGTAAAATTCACACTTTTTTCTGTAAAATTAACACTTTTTTTCTGTAAAATTTATACATTAATCTGTAAATTTTATAGATTAAACTGTAAAATTCACACTTTTTTCTGAAAATTTACACATTAATCTGTAAAATTCACACTTTTTTCTGTAAATTTTACACTTTTTTCTGTAAAATTCACACATTAATCTGTAAAATTCACACTTTTTTCTGTAAATTTTACATTTTAGCCTGTTTAAATTATGGTAGTGTCTATCGGCACGACGGTCGTGCAGATAAGGTTGCTCATACGCACGACGAAAATATAAAAAAGCACATCCAGAGGTGAAAATATCTAGACATTGTTTTTTCCATCTTTCTTTCTTTATTTCATTTGTTTCAAATGTTGCGGTGATAAAAAGAGCCGTGTAAATGACCAAATTCTTTCCTATTGAATTAATAGTTTGCTTAGTTCTGCCAGTGGTGATGTTTTATGACAAGTGACAAGGGCATCCTCATCTTTTTTTTTTTTTTTTTTTTTTTTTTTGCAGTTATCTTTAGTGGGTAGGTAAAGAGATATGTATTGAAGAAGACATGTAATGAAAGCAGCATAAGCTAAAAAGTAAACACCAGACTAAATACAAGAAAGAGTGGGGATAACATAGGTTTCGACCTTTTAGTATTACTAAAACATCCAAAGAAAATTAAGAAGAGGAGATAAGGTGAAACGAATAAAAAAACCTGTAACTTTGAGAATATTTGTTCCTAACCATCCAATTTTGTTTTTGGCAAATTAAGCTACAAAATTCTACATAATTGTCATATATACATAAAATTTATTTTTGCTTAAAAGTAGTTTTTACATTAATGAATAAATTATTCAAGTTATGAATTATACACTATTTTAGTCTCAAAATTTCATATTACTTTTACAGAATTTACAAAATACAAACCTATAACATATACCTACAACATATACCGGTGCACACAACATATACCTACAATATATACCTACAATATATACCTTACCTACAGCATCTACCGGTACCTACAACCCGGTTTAATACAACATATACCGGTTTATACAATATATACCTACAACATATACCTATAACATATACATACAATATATACCTACAACATAACCTACAATATATAACATATCCTACAATATATACTACAACATATACCTACAATATATACATACAATACATACCTTCAATATATACCCACATATATTATAACATATACCTACAATATATACCTACAGCAACCCATTTAACATATACCAAATACCTACAACATAAACCAGTACATACAACATATACATACAAAATATACTGGTACATACAACATATACCAACATCATATATGTACAATATATACCGACACATCAAATATATTTATAAAAACAAATACATACAGCATATACATACAACATATATGTATAATATATACAGGAAAGAAAGAAAGAAACAGAAAAGTAAAGAAAAGTTAATTACAGAAAAGTGTGAATTTTACAGTTTAATCTGTAAAATTTACAGATTAATGTGTAAATTTTACAGAAAAAAGTGTGAATTTTACAATAAAGTTACTTAAAAAAAAGTGTCAATGTGGCACTAATACGCTTCCGTAGTTTTAGTATTTTCAAATATAAAATTTCCAACATGAGTCAAAATGCGTCTCTATGAGTTAAATATAATTCTACATCAAACAGTTGTCTGTAATATGAATCTCTTTTTTTATTGGAAGAGTCATTTTGAAAATGCAAACATTTAAATGTGAAGAGGCTTCCACGTGTAATTGACAATGTAAAGTATACAAATCTATTCAACATTTAATTTTATAAAGGGCTTGTTCTGTATTATGCATCAGATACCATAGGTATTAAAGATGTTATAAATAGAAACATTGAAGCTTATAACTGGCCAGTACAACATTTGAGTTACATTCATTAAAAGTCCACTTTCTAATATCATTTCCCGATGAAACTTTACAACTATGTTGTTTTAATGATGGTATGGCTATTGATCATGGATCTTCATGCGGTACCAAGTCCGATTTTTATATGAACAGCAATATGAAATGTTAAGTTTGGGTGCAATGGTTCTGTATTAATGGTTTCTCTATTAATAAATGTGCCCCTCTTAAAAAATTAGGCCTCCCTTTAAATAAAAGGAATTGGAGAAAATAATATGCTCAATTTTGGTCACTATTAAAACATACATGCAATTGTCACAATAATGCAGCGCCCATAGGATCAGTTACTGTATTATTTTGACAAGAATTTAGTGGATACTGTATCCTTCTTAAGAGTTTCACTACAGACGAATGAGTGGCAATATGATTCAGGCATACAAGATAATGACAGGGAAAGACAGAGTGGAACATTCGCCACTGCAAACAGAACATAAGGTTACAGCAAGAAGTTGGCTAAGAAACACAGTCGCCTGACCAACAGGAAGAAATCCTTTGGGATGAGTGTATTATTTAAAATGAGTGGAAAAGTTTACCATAGTGGGCGGTCGGTGCTATCGGACCATTAAAAAGAATACGGAGGTGCCTGAGAAACTAACCTTTATTTTTTTTTTGCCTAACCTGGTCCTCTATTTTTTAAATTCATTAAAAACACCGAATATTAGGTATTGACTGCTTTATAATTTCTTCTCAAGTACAATAAGTTCATAATCTCAAATAATTATTTCAATTTTCCTATTATGTTTTTTTTTTTTTATTTTCATTGCATGCTTAAAGTGAAAAAAGAAAATGAACAGAAATGGACATTTTTTCAAGAAAACAAATCCCACAATTTATAAGATATATATCACAGAAATAGCAAGTTATGTCGCATGTGAAATAAATATCTCGTTACTTTATCAGGTTATTTTACAGGTGCATATGGGATATCTCCGTGGATCGTCACGAAAGGTAACTTATTCATCAGAATTCAATACCATGCGCGCGCATATACACACATACATGTATATGAGTACAAAATTCCCAAATCCGGTGTACCTACATTGTCGAAAACCCACGGCATATATCCGTTATCACTTCTGTATTAAGGTAAGATGCATGAAATTCAGACCTACTTGTCTTTCACGGAGATAACCAGTGTTTTCTAACTGTCTCATTGGGGTGCTTTGGTTATCTTGGTAGATGTTAAGTGGTTCGTAGTGTAGCGCAACCATTACAGGCATCTTACCTTAAGAAGTAAAGCTTATTGAGCGAACGTGGGTTTTCCGACGATGGTGCACCTATTTGTTGTATGCAAATGAGAATGTGTAGCCCACCGGATGTGTGCATGTGTTCCATGCCGTGGCCAGGGTTGTGGACACATGTGACTTGCCAATATCTTATCAGCACCTTATGTCCATCAATTACCACTGCATGCCGTGCGAAAACATACGCATACTATGTGCAACAGTTAGTCTGGACTACATACATGTGTTCTTTGCGCTAAATTAGCCTGATAAGTCTGTAATAAAGGATGAAACAAAGAAGCGTGTGTGAGTGTGTGTGTGTTTGTGTGTGTAAATGTTTTGCATGCATATATATACTATTGCTTATATTGTAGTATGCTGTGTGTGTGTGTGTGTGTGTGTGTGTGTGAAATACTTGATTTATAACCACAAAAAACTAAGCTTGTTCACCTGTATATACCGGTAGTCTCTCTCCCCCCTGGCATGCAATAGTTATAAAATCAGAACATAATGCAACAATAAACGTCTAACATGGGTACGAAAATATTATACTTAAATTGTGCGTAACAAAATCGTGCCAAATAACACAAAATTACAAATTGTTGATTTTTTTATCGTTTGATTTGTTTTGCGCAGCAATATTTGCTTTTCTATGCGTTTTGGAACGACAAAATGCCGACATGTTCATGGCTATTTTCATGCCTCAATGAACATGAATTCATGTATTAACATGTATATTTCCGTAATTAAAAGCTCCGGAATAGTACCGCTTAACAGTGCTTCTGAGGTGCACTACAACTGTTGCACCATTCTTGCATTGATACCATCACCTGAATACAACGATATTTTTAAGATAAGTTTTAATATTAACGCTAAAGATTGCAGACTGACATATTTCAACACACACCATAAAAACAAAACAGGAGGTCAATAGACAATAATTTATCTGTCCTCGGGAAAACTTATCGGGGCAAACGATTAGACCGTGCCACGAATCTCCTCTTATGTCGTGGTTACATAAAAATGTTTGAAGTGTTTTGCCGAACCTTCGTCCTTTTGTTAGCTTTTACATTTCAAACGATAAAAATACGTTCGTATTCGTGAACGTGTTAACGTTGTAGCAGTATATAATTCATTCAAATAATTTACGTTACAATTCTCTCTCTCTCTCTCTCTCTCTCTCTCTAAAATCATATAATCTAATGATATTGATTGTTTATACCAGTTGAACATTTTTCTGTCGAGTCTTTTTATTGATACTTATTTTAATCGAGTTACCATAATCATGCTATTCTTTCGAAACCTGTTTAATATATGTTTATTTTAACTATATTATATAAAATTACTTCATACAGATTAAACTTTATTTTCAAACGAAGACGTATTGTTCAAATAACAAACTACTGTTATATGCTCGCACAAATACTTTAACCTGACTATAACTATTCACCTAAATATATTGTTAATGTTCAATTTATCATTCGGAATCAATTCGAAATGTTTATGATGCAATACTAGCCACAATTATGCTATTTGCGGGGTTAAGTTGCTGTTTGTTTCTCGAAAAAAAAAATACGGTATAAAGCTTAAGCTCAACTATCATACTCGTGTTTACAGCGCAATATATTACAACTGATCGTGGGAATCTTAATACCTGATATCCAAATTCAATGCTTCTGGCGGGCAAGCTATACATGCACCTGTTTGCTCGTACCATCATTATACATGTACTAAATATGCAAACATGATGAGATCCTGTTTTAGCGTGTGACATTTTTTTTACGTATCTTTCATCTATAAAATGCACAACAGTCTTTTTCATATGGATTATTTATCATTTTATTGTTGTTTTGTAACGACATACAACGAACGATAAATTTGCGGGGGAAATTATCAACGAAAATTGTGTGGGCTATACATAAAGTGCAGCAGTTTACGCACCTCTGACATGTTATATGTCCTTGGTTAATCTGACAGGTATATGACATTAAAATATGAATATGTTCGGCCCTCACAGTAAATGACATATTAGCTTTAAAATGTGTTTGATGTGGAAAATTAGTAAATCAAAACCAAATAACAATCCACTTGATTTTCTTCTTTACAGTCATAGTTTATCATAACGCAACATAAGGACTCTCAGTCCTTTGATTTTTTTATTGAATCTATTTTTCGTTCTGATCATTACGTCATATGGGGTGGGGGTGGGGGGCGCAAATTCAACAGCTATATATGCTGATAAATTAACTACCCATATATAGATAGCACTATTTAAAGGATCAAAGAGCAAAAAGTGTTCTGACTAGCATGTTAAAACTATATACGAATTCATGCAACATGGCCTGCTTGAATGAGTCCAGCGTGCCAGTGGAGACAATTAACTAAGCGAGTCCTTTTCAGATTGGTACTTACCTAGGAACTTTTTAATTATGGTCATAAAATATGCTATATGGAGAAGAACACGTTAGGATTTTATCTTTCGTTCTAACCTTTATTTGAGTGCACGAGTGTGTTAATATGACATGTGTTAACTGTCTGGAATAAATAGGTTTAAAGCAATGGCCATACTTAATAGTTTAAGCTGGAAAATCATATTTGATAATTTTTTGTTTCGAGAACACTGGTCCTTGTCACATTGAAAATAAATGCATCTTTATTGATTCAAATTATAACAACTGCCTCACTATCAGTATCAATGATTGTATACTATTCTTGATTCTGTTTACTTATAAAATTGTACAATTTTCGTAACAAATTATCTATAAAGTTAATTGATTGTTCCAGGATGCTATAAATTACAGACGGGTTGGGATACGCGGGTCCTGAACAATAGTGATCCTGTGAAATGTTTCGAAATGTGCGACAATAAGATTAGCACTGTTGCGGTCCAGGTACACTTTTTTGTTTCCATATAAATACCCCTCTCTCTCTCTCTCTCTCTCTCTCTCTCTCACACACACACACACAGATGGCAACAAAACGTCACACTGGTATATTTTCATATGAGTGTCATAGTTCAGTGGGTGGCAGCTACATGACCGTGGATCCAAAAGTTGTGGGCTCGAACCCCGTTAAGATAATGAATCTTCAATGATCACTTCAGGTGTAAATTATTTGGCCAACCAAGGTAACACTATGCGACGACAACTCTTTGTCGGCCCTGCATATAGAAATTAGGAAATATATGTAGATATACCGTGATATAAAATATCGAGAATTACGATGTCAACATATGTATAATTTTCATTTCATTTTTTTTTTCATTTCCTTTTCTTCAAAAAACGATGTAATCTTTCTTACATTTTTTACTCTTAATAATGACTGTGATTGTTATTTAAAGGTAGACTGGTGTGCATGTCTGCAAGAGAAACTTGTAACTAGGTCAACATATTGCAATGTAAGATGCACTGGTGACGGCCCTTTTACTTGCGGGGACAAGAATTCAGACGGCTGGTTTATTTACGACAAAGGTACTTAAATTATGATTTATACATACACAACGAAACAGAGAGAGAGAGAGAGAGAGAGAGAGAGAGAGAGCTTTCGCATCGCAACTATAATAGGAACTAGAAGTGTATTTGTAAGATATGTGTTTGCCGTTATTATTAAATTCACATTTCTTGTAAATGATATGGACGAGGTCATGCAACATATGTATCAAAATAATCAAAAATGCTGAAATAAACAAAATATCTGTCGCTTATCCTTCTACTTTACGCACCTGTTTCAGGTTTGAATGTATTTCTTCCAGCTAAAATGAATACTTTGGAGGCCATGCATATAGACAACTCAATGCGTGGGTGTGTTGCAGCCGTAGGTGACAGTACCAGTAGTTCAGGCATCACGTACACTGTGAGAAATTGTTCTGAAAGTCATTGGGTCCACTGCAAACGTCCTATATCATGTAAATAGTATTATTATATTTATTATTATATACTTGTACATGTATATACTTTGTTTTTTACAGTTTCATATTGCAAACGTTATATGTTCTTTCTCTCGTTGTTTACGTTGTATTTGTATGTTCTTTCTCTTTTAGTAAACGTTTGCAGTTGAGTTATATCTAACTCTTGCTGCATTTCTTGATTTCACACTTCATTTTATTTTAGTCATATTGTTGCACTTGACGTTTAAATTGTTTAGATGGTATGGAGATTGTTTGTATTGATCAACCATTTAGAAACCAGTACAGTCAAACCTGCACTAACGGTCACCTATATATAACATGATCCTACTCATAATGGTCAATCTGGGGTTCTCCCGAAGGAATTTATTATAAATTGACCCTGTATACAACATGACCCTGTCTAACGCAACTAACGGTCACATAAATCTAGTCCCAATGCCATCGTATAACGGTCAGCCGCCATTTTCTTGGATTTCTATGACGTGTATATCTTACAGTGATTTGTAATCGTCACGGAGTGTAAATTTAACGACATCTTCTCCGGAATCGTATCGATTTAAACAGATTTCTCATCCCTTGTAATTAGGTGTGAAAACACTTAAGAAATAACAGGTAAAGGACTGACCTTTAATTGAACTGCTACAACCAGATAGTGTAAGCAGTGAAAGTGAAAATGAAACAGACAGTAATTTAATACAACAATATTCACTTGGTGATGTTGAGTCGGCAGTAGACATCATAAAAGCTTATGCACTGCAAGTTGGCAATGGACAGTTGTATGATTCAGTCAACAAAATCAATGATATTACTGATTCCATAAGAATTAAGGAATCCAACAAACAAAAATTACAGACTTTTATGCACATAAAAATAGAACTGGATAAATACATATTTAATAATTAAATAATTAAGTATTGTAATATGTTCCTCACTCACTTTATGTGTAACATTTTAAAGTACATGTACATTCTATTTTCTTAACCCCTTATCATTTGAGAGTTCAATATTTTAAATTTTAATTTGCATGATAAATTCAATGTATTTTAATATATTTTATTGTTTTAATTTTATTCTAATTGTAATGTTTGTTTCATTTGTGGTAAATATATGAATATATTGAAATAAAAATGAATAAATCTAAAGCCAAGTTAGTACATGTATCAATATATAACACCTAATGAATATAAAGGTACAGTATTCCATAACCCTGTGTGTAGTGGTCACCTGTCTATAGTGGTCAATTTGCCCCGGTCCCTTTGGTGACCGCTATAGACAGGTTTGACTGTATATTGTAATCGTTTGTTAATATAAGACAATAATAAAATAATGATATGAACTTTGCCCTGATCGTTTAAATGACTCTGTAACATCTCCCTTTTGTTTGGCGCTCATGATATTGTGGTTCCTCCAGGACTGGTTGACCCAGTGTAAGGAAGCGTTGTGGATGTGGTATCATACGAGTATCATATGTCTACATGATATCGCAGTGGGGCATCACTAAATCTGTTGCATGTAGACTGAACTACTGTCAATTACAGTTTCCAGTTGCGACCGAAAAGTTGAAGCTGAAGTTTGGGCGAATGCAGTATCTACATGTATGGAAACTCATGAGCAGCTGTATAATTTCTATAACATGAGATGCAATATACAATTGACATCGAATGAGCTATACTGGACGGGAATTATACGTGTAAGCACCATAGGTAATATCAATACTTACCATACAGTATTGTGTACTCAATTTTTGCTCTGAAAAATTAATAAGTCTACCCTCTCTCTCTCTCCCTCTCTCTCTCTCTCTCCCCCCCCCCCCCCCCCCCACACACACACTTGCGCGTCGCTGCGTCGCGTTTCGTCAAGGTATTTCTTTCTGTCTTTCTTTTCTTGTTTTAAGTTCATGTTTTATTAAAGTTTATTTACCTTTTTATGGTTTTATTCATTTTTGGTTCAGTCATACATGGTATGTCTAACATTTTTCAACCTTTGATTGTCTTTTATAACATATGTAATCAAACTTCAACGAGTCTTTTTGCATATACTTTCAAAAATATAAACACTTATTCTTCACAATTCGCCTATCATCATGTGACATCCATAGGACATTAACCTCTTGCAAAAGGGATCTTCAAGGAGGATTCATTGCTGAAGAGTTTTCTTGGAAATACTGTAATCATATTGTCATTACATTATTTTCAAATACCGTGTTTATAATTACGTATTTAACCTTTTTTCATTACTGTTTCATTGGTGTCGTCTAATATATGATTTTATCAGATTTGTTCAGAAAAATTATTATTAAGCTCAAAAAAGGAATTGCTCAATGGTATTTTATTACAATGATAAACAAAAGCTTAATTATACATGAAATGACAACTGGTATTATTCTCTGTTTTATTATATGCATTTCACACATTGGACATATCGAACTGAATCTGTATTCATCATGCAGACTTACCTGTGGTTGCTTTAATACTATTTCCTAATCACCGATCACTGGTTAACAAAATATAATAAAAATGATAAAAGTCCTTAAAGGCAACAACATTTGATATGTTAACAAATACATTTTTGTTCATATAATATTAATATTATTCTATGTGAAGTCGAAATAACATCAGTTCCCGAGACCACGACACTAACACACTTTCCTGAAATTGATATAACTACCCCGGAGATCTCGACACCCAGTACCTTTATTAGTTTGACAACTTCAACTGATGTACCAAACTTATCAACTGAGACATCAGTGATATCAACTGGAATTCCGGAAATGTCAACTGAGACACCAGTGATATCAACTGAAATTCCGGAAATGTCAACTGAGACACCAGTGATATCAACTGAAATTCCGGAAATGTCAACTGAGACACCAGTGATATCAACTGAAATTCCGGAAATATCAAATGGGACACTTACAATGTCAACAGCTCCCCCAATGGCAACAACGTCAACTGAAGCATCATTATTATCTACAAAGCCTGGATTATCAAACACGCCACCCCCGGCGGGTTCAACATCAGATGCTCTATCCCCACAAAGTATTTTTTTTTAATTATTCACTTCTTTCTTTTAGTTATTTATCTTAATATTTATTTATCTATGCATTTATCTTAATATCTGTTTTTATTTAATTAATTAAACCATTTATCTAAATACTTATTTATCTATATATTTGTTTATTTATTCATCTATTTTATCCATCCATCCCATCCATCCATCCATCCATCCATCCATCCATCCATCCATTCATCAATCAATCCATCCATCAATGTGTCATCTTTGTTCTTGACTTTTCAATTATAAAGTTAAAGTAATTCCAGGCAAAATTCTGGTAAATTATTTGACAATGCATAAAAATCCTAGGAAAAACCGCTAATTGCAATTTTTAATATAGGTTATCGTGTGGTAGTATATACACATGTTCATACGTACGTCTCTTGACATCAGATCCAAAACTTGCGAGTTTGAAATCCGTTGGAGGGCAAGGATTTTCATAACCTGTCCAGGCCCTATTTACAGGTGTCAAATAATCAAAAACATACTTATACTTTTTTTTCTTCTTTGTCATTGTGTTGCTGCTATTTATATCTGCGATACACTGTTTGTCTTATCTTTTTGTTTCAGTGCTCATAGTCTGGTTCGGGTCCGGTCTCGGAGTGGTTGTTCTCTTTCTAGTACTAATCGCAGTCCTGATGTGCAGGTACTCTTTCTTGATCACGTGTTGTTTACATCACAACCTCTTTCATTAATAGTCATATATCACATCTCAGCTGATATATTCATATAATTAATCGAAACTGGTGATGATGTATCATGATCATCTCATTATCATCATTATTTATTTATCTGTTTATTCATCTATATATTTATTTCCTGTTTTAGGTTCTCAAAACAAGTATCAGTTATCCGTAAAAATGATATGGAAATTATGAGCGAGCGACTGAGCCAGTTAACGGTAAGACAAATTACCAATTAACGTCTGTGCATGCACGTGTTTGTCTGTGGTTTCTGCTTTACCTGTTCTTAGTATTACAAATACAGGTTAAATAGAATAGAGATCGTATGGGTCATAGAATACGCAAAATTATTTTGCAATCGGGTGTGCAGATAGTGACCGTTTACTAAATCAGGAGTATTTGAATTGTAATTTATTGGATTTTGAGTATGGTGTACAACTATTCGCGGACCAGCACATAAGAAGTATTTCATTACATTTACTATAGGAAGTATATACAGTTGAACCTGTATCAGCGGTCGTATAACAGAGGTGGTCACTAATAGGTTAAACATACAATTGCTAGTTGTATATAAACTGACCGCTATACAGATGTCGCAAATAAAGTAACAATAGCAGAGTTACTTGTTTTGCCGCTGATACAGGTTTAACTGTATGTCCTCCTCCTCTTTTCTCATTCTTGTTGATTAATGAGTAAAGATTATGTTTTAATTCAAAATGTGTTCAGTCATGTTGCTAAATAATATTTGATTATCTGTTTAATAAGATATGTATGAAGGCATCATTTCAGTACAGTTTACTGGGGTTACTATATCATCTTACTTTTGCTACAGAGGCCTGATATCCTTTCAATGGACACGCGATCTCACGGCCGTATAAGTTATACAAGTCACAGAGGTCCCGTGAATAACCGAACGTACCTACCGAAAAAGGATGATATCCATAGAAACCCGGATTCCCTGTACGATCATAATTCGTATCGCCCCCGCATTGCCTCGTACGAATACGACCCTGATAGTCGTCACTCCGACTGTTACAACTGTCGCCTGGGTAACTGCAATCATGAAAATGAAATTTACGATTCGTACCAAGGTCCTGATGACACCAACAGAATACATCGGCCTCAATCCGACATTGTTGATAACAGATTCGAGCGTGGTGACGAAAGAAAAGACACAAACAGAATTGAGCCAAGAGCAGCTTCTATGGAAAATTTTACTTTAAGAACGGCCCTGTAGTCCTAGATTTAGCACACGCTGTCGCTTACTTTAAGTATTTGTGCCGTTAGTTATGCCAGATATTTTCATTCTATTTTTATATACCATTTCATATAAAAACTGTGTATTTTTTATATTCTGCCAATTTTGTAAAAATTTAAAAAAAAATCAAGTAATCCTAACGCTTTCATATATTTACACATAAGTTTACCCTTGCAGAGTGAACACATTTATATTACAATTTTTCTATATTTAATTATATATGATTTATATACATGGCCTTCATTGAAAGATCATACCACGTGGTCGTGGTATGCATAACAAAAAAGAGAATCTCGTGAAACACGTGTTTTCTAAATAAAAGGCATTACTTGTTATACACGAGATCATAGTTGCAATTTGGTGAAATAATAATAATAACAAAAAGAACTAGATGTCATTCGTCTAAACGAATGATAGGACTTTCTGCAACATGTGTTAATGCAAAAAGCAGGAGATAGAAGTTTCATGTAATGACTCACCTCTGGTAGTATTTAATGTTCATGCTGAACAATTGACATTATATTCCGCGAAAAATAAGCGTTTAGAAACGAAGAAAGAAAAAATAAGTAGCAGTAGTAGTATGCTTATGAAGTCATATGACGTCACGAATCAAAATATATGTAGAAATTATGCAGAACTGCAAACTGTATAAGTTTCAACTTTCTATCTCATCCCGAAGTTCTTTAACCCTAAAATGAAATCTTTGGTCCTATGTTCGAATCTTACTTCAGCCACAGAACTTCGGTTTTTCGGAATTTCGGTTAGCTGGCAGGATAGGTACACCTTAGTTTCAAGGTGTACCATCTGTGAAAATTTGAAGAAAATCCGACCATAAATGGCGGCTGTAGAGCGCGAACACCATTTTTCACTATTTTTAGCTCTGACGTCACATGACGTTATAGGGTGCTGAAGATGCTTTTGTTAAAAAGCACATACTTTATGTCATAAAAAATTTTTTAGCTGTGACGTCATGTGACGTCATAGGGTACTGACAATCATTGAAATCAAAATTTCCTCACGTGCCTAATAACCCATAAAAATTTCATCGTCCTAGGACTATTGCAACATATTAAAATAAGCGTTTAGTTAGGAAGAAGAAAATAATAATAATAATAATAAAATGACGTCACGTGACGTCATATGACGTTTATTTTCACATAATTGTTAAGACACCCAGAGACCTACTAACTGACAAAATTTCAACTTTCTATCTCAAATTGGACAGTTTTTATAAGCATTTAAAAATTGACGTCCTTGGTTCGAATCTTGGATCCGCCATAGATACTTGGACTTTTCGAATTTTGAAAAACGGACACCGGTATACACAATAAGAACATAATATACACATTCTGCGAAAGTTTGATGAAAATCGGCCTATTAATAATGGCTCTGGACCGTGTACAAACTTTTGTAGTCAATTTCAAATTAAAAAAATTTGTCATATGACGTTTATTTTCACAAAATGTTTAAAACTCCCAGAGACCTATATACTGACCAAATATCTCTTTTCTATCTCAAATAGAACTGATTTTATAAGCATTTAAAAATTTACGACCTTGGTTCGAATCTTGAATTCGCTATAGAACCTTGGACTTTTCGAATTTTGAAAAACGGACACCAGTATACACAATAAGAACTTAATATACACATTCTGTGAAAATTTGATAAAAATCGGCCCATTAATAATGGCTCTGGACCGTGTACAAACTTTCTTAGTCAATTTCAAATGTGACGTCATATGACGTCATAGGCTTCTGAAAATCATTGAAATCGAAATTTCAGCATCTGAAGCATGCGGCTTTAAATTTTAATTGCCCTTCAAATATTTCAACATATAGAAATAATCTTGTTAGAATTAAAGATTCATTATCATATAATGACGTCACGTGACGTCATATGACATTTATTTTCACAAAATGTTTAAGACTCCCAGAGACCTATATACTGACCCAATATCATCTTTTTATCTCAAATAGGACCGATTTTATAAGAATTTGAAAATTTACGACCTTGGTTCGAATCTTGGAATCGCTATAGAACCTTGGACTTTTCGAATTTTGAAAAACGGACACCGGGATGCACAACTAGAACTTAATATACACATTCTGTGAAAATTTGATGAAAATCGGTTCATTAATAATGGCTGAGGACCGCGTACAAACTTTTGTAGCTTATTTCACGTGTGACGTCATATGACGTCATAGAGATATGAAAATCATAGAAATCAAAATAACATCTTTTGGAGAATATGACATCAAAATTTCATTGTCCTTGGACCATAGTAACATATAAAATTATGTGTTTAAAAATTAGAAATTTGATGACGTCATATGACGTCACAAGACGTCCATTTTCACAAAATATTTAAATCTATCGGAGATCTATATACTGACAAAATATCAACCTTCTGTCTCATTTAGGGACGATTTTATGAGCATTTATCGATTTGACGTCCTTGGTTTGAATCTTGCATTCGCCATAGAACCTTGTGCTTTTCGAATTTTGAAAAACGGACACCGAGATGCACAACTAGAACTTAATATACACATTCTGTGAAAATTTGATAAAAATCGGTTTATTAATTATCGCTCTGGACCGCGTACAAACTTTTGTAGCAATTGCCAAGTGTGACGTCATAATGACGTCATAGGCATTTGATAATTATAGAATTTTTTAATTACGCATATGAATAATATGCCATCGAAATTTCATTCTCCTAGGACGATGGCAACATATGAAAATCCTTGAGGAAGAAAAGAATAATAATAATAATAATAATAATAATAATAATAATAATAATAATAACTAGATGTCATTCGTCTAAACGAATGATAGGACTTTCTGCAACCTGCGTTAATGCAAAAAGCAGGAGATAGAAGTTTCATGTAATGACTCACCTCTGGTAGTATTTCATGTTCATGCTGAACAACTGACATTATATTCCGCGTAAAATAAGCCTTTAGTTACGAAGAAAAAAAAAAAGTAGTAGTAGTATGTTTATGACGTCATATGACGTCACCATTCAAAATATATTAAGAAATTATGCAGAACTGCAAACTGTGTAAGTTTCAACTTTCTATCTCATTCCGAAATTCTTTAACCCTAAAATAAAATTTTGGGTCCTATGTTCGAATCTTACTTCAGCCACAATACTTCGGTTTTTCGGAATTATGGTTAGCTGACAAAGTATTCACACCTTAGTTTCAAGATGTACCATCTGTAAAAATTTGAAGAAAATCTGATCATAAATGGCAGCAGTAGAGCGCGAACACCATTTTTCACTGTTTTTAGTTGTGACGTCATGTGACGTCATAGGTGCTGACAATAATTGAAATCAAAATTTCCACACGTGCCTAATAACCCATAAAAAATGTCATCGTCCTAGGACTATTGCAACATATTAAAATAAACGTTTAGTTAGGAAGAAGAAAAGAATAATAATAATAATAAAATGTCGTCACGTGACGTCATATGACGTTTATTTTTCACTTAATTGTTAAGACACCCAGAGACCTACTAACTGACAAAATTTCAACGTTCTATCTCAAATAGGACAGTTTTTATAAGCATTTAAAAATTGACAACCTTGGTTCGAATCTTGGATCCGCCATAGATGCTTGGACTTTTCGAATTTTGAAAAACGGACACAGGTATACACAATAAAAACGTAATATACACATTCTGTGAAAATTTGATGAAAATCGGCATATTAATAATGGCTCTGGACCGTGTACAAACTTTTGTAGTCATTTTCAAATGTGACGTCATATGACGTCATAGACTTCTGAAAATCATTGAAATCGAAATATCAGCCTTTGAAGCATGCGTCATTAAATTTGCATTGCCCTTCGACAATTTCAACATATAGAAATACTCTTGTTAATATAAGAAATACATTATCATATAATGACGTCACGTGACGTCATATGACATTTCTTTTCACAAAATCTTTAAAACTTCTAGAGACCTATATACTGACCAAATATCAACTTTCTATCTTAAATAGGACAGATTTTAAAAGCATTTAAAAATTTACGACCTTAGTTCGAATCTTGGATTCGCTATAGAACCATGGACTTTTCGAATTTTGAAAAACGGACACCGGTATACACAATAAGAACGTAATATACACATTCTGTGAAAATTTGATGAAAATCGGCCCATTAATAATGGCTCTGGACCGTGTACAAACTTTCTTAGTCAATTTCAAATGTGACGTCATATGACGTCATAGGCTTCTGAAAATCATTGAAATCGAATTTTCAGCATCGTAAGCATACAGCATTAAATTTGCATTGCCCTTCAAAAATTTCAACATATAGAAATAATCTTGTTAGAATTAGAAATTCATTATCATATAATGACGTCACGTGACGTCATATGACATTTATTTTCACAAAATGTTTAAGACTCCCAGAGACCTATATACTGACCCAATATCATCTTTCTATCTCAAATAGGACCGATTTTATAAGAATTTGAAAATTTACGACCTTGGTTCGAATCTTGGATTCGCTATAGAACCTTGGACTTTTCGAATTTTGTGAAACGGACACCGGGATGCACAACTAAAACTTAATATACACATTCTGTGAAAATTTGATGAAAATCGGTTCATTAATAATGGCTCTGGACCGCGTACAAACTTTTGTAGCTTATTTCACGTGTGACGTCATATGACGTCATAGCTATATGAAAATCATAGAAATCAAAATAACATCTCTTGGAGAATAAGACATCAAAATTTCATTGTCCTTGGACCATATTAACATATATAATTATGTGTTTAAAAATTAGGAATTTGATGACGTCATATGACGTCACAAGACGTCTATTTTCACAAAATATTTAAATCTATCGGAGATCTATATACTGACAAAATATCAACCTTCTGTCTCATTTAGGGACGATTTTATGAGCATTTATCAATTTGACGTCCTTGGTTTGAATCTTGCATTCGCCATAGAACCTTGTGCTTTTCGAATTTTGAAAAACGGACACCGAGATGCACAACTAGAACGTAATATACACATTCTGTGAAAATTTGATAAAAATCGGTTTATTAATTATCGCTCTGGACCGCGTACAAACTTTTGTAGCAATTTGCCAATTGTGACGTCATAATGACGTCATAGGCATATGGAAATTATAGAATTATTTAATTACGCATATGAATATTATGCCATCGAAATTTCATTCTCCTAGGACGATTGCAACATATGAAAATCCTTGAGGAAGAAAAGAATAATAATAATAATAATAATAATAACTAGAAACTAGATTTCATTCGTTGATACGAATGATAGGACTTTCTGCTACATTTGTTAAACACTTAAGAGCTAAAAAAGTAAAAGAATATGAAATTCCAGCCATTAACTTGCTTTTGTATGGCCATAACTTAAATAAACTTTGAAAAATATAACCGTTTAACTTGGAGGATATGGCAAAAGTAACTGAAAATCATTTTTTTTTTATATCGATTTATTTAACTTGGACTATTTTTATAATCTATGTTACAAATCAAATTTATTTAAAATGCTTACAATTCGAATTTCATCCTGTAATAATTGCCGAAGACCGCGTAAAAGCTTGTGTAGACAGCGTCAAGTTTGATGTCATGTGACGTCATAGGCATAAGAAAATCAATGAAATGAAATATTAAGTATCTTGAATATATCAAGTAAATTTTTCATGCTCCTTACAACTTTGCAACATATAGAAATTAACGCGTAAATATATTAACATTCTTTTTGACCTTATGATGTCAAATGACATTAATCCTCACAGAATATGAATAAGTCTCAAAGACTAATATTCAGTCCAAATATCAACTTTCTAAATCATCTGGAAGCGATTTTATATGTATTTGAAATTTGACGTCAATGGTTCGAAACTTGGATTCGCCATAGAACCATTGCTTTTTCGAATTTGTAAAAAGGGACCCGGGATACACATATAGAGCGTTACATATACATTCTGTGAAATTTTGATGAAAATCGGTCCAAAAATAATGGCTGTACACCGCGTAAAACCTTTTTGTCCTGACGTCAAATCTTACATTAATATGAATTACATTGCATTCTAAAGCACATGGATTGATGTACATACCATTAGATTTCCATGGTCCTGGGAAGTAAACAACATATTTAAATTAACGCGTATATATCAGAAATTATTTTTGACCTTATGACGTCATATGACGTCATGTGACGTTCATCTTCATATAATGTAAAGCACTCTTGGAGACTTATATACTATCCAAATATAATATTATATTTCTAACTCATCTGGAAACGATTTTATACGTATTTGAAATTTGACGTCAATGGTTCGAATTTTGGATCCGCCATAAAACCTTTGCATTTTCGAATTTGGAAAAACGGACACCGGAATGTACAACTAGACTTTAACATACACATTCTGTGAAATATTAATGAAAATCGGCCCAGAAATAATGGCTGTAGACCGCGTACAAGCATTTTTAGACGACGTCAAGTTTGACGAATACATCTTTCTAGCTGGTTGGCGTAAACAACATATAAAAATTAACACATAAAAATTAGAAATTACCTTTCACCTCATGACGTCATATGACGTTATATGACGTTTATCTTCAGGGAATGTAAAGTAACCCTTGAGATTTATATTCTGTCCAAATATCATCTTTCTAGCTCATTTGTAAGCGATTTTATACGCATTTTAAATTTGACGTCAATGGTTCGAATCTTGGATTCGCCAAAGAACTAGTGCATTTTCGAATTTTCAAAAGCGGACACCGGAAGGCACAACTAGAGCTTAACATACGCATTCTGTGAAATATTAATAAAAATCGGCCCAGAAATAATGGCTGTAGACCGCGTACAAACATTTTTAGACGACGTCAAGTTTGACGTCAAAGCAGGTCATAGTCAAATGAAAATTATTGAAATACAAACAGTTCTATCTGAAGCATATGCTATTAAATTTTCAAGGTGCTCGGACTTGTACAACATATAAAAATTAACACATAAATATTAGAAATTACCTTTCACCTCATGACGTCATATGACGTCATATGACGTTCATCTTCAGAGAATGTAAAGTAATCCTTGAGACTTATATTCTGTCTAAATACCATCTTTCTAGCTCATTTGTAAGCGATTTTATACGCATTTGAAATTTGACGTCAATGGTTCGAATCTTGGATTCGCCATAGAACCATTGCCTTTTCGAATTTTGAAAAACGGACACCGGAAGGCACAACTAGAGCCTAACATACACATTCTGTGAAATATTGATGAAAATCGGTCCAGAAATAATGGCTTTAGACCGCGTACAAATTTTTTCACCTGGCGTCAAATCTGACGTTATGTGACGTCATATAAATATGATATTCATTGCATCCGGAAGCTCATGGTTTGAAATATATGCCATTAAATTTTCATTGTTCTGAGTCAATGGCAACATATCGAAATTAACACAAATATAAGAGGAAGAAAAAAAGAATAATAAGAAGAAGAATAACTAGATGTCATTCGTCTAAACGAATGATAGGACTTTCTGCAACCTGCGTTAATGCAAAAAGCAGGAGATAGAAGTTTCATGCAATGACTCACCTCTGGTAGTATATCATGTTCATGCTGAACAACTGACATTATATTCCGCGAAAAATAAGCCTTTAGTTATGAAGAAAAAAAAATAAGTAGTAGTAGTATGTTTATGACGTCATATGACGTCATCATTCAAAATATATTAAGAAATTATGCAGAACTGCAAACTGTGTAAGTTTCAACTTTCTATCTCATTCCGAAATTCTTTAACCCTAAAATGAAATTTTTGGTCCTATGTTCGAATCTTACTTCAGCCACAATACTTCGGTTTTTCGGAATTATGGTTAGCTGACAAAATATTCACACCTTAGTTTCAAAATGTACCATCTGTAAAAATTTGAAGAAAATCTGATCATAAATGGCAGCAGTAGAGCGCGAACACCATTTTTCACTGTTTTTAGCTGTGACGTCATGTGACGTCATAGGGTGCTGACAATAATTGAAATCAAAATTTCCTCACGTGCCGAATAACCCATAAAAATTTCATCGTCCTAGGACTATTGCAACATATTAAAATAAACGTTTAGTTAGGAAGAAGAAAAGAATAATAATAAGAATAATATGACGTCACGTGACGTCATATGACGTTTATTTTTCACATAATTGTTAAGACACCCAGAGACCTACTAACTGACAAAATTTCAACGTTCTATCTCAAATAGGACAGTTTTTATAAGCATTTAAAAATTGACGACCTTGGTTCGAATCTTGGATTCGCCATAGATGCTTGGACTTTTCGAATTTTGCAAAACGGACACCGGTATACACAATAAGAACGTAAAATACACATTCTGTGAAAATTTGATGAAAATCGGCATATTAATAATGGCTCTGGACCGTGTACAAACTTTTGTAGTCATTTTCAAATGTGACGTCATATGACGTCATAGGTTAAAAGTCATTAATTTTTCATTGTCCTTGACAATTTCAAATAAGAAATATTCTTGTTAATATTAGAAATACATTATCATATAATGACGTCACGTGACGTCATATGACATTTATTTTCACAAAATGTTTAAAACTTCTAGAGACCTATATACTGACTAAATATCAATTTTCTATCTTAAATAGGACAGATTTTAAAAGCATTTAAAAATTTACGACCTTAGTTCGAATCTTGGATTCGCTATAGAACCATGGACTTTTCGAATTTAGAAAAACGGACACCGGTATACACAATAAGAACTTAATATATACATTCTGTGAAAATTTGATAGAAATCGGCCCATTAATAATGGCATTGGACCGTGTACAAACTTTCTTAGTCAATTTCAAATGTGACGTCATATGACGTCATAGGCTTCTGAAAATAATTGAAATCGAAATTTCAGCATCTGAAGTATGCGACATTAAATTTTCATTGCCCTTCAAAAATTTCAATATATAGAAATAATCTTGTTAGAATTAGAAATTCATTATCATATAATGACGTCAGGTGACGTCATATGACATTTATTTTCACAAAATGTTTAAGACTCTCAGAGACCTATATACTGACCCAATATCATCTTTCTATCTCAAATAGGACCGATTTTATAAGAATTTGAAAATTTACGACCTTGGTTCGAATCTTGGAATCGCTATAGAACCTTGGACTTTTCGAATTTTGAAAAACGGACACCGGGATGCACAACTAGAACTTAATATACACATTCTGTGAAAATTTGATGAAAATCGGTTCATTAAAAATGGCTCTGGACCGCGTACAAACTTTTGTAGCTTATTTCAAGTGTGACGTCATATGACGTCATAGCTATATGAAAATCATAGAAATCAAAATAACATCTCTTGGAGAATAAGACATCAAAATTTCATTGTCCTTGGACCATATTAACATATATAATTATGTGTTTAAAAATTAGGAATTTGATGACGTCATATGACGTCACAAGACGTCTATTTTCACAAAATATTTTAACCTATCGGAGATCTATATACAGATAAAATAACAACCTTCTGTCTCATTTAGGGACGATTTTATGAGCATTTATCAATTTGACGTCCTTGGTTTGAATCTTGCATTCGCCATAGAACCTTGTGCTTTTCGAATTTTGAAAAACGGACACCGAGATGCACAACTAGAACGTAATATACACATTCTGTGAAAATTTGATAAAAATCGGTTTATTAATTATCGCTCTGGACCGCGTACAAACTTTTGTAGCAATTTGCCAAGTGTGATGTCATAATGACGTCATAGGCATTTGAAAATTATAGAATTTTTAATTACGCATATGAATAATATGCCATCGAAATTTCATTCTCCTAGGACGATTGCAACATATGAAAATCCGTGAGGAAGAAAAGAATAATAATAATAATAACTAGATTTCATTTGCACGGCAAATGATAGGACTTTCTGCAAACCGTTAAAATTTCAATCTTATATGACGTCATATGACGTTAATCTTCATAGAATATAAAGCAGACTTGGAGACTTATATACTATCCACATATAAGCTTTCTAGCTCATCTGGAAGTTCGAATCTTGGATTTGCCATAAAATCATTGCCTTTTCGAATTTTGAAAAACGGACACCGGGATGCACAACAAGAGCCTAACATACACATTCTGTGAAATTTTGATGAAAATCGGTCCAGAAATAATGGCTGTAGGCCGCGTACAAATATTTTAAGACGACGTCAAGTTTGACGTCAAGACACGTCATAGGCAAATGAAAATCATTGAAATGCAAAATGTTTTATCTGAAGCTTAAGCTATTGGATTTTCAAGGTGCTCGGACGTTTTCAACATATAGAATTTAAAACGTAATAATTAGAAATTTCTTTTCACCTCATGACGTCATATGACGTTACATAAAGTTAATTCTCTCGGTATCTAAAGAAATCTTAGAGACTTATATCCTATTCAAATATTAGCTTTCTAACTCATCTGGAAGTGATTTCATACGCATTTGAAATTTGACGTCAATGATTCAAATCTTTGACTCGCCATAGAACCATTGCCTTTTTAAATTTTGAAAAACGGACACCGGAAGGCACAACTAGAGCCTAACATACAAATTCTGTGAAATTTTGGTGAAAATCGGCCCAGAAAAAATGGCTGTAGACAGCGTACAAATATTTTAAGACGACGTCAAGTTTGACGTCAAAACACGTCATAGACAAATGGAAATGATTGAAATGAAAAAAGTTTTATCTGAAGCATATATTATTACATTTTTAAGATGCTCGGACGTTTTCAACATATAAAAATTAACACGTAAAATTTAGAAATTACTTTTCACCTCATGACGTCATATGACGTCATACGACATTCATCTTCTAAGAATATAAAGGAAACCTAAAGACTTATATCCTGTCCAAATATCATCTTTCTAGCTCATCTGGAAACGATTTTATACGCATTTGAAATTTGACGTCAATGGTTCGAATCTTTGACTCGCCATAGAACCATTGCCTTTTTAAATTTTGAAAAACGGACACCGGAAGGCACAACTAGAGCCTAACATACACATCCTGTGAAATTTTGGTGAAAATCGGCCCAGAAATAATGGCTGTAGACAGCGTACAAATATTTTAAGACGACGTCAAGTTTGACGTCAAAACACGTCATAGACAAATGGAAATGATCGAAATGAAAAATGTTTTATCTGAAGCATATGCTATTAAATTTTTAAGGTGCTCGGATATTTTCAACATATAAAAATTAACACGTAAAATTTAGAAATTACTTTCCACCTCATGACGTCATATGACGCCATACGACATTCATCTTCTGAGAATATAAAGGAAACATTAAGACATATATCCTGTCCAAAAATTATCTTTCTAGCTCATCTAGAAACGATTTTATACGCATTTGAAATTTGACGTCAATGGTTCGAATCTTTGACTCGCCATAGAACCATTGCGTTTTTAAATTTTGAAAAACGGACACCGGAAGGCACAACTAGAGCCTAACATACACATTCTGTGAAATTTTGATGAAAATCGTCCCAGAAATAATGGCTGTAGACCGCGTACAAACTTTTTCACCTGACGTCAAATCTGACGTTATATGACGTCATATGAAGATGAAATTCATTGCATTCGAAAGCACATGGTTTGAAATATATGCCATAAAATTTTCATTGTTCTGGGCCATTCTTTATGAAAAATTTTAATACCGTTAGAAAGAATATATATTAAAATCCCTACCTTTTACTTTTTTTTCGTATGGACTTCTCATACATGAACATTTTGAAATAAGCCATATGGCAAAAATAAATAAATCTTTATTTTGATATCATTTTCTTTTAACTTGACCAATTTTAGTATTCTAGTTACCAAAATAAATGGCCTGAAAATCCCGACAATTCCATTGTAGCATATTTGGGTCTAGTTTTATAGGTATTCAAAATATAAGCAATTAAACTTAAACCTCTTAATTCTGCATATCAAAATTCTTTTTTTTTTATTTTCGTGTACAGTATTAAATCACGGTGCATAACCATATCGGCAGGCTCTCTGCGGAAATCGCTATATCGGCAGGCTCTCTGCGTTCGCACCGGTCATTCTCTGCCATAAACACTAGCAAACGCTGGACGGAAGGGAAAGAAACAGACCAATGGTCACTTTTCAAAGGTGAGTTGCTCAATATTAAGTAGTGCACGGAATATTAGAGTATCTTAGCTATGTATATGCGTGTAAACTTTTCAATTATCAGCGACTGCGACCTGAAACTCGGCCGAACAGTTTAGTGATGTACCAACATAAACACAACTTCGGCACTTTCTACAGGCTTCAGCAGGTTATTGCTTTGATTATGTCTACAATATGACCATCGAATGTATTCTTTTAAGTATATTCTTCAAGAAGATATCGGTAAATTGGCATTTTTTAATGTAAATTTCTTGAAATCCCCCTACTTTCGGTTTTGTCGTTGCACGGGAGATCTCTCTGCACATCACTTTTTGAAGCACCGGCAGACTCTCTGCATTTACCACAAGCAGGCTATTTGCAAGCTATGGTTTATCTTATTGTTTACGGGAAATGAATAATTTCATGGGTCCTTAGCCCTAATTTGTGTTTTTAATTTCGTACTTTGCATGTTATTTGTATTGTTTCGTAGTCAGATACAAATCTGTTAAAAGTATATATGTGTTACTTACCTTTTTTTTTTACTATTTTGTTGATATAAAATATATAAGATAAATTTCCTCTAGGGTATTGTTTATTACAAAAATTCTCATAATTTGAATCGCCACTATTGCATCTTCCTTTAAAGAGAGAGAGAGAGAGAGAGAGAGAGAGAGAGAGAGAATCAAACATGAAAAAGATATTGTATTACTTAATGAGTCTATTATTTTTAACTTTGTGCTAACTTTATCAGTTTACACATAAACATGCTTGACAAAGCGAAAGTAAATACATAAATGAATGCATGCGTCCATGGATTTAAAGTAACAAATGATTACTAACTCTATCACTTCTTTGTCAAAAACAGGGCCACTAGGGACGTAACTTACATACAATATAATGTTTATAAAATAATAGGCATTTGATATAATCATTTTATTATTCTTAAACATCGTACTGAAGAAAGTAAATTTATTTTATAAGCGTATTTCGAATTATTGTGATTGTTGCGTAGAACAGATACGTCACTGTTAATTCATTAAATTTACAACGGATTTACTTGTGTAATTTCAAAGTCTAGGAGTATTTATGCAGCAGTTAGATTTATGTTTATATGTTTGACGGATTTCGGATTTTACAAGGCCTATGTCGCATTTCTTTTAAGAAAATGAATATTAATTTATCTGTTTTAAATATTGACTTTAATATCACTTTCAATTGCCGCAGCAACGCGATAGGCTTAGTTTAAGTTGTTTTTTTTTTCAGTATGAATGAACAATATGAATGTGAGAAGAAACACGTCATATCTCACGGCAATTTGCAGCCAAAGATTTTAATCCTAATCGAATGTGTAATAAGTTGTTGAATATTTCGCAACAAACTGACAGCCTATCCTACTTCTTACATAGGAGAGAATAAACGGTGTGTATTAGAACAATTGAATGCAGTATTTGTTTGTTTGTTTTGTTTTTGTTTTGTTTTTTGTTAAAATTATTCGGAGAATATAGGCGGCATCCCCCATCCCCTATTTTCTATTTTCTTTCACTCCCCCCCCCCCTTACTATGACAGTTTACCTACCACTGTGTGCATGGACTCACTGCTACATTTTTTAACTGTTATATTCTTAATAAAACTGTTCAAACATGTTGTATCATTGGTCTTTTTATATTTTATGCAATAAAACATCATTAAATAAGAGGTTTACATAATACATAGCAGAAAAATCCCCCCTTTTAAGCTCACTCCCACCCCCTTTGGGTCCGGACTCCTTTCCCCCCGACAGTGAAAAAAACACTGGAAGGGCAAGAAGCATGAAACTGTTATTTCACAACAATAAAACACAAAGTACGCAGGCAGCATGCTTGCAGAAAATGCAGAGAGCCTGTGAGGTTGTGTTTATGTTGGTACATCACTAAACTGTTCGGCCAAGTTTCAGGTCGCAGTCGTTGATAATTGAAACGTTTACACGCATATACATAGCTAAGATATTCTAATATTCCGTTGTTGTTGTTGTTGTTGTTGTATTGGGGTTTACCGTCGCTGTGATAGTATTTCAATCATATATAGCGACGTCCAGCTAATTACAGGTGGAGGAAGACCCCGAGTACACAGAGGTACCCAGGTAGAACCACCGACCTACCGCAAGCCAGCTGGAAGGCTTCCTCACATGAAAAATCCGAAGTCCCTATCGGGATTCGAACCCACAGCGGTGAGGGGCTGAGATATTTGTAGTCCACGACTGTAACCGCTCGGCCACGGCCACGATCGAGACGAGTGTATTACACAAAGTTACTTCATTTTGCGCGTTTAGCTAACGGACAAATTAGTCTTGAACGGATGACATGTGTTGATCATTTTGTTTCAAACGTCTACACTTATACACGCTCATGGTATCTCAAGATGGCATTTAAATTACATTGTACTATAACATATATTTTCACATAGGTTATCATTTATCATAAATTTGGAATATAGCTTATACAACATTTATCGATTGATGCAACAATAAAGTCGGGAAATTGCAATGTTTCAACAACGGTCTAAATGACATGTGTCAAAACGCTCAAAGGATTATGGGTAACGCAATGCTGCAACTGATATGTATAAGTAACGTAAATAAAATGACTTGACAAAACATTAAATCATTGTCAACACTTGTTTAGTTTGTTTGTTTGTTGGGTTTAACGTCCCACCGACAGTATTTCAGTCATTTGGAGACGATGTCTACTTAATGCAGTTATAGTGCTGCCACACTGCAGTATAACGCCGTAGACATGTGGCATGATACCACACCCAGTCACATTATCCTGATACCGAGCCAACCAGTCCTGCAACTACCCTTATATGCTGAGCGTCAAGCAAGGGAGCTATAACAGTACCATTTTTTACGACTTTGGTATCGAACCCACGAATTCCCGCTCCCGAGGCGAACGCTCTAACCACTCGGCCACCGGGAACGATACATTTGTTTAGCTAGTAATATCAATATGATATAAGTAAAAAGTGTTTTTTTCAATTTCTATGACTAATGCATATCTGTAAACTTACATTTTCCGAAAATGCTTCAATTAAGGTGAAAGCGAAAGTAGGATATTTTCTGAAAACTCTTACACTTGGGTTTATATTCGTATTTTTGATATAACTTCCTTATACTTTAATCAATTTTAAAACTCTAGGTACCAAAATAATTGTCTTAAAATTTTCTACATCTCACTCGCTTAAGGTGTGGACTTATTTCTAATGAGCTTTGAGATATTAGCCGTAGAACTTTGACAACACGGCAGAATCGCTGAAATTCTACATGTTTAAATTCTTATTTTTTTATGTAACTTCCTTATACTTTGTTCAATTTCAAAACTTAAGGTACCAAAATAATTGTCTGAAAATTCTCTACATTTCACACGCTTTATCTATAGGAATATTTTTAATATTTTTTGAGATACAAGCTCTTAAACCACCTGAAAAATGAAAAAATCACCAAAGCTATATGCACGAATTTCGTTTTTCCCCCATTACTCCATGAATCTTAGGTCAATCATTAAACTTTAAGCATCAAAAGAACGGCCAAACATTGTTTTACAAATAATATTCATCATCATATTTTCAAAAATCAAAGGTTTTCGAGATATAAACAGTTAAACACACTGGGGGTTACCAAATTTTCATTTTTCCTCCATAACTCAACCGAGTCAACCCCGATCATCAAAAACTAAATATCATCTGAAAGGTCTTTCAAAGCACTACAAATTATACGCATAGTGTCTCGATAGAATAGTTACCGTTTTTGAGATATTTAAGGCCGAAGAAAAACCCGATAATTGATATATGACCTTGACCTTTGGGATTTTCCGGAAACGGAAGTAACATGGCTCCATAGAATCTATTACTGCATCTTCAGACAAAATTTCAAGCAAATCATACAAAAAATAAAGCCTACGGGGCTTAAAAACCGTTAAGTTTTAATACGAAAGTTTTAATAGCATTATGACGTCATATGACGTCATATGGCGTTCATCTTTTCAGAAAGTAAAGAAGACATAGAGACTAATATTCAGTCCAAATATCAGCTTTCTAGCTTTTCTGGAAGCGATTTTATACGCATTTGAAATTTGACGTCATTAGTTCGAATCTTGGATTCGCCATAAACCTTTGCCTTTTCGAATTTGGAAAAACGGACACCGGGATGCACAACTAGAGCCTAACATACACATTCTGTGAAATTTTGATGAAAATCGGTCCAGAAATAATGGCTGTAGACCGCGTACAAACTTTTTCACCTGACGTCAAATCTGACGTTATATGACGTCGTATGAATATAAAATTCATTGCATCCGAAAGCTCATGGTTTGAAATATATGCCTTAAAATTTTCATTGTTCTGAGTCAATGGCAACACCTCGAAATTAACACAAATATAAGAGGAAGAAAAAAAGAATAAGAAGAAGAAGAATAATAAAAAAACAGTACAAACCCAATATGACTTTCTGCCTGTAGGCAGAAAGTCCTAATAATAAAAAACATAACAAACCCAATAGGACTTTCTGCCGAAAGGGCAGAAAGTCCTAATAAACAGAACAAACCCAATAGGACTTTCTGCTTTAGGCAGAAAGTCCTAATAATAAACAGAACAAACCCAATAGGACTTTCTGCTTTAGGCAGAAAGTCCTAATTATAATAATATAAAAAGTATAAAATAAACACGTCCGATAAATCGCGATATTCTGAGGAGCGATATCACTAACACCGTATCTAATTTGAGACATGTTTCCAGTCCAATGTGAACTAATGAGTATGAAATACTCGTAATATCTTTTTTTTTCTACAAGACTCGCGGCGATTCTCTGAGCATTCATCCCCTTTCCGAATGCCCGAGTTATCACTATACTTGCCTCATAATTCACAACATGACTCATAAGACCTTTTACCATTTTCGTGTTGATTGATCTTTGTTGTGCGTGTGTGTGTATGTGTTGTTTTTATTTCAGTAACAAATGGTACTGGCCATCAAACGCGAAATTGTTGTTAGATATTTCTGTATTTAGAGTGATAGTATTTAGACTGATAGTTTTTGTATATAATTTTTATAGTTCAATATGTTACTCAGACTTTCCGTTAACCATATACATGTATAGCGAAGTTTTACATTTACATGAACAATATTTTAATTTCTAATTGTTATACGGATTTTAAATTGATTTTGCCTCTAGGCATATTTTTGTGTATTCACATTATAAGATGTTTTTACACGTGTGCAAGATATTCTCTTTCGTGCTAGATGAATAGTTTATTAAAAAAATGATATATTAATGACATGCATTTACAAATATATTGGGCGAGTTTGTTGTTAACATAGTTCACACCCAGCATTTATTATACCATTTTCAAACCGTAACTCAGCGCCCGGGTGATGACGTCATTTATTTAAGAAGCTTGTGCTATGCATTTGATCATGTTTTAAATATATTTGAAAAGGCAGTATAACAAAACAATAATGACATAATAAGCTAGGTATACAGTAATTGTAATTTTGTATTTTTGCAAAATGAAAAGAATAAAAAATCGAGCAGATTTTTATAAATGTGATAAAACGCATTCTTTAAAATATAGAATTTAAAAAATAAATCAGCCCATCTGAGACTAAAAACGTGGTAACAAAGATATTATCTAGAAACATTAAGATTGTGACATTATGTGGAAGTCATTCATAACATTAAATATTTTAACAATGTCTTTTATGTGTACCACTGACTTAATCATAACAATAAAATACGTAAATGGTTTATTGTCGTTTTTATTCATAGTGTCTCATTAACTGGACTGGAAAACAGGCAGCAAAACTTTTTTGTGCAAATTGGCGGGTATCAAGTTAGGAGTTCAAGTTAATGGTATTGCGGATCGATGCATTATTTGAGGGAGAGAGAGAGAGAGAGAGAGATTCGTAAAGACTAAGTTACTATTATCAAATCCAATGAACTTTTTCATTTTCTATATAAACATGTATTACGACCATTTTACCCCGGTCCCCCACACATGCCACCTAGCGGTACCGGTGATGAATCAAATGAATACAAGAGTGAGTATTCTGATGAATGGGCAACCAGTTGCTTTACTCATTCAAATCAGCACAAACACACTTGATTATTCCGATTATACTGATCAACCGATGGATACATAAGGGTCGCTGTCAACCTTAAGTGGGTGGGTGTTGTGAAAACATTAGTTATTTATTTAACAGTAAATCATGTTTGTTTTTTTGTTTTTGTTTTTGATTTTTTTGTTGTTGTTTCTTTTCTCTCAGTAAAACTCAGTATACAAAATCATTTCATATAAGAGAATACAGTTTGCAAAGGGCTTTCAGATTTGGCCTCACAATTAAAGAAAATATTACTTGTCACATCTTCATCTTGTATGCACTCAATCAACATTGTTTGCTGTCTTGGCTGAAAAACAAACACACAGCTATATAGTCCATTGTCAATGAAGAACTTATCAAAATTCAATTTGACTTGTATACACATACATATATACACATGGTTGCTCTAATTATTCAGATCAGAACATTAATGTATACACTTGGTTGCTCTAATTATTCAGATCAGAACATAAATGTATACACTTGGTTGCTCTAATTATTCAGATCAGAACATAAATGTATACACTTGGTTGCTCTAATTATTCAGATCAGAACATAAATGTATACACTTGGTTGCTCTAATTATTCAGATCAGAACATAAATGTATACACATGGTTGCTCTAATTATCCAGATCAGCACATACATGTGTACACTTTGTTGGTTTTATTATTCAGATCAGCACTTACATGTTTTCACTTTGTCGCTCTAATTGTACAGATTAGCACATGTGCATTTGGTTGCTCTATTTATTTACTCTAAATGTCTCAGTGGATTAATTAAAGTTCTATTACCGGACCTTATCTTGTTCATTTATTTAACATAAAGATATTATTTTATGGAATGAAATGAACAAAGTAATATCCGCATATACCGTTTGTGGTGCCACCCAGTACCCCTGTGCACGGGGTGTATTCTTTCATCCTTATCACAGTACCCGTACGATGTCCGTAGAAATAATGAAATCGAACGATTATTGGTGCTACTCGTAGACATTTGCAAAATACGTATCTCAATTATTTATATTTGTGGTCACATTAGATATTGAGCTCGTATGATTGCCGAAGAAGGGAACCTTACATATGTTGCAAGGAAATCGTAGAAAATCGCAAGGATCTCGTACGATCTCACGAGGGCTTTACCATTTATTCCGCACGATTCTCACATATAAAAATTGTCACATATTCAGTTAGTATCTGGCAAGTTGAAAACTTTCGTGTTATCCTCTTATCTTAACAGAACGAAACTTCCTGTTAGTGCCCACAACTGTCAGCAATATAATCACTTAAGATAACTTGATAGATATCGCGCTTTATTCAAGTTAGTCAGTTAAATTATGTGGATAACAAGCATTTTTTCACCTAAGTATCTTGGAAAAAACATGATATCCAGTTAACATAAGTGAATATGTGATTTGCAGTAGGGGGCACTTACAGACAGTTTTGTCCTGTTAAGATAGCTAAGTGGAGAACTTGAAAAATTTCTACATGCCAGATAATAACTGAATATGTGACATTTTTCCAGAAAAGTTTCGACATAGCTAAGTGGCTGGCAGAAATATGCCACCACAGGAAGTCTAATATAACGACCGAACTTCAAGTTACCATGATGCATAAAGGGACAGTCAAATATAACGACCGAACTTCAAGTTACCATGATGCAAAAAAGGACAGTCAAATATAACGACCGAACTTCAAGTTACCATATATATATATATATATATATATATATATATATCTTTATTTTCTCCAAAATATTAAAGATTACAATTATAAGACATACATATAAAAGGAACAAAAATTATGAGAAGCACACAAAAACATACAACAATGAAGAAAGAAAAAAAGCAAACAAGCAGATATTATAAATAAGTCATTAAAAAAGGGTGATAGAGAGCAAATAATTAGTTCATCAAATAACTCACTTATCAATAAACTATGTGGTAACCATCAAATATGTAATCTTTAAATACATCACATTCGTATGTTCCTTGGTGGCAATGCAGACGTAAGAATCAATATATGATGCAGAGATTTGATTTATTTGCCAATAAATACCATACCATATAGTATTTATAAATCTTGTCGAAACGAAATGCAAGACTTAAAATATGGCAGTATATTTACACATATAATCATAATTACAATAATGATAATTGACTGTGATAATTGATGTCAATTGTGTTGGTTTTTGTAATGGTAGTGGTGAGATGGATTATCATGTTTGAGGAGTAGTCTAGCTGGCAGCAATGTGATGGTGGTTGAGAAACAAAAATAAAATAAAGGTGTTGGAATGGCAGAGTCGGAGATGATCATGAAAACCATTTTCATAATATACATTCTCATATATTTATGTACAGTTATCCTGATACCTGCACCTGCAAAAAAAATCAAATTTAAACTTATTTGTGTTGTAATAAACCATATTCTCAATTAAAATTAAGACGTGACCGGCCCCGCAGACCGAGTTGTTAAACGTCCGCCCCGGAATCGGAATGTCCCGGTCTTGATCCCTGCTCGCGACATACCAAAGTCAAAAATCTGGTACCGGTATAGCTCCCTTGCTTGATGTTAAACTTGTAAGGGTAATTCCAAGAAAAGTTAGCCCGTCGTCAGGATAATGTTATTGAGTGTTGTGACCAATGTCGACACCCTCCATAATTTTATATCGTCGATATAATGATATATAACAGTCAACCGTGGGTATCCGACGATATCTAAAATACAGATTCCTTTGATCCTAATGCGTCAAGCATAAACTGGAACAGTAAAGGAGAAAGTTAAATTTAGAACTGTTATATTGATCACGCATCGTTGCAGAGTTTTCGTTCGTTGTGTGCATAAACAAGGTGTACAAATTAGGCTCGGTATTGCAGGCAAAAATAGTATTTCAATACAATACGATATTTGAACCTAATATTGCAATATACTGTCGAAATCAAAACATACATAAAAGATGTGAACACTTCTTTTATTTTAAATCATTTTAAGGTATGTTCATATTTTGAGTTTTTTGTCTTAACTTTGACTTCAAGTTTCTGTTCATTCTTACAGAAACCATTACCACTTAATCATAATAGCTTGTTTATACTGCATAACCATTTCGCAATTGTTCTTCTGAAATTATGAAAATTACTTTAGAATATTAATATATGTATAATTTTAATTTTGTATAAATATGTAATAAATATAATGTATAATTTGTTTCTATTTATTAGATCTACCTGATACTAGAAAACTATTCAGCAACTAAAACACAATACATTGTATATTGCGGTATTTGAAATTATATTTCGATATATGGGCAGACAAATAGTATTGCGATATATTGCAATATTTCGGTATATTTTGCCCACCCCTAGTATTGACCCCCCCCCCCCCCCCCCTCGAGATTGTTACAAGGAAGGTGGTTGAAAATGCTAAAATGTAATAAATACAATGGCCTTAATTTTTTGGGGTGGTCTAAAAAGTGATCTTTGTAAAATGGTTTTACTGAATGTGTTTCCAACCACAATATGATACAATACTTATATATCATTTTGTTTTTAATATTGTGATAAGTAGTAGAAGTATCATCATTATCATCATTATCATCACTTATTAATTTCATTTGGTTGGATAAGAAATAATAACACGACTGCGCGGTCTCTGTATGTACAGGTATTTCAGTTTGATTAGGTATGTATTAGCAAATAATGGCTATATTATCTGTTTCGGAATTGTCATTCTTTATAACCAGGCAAGGTGTTCTCAATTATATAATCAAGTATTAGCACTGATATAGCAAAGTTACATGCATCTTTATGCTCAAAACACACATTTACTCTAGAATTATGAAGACTATCATTATAAAATATTTAACTATTAGCAGTAGTATGATTCGAAAAACTTTAAATTATAAAAAATGAAGGAATCTGATTAATGAGTGTAGTATTTATATTATTGGAACACAACCTGGAACCTAACAAAACTTTTGAAGATGGGGTAAGCAAATTGCTGTCAATGTAAATGATCATTATTTTCGTTAACAGTAAGTTTCGTCGATTTTGCATTATGGGACATTTATTTTTGGGTCCATGCTTTTGAAAAGGTAAGGTATACTAAATGAATGATTTTCGCGAGGGTTTATAATCGTCGATTAAACCATTCACGAAGTCGACGAAAATTAATCCCCACCACGAAAATTCTTGACTAAAATTTCAAAAATAAATTTCGTGAAAGTTAATTTTCGTTGATTTTACCATCCATATGATATCAATGAAAATTAATCCCCACGAAAATTAGTGACTTTCTAATATTCTCATCCATTAATGCTATTCGACTCAATCGAAGCATATGACATACCTATTTAAAATATATCTGATTATTTACATGGCATGTATATATGTTCATGTGTATTTTACACACCATTCAAGCGGAAGATAATTCTGATAACCTAATGATAAAGACCATTAACCGTTTTTTTATCGGCGACTTGCTAGTCATAACAGCTGCAAAGTAAATACAACATTATGTTGACATGGAGTTATCTTCTATTTACACGGAATCTATCAATTTGTGTCATTTTATAACGAATCAGACATGTTTGCGCTTGATTTTAGATAAATAAATGAAGCTACACCAATGTATAATTTCTTTACATTATTTCAATGACAAAATATCAGGCTGTGCAAATTTCGATAAGAAATTCGGCATTATATTGTAAATAAAATTTAAATGTAAACATAACCAATCCTTTTGAAACTTTAGCGTTTCGTAAGAACATTGACTTTGAAATTTGGAATTCTAATATCTTTTATTTTTATACATGAATCCAAGGTGGAATAAAAATCGTATAATAAAATAGCAAAAGCAACTCACTTAAAAGCTAAAAATAGTCCAAAGTTTTATCGCTTATCAGATGAGTCACATGCGATTGAATATGCTGATAAAAAAAAAACGGTGCAATTTATATCATCTAGGAAGTTTGCATCGAAGGATTAGTTGCACTGTTTTTTTTAAATAAGATTTAAAAAAGGATTACCATAGTGATGCCTAACCCGAACCTTTTAGCATCGTGTGGTATATAAAACAAACAGGAAAAGGACGAATTGTGCCGAAATTTCCAAAAATATTAAACAAAAATGCGCATCGAAAAGGCATACGAGTATATATCGACAGTGTGCATCTTCCTGATAAGCCTACCAGCAGGTTTGTTTTAATAATGTTTTCTATTAATATTGAAATAATAATTTAGTTGAAATGTTATTCCAAATATAGGCTATTATTCGTAAGTTTGATACACTCATAGTTTTTCACCGTTTATTTCATAATGCAATAAGACTTTGTCCCATACGTATACAAAATTAAAGATTATGGTCATTGGCAAGTTGTTGATGGTGGAATATATAAGTCCAATGCCACGTTGTGGTGATAACTTTATTTGTACGGTAGTCTATGCTTCACTTGAGATATTCAAATTCAAATTCAAATCTTTATTGCATTAAAACATACATGTTTTATAGAAAATCAAGACATAGAATAACGAATAAATATGGATTAACAGAGGAACACATGATGTTATTTGTGTTCATGTAAGGTGAAATACAATAAAGTTAACATTACCAGTCGTATAAATTTCATTTTGTTAATACAGGATGATATTTATTCATATTGAATTCTTATATGATTAGCATAATAAATGTACTTTGATAAATTTTGAATAACACATTTCGAAGAAGGTGACATCAAATTTACAAAATTTTGCTTAGTTGGCCAAGTATAATAATATTTTTTAATATATTTTGTTTTAATCTGTTAGTATTTGGTACAAATTAATAAAAAGTAGACTAAGTATTCTGTCTCTAGCTGCCCGCTGTTACAATTTTTACATACACGATTGTCTCTACTGGCATTATTATGACGACCTTTTTCTATTTCCAAATCGTGAGAGGAATACGTTATTAGTATACCTTGTTTAATAGTGTGATAATTTATTTCAATAGTAAATTGATTTGCCCATAAATATGACAGTCCTAAATGATCTAACATTTTATTTACATTATAGGCCCAGTTGTTTCTTTTTTCAGTCAAATTTTCTTCAGGATCATTTTTTAACATAATATATGTATTATAAAGTATTGATCTCTCACTTGAGGATAATATTTTCAACCAGTATTTAAAAATCAGTAATTTTCTATGAATAAACATTGGTACTCGGCCTAACTCGCTATACAGAGTGTTTATTTGTCGATTGTTTTACACAAAGTATTCTTCTACAAAATTTTGAAAAGATTGCTTCAACATTTTGACTTACGTGGTTGTCCCAGATTTCAGCTGAGTACGATAGTATAGGTAAGGCAAGTGAATACAATAAATTAAGTTTTTGTGATATTGGGAGATCCAATTGGTTACATATGATAAAAAGGTTATGAAGAGAAAAAGAGGCGTTTTGTGCGATACGTTTTTGAGTGCGGTTCCAATTTCCGTTTTTGAAAAAGTAAACTCCTAGGTACTTAAATGATTCAACGATTTCAATTCGTGTGTTATATAAAAAATCAAATGTTGTATTTCTCCCTTTCTCGAATATCATGATTTTTGTTTTGGCAACATTTATTTTTAATTTCCATATATTGCTGTAATTCTCAATATCATTAAATATTGATTGCGATGATTTGGGATCGCGCGTAAAAATAGCAGCGTCATCAACAAATAATAAAATAAACAGTTTCAAATCTTCTATGCTTACAATACCGTTTATATTTGTATTTATATGCGCAAGGATATCATTAAGATAGCAAAGACATAATATACTGCTTATTGGGTCACCTTGCTTAACACCGACCATTGACATTTTTGGATCAGATTTCACTGATTTTTATTTAACCTGTGCCTTAACATTTGTATACATGGATTTAAAGCATTAACAAATTTCGTATTTAAGTTTTCGTTTAATAATTTTCCGCATAAGAGAAGACGATCTATTTTATAGAACATTTTTTCCCAATTTATAAAAGCTATATATATTTTTGTTTACTTGATAATGTTTTTGAAATAACTGCGTGCATATATAGTGATCGACAAGCTTATAAAAGCCCAGTCTTAAAAATCACTCTCTCAGCACCCCAAGCTCTCCCTCTAGCTTCCTCCAAACTCCCCTATATATACTAATCCTCATGCATTAATTACATGTATAATTGGTTGTTAATTCTCTCTCTCTCTCTCTCTTCTCGACATCCCTGTTGACAGGCGTGCACCGCCTGTCCTTTCTACACTGGCCATCCCTACATCTCTTGTCAGATATATACTGCTATATCACATAATGATGATGATGATGATGATATGGTGATAATGATGGTGGTGATGATGATTATCATTATCATTATTGATATTGGTTTTGGTAGTAGTGAAGCTATTGTACTGTTCATGGCGTAAATGTTTTGTTGTTTGTGTTGTTTTTGATGATTATGATGCTGCTTCTGTCGTCGTTTAAGTTATCATCGAAAACATCAGTAACAGAAATAGCTAGTTTTTTAACTCGTGAGAAATCAACATATCGTCGCTAGAAACAAATTTCTATTCTTACAGGTTCGTATGAAATTTCTCCGTGGATCTTCACGAAAGGTAATTCGTTATTCGGGATATACAATCTCTCTTTCTCTCTCTCTCTCTCTCTTTCTGTCTGTCTGTCTGTCTGTCTGCTGTAATTCAACATCGAAACTTATCATTATTAATATTATTATTTTCTGATCCAAACTCCGATATCCCCACCCAAGAACGCGTGAGTTACACACACACATACACACAGAGCGAGGTATCCCATGTATGACTTGTACCTCGCTATTACGGTTTGTACCTCGATCTGTATATCTAAATGCTGTCATAGCGAGGTATATTTTTCCGAGGTATACCTCGGTATGTAATCCAACGTTGAAACAAAAACCAAACCAAACATAAACGCTACATACAAAAAGGACCTAACCCGAACCCAAACCACTATCCTGGCCCAAACAAACAAAAAATACAAACCGAGGTACATGTATAAGAAATCTACCTTACGGGATTAAACACACCTCTTGATACAAAAATGGATATAAAGAATAAGGACGAAAGGAACAAAAACAAGAGGTTACCCCCAACATAGTCTATCCTATTTCTGATTTCAAATGATATACCGGTAACGATGTATGTATATGGGACGCCGGCACTGTCTTAAGTAGTTCTATATATTATTATCACGTTTACTTGTTATAACATTATATACCAAGATATTAACGTGTTGTGGAAACGCATTTATATTCTGTGCGAGTATAGTTTTGTTTGATCTTTTATTTTGCCATATTTTATATCATGTAGATACATTTTTATAATAATGTAAGCAACTTATTATAGTAAGTGCATTCTTTTTTGTGTGATGTACATAATCTATTATATTATATGCACCATTTATTATAGTAAGTGCATTCTTTATTGTGTGATGTACATAATCTATTATATTATATGCACCATTTATTATAGTAAGTGCATTCTTTAGCGTGCGATGTACATAATCTATTATATTATATGCACCATTTATTATAGTAAGTGCATTCTTTATCGTGCGATGTACATAATCTTTTATATTATATGCACCATTTATTATGTCATATATTATTTAGATCATGAGCTCTTATATTTACATTCTGTGTATTAATTATTATATCACCTCGCTAAAAGTATCCACATAATAAAGCTACCACTACATATCAATGTTTATGCAAGATATACAGATAATAACGTGACCACAGAATATAATGAAGTATCTACAGAATGAAATACAGATAATCAGCTACATGGTATAATAAACTTTAGACAGTACCGTTCAAGAGATGTCCATGGCAATTTTTGATGATATATTGACTTTCCGATGTTCAGTTTTGCCATTATGTATGAATTGTTATTCTATGTTTGTCAAAACATGCTTAATGAAATGGAAAAATAAAAGAGAGAAAAGGGGGCCATTCTAGAATGAAATGAAACTCTAAGCAGAACAAACATGCATGTTCTATGAGTGTATTGTATTGTTCTAACGGTTTATGCTATTTGCCTGTACCTGTTTCCACTTCTTCTCATATATATAGACTTTATTGCTGTTTTTGTTCTCTAAATTTAAATATCAAATACATTTATAAAATTAAAATTATATATATGTATATTTTTTACAGTTTAGGATTATATAAAATACGTATAATCCAATATATTTTAAACGAAGTATAAAGTTTAGGTTTCCGATCTCTTGGGTCCACATCACTGGAATTTTATCGCTTTAAAAATATCCAGTTTGCCCGTATAACTTTCTAATGTTCAATACTTCATTTCATGTACAATATTGATATATTAAAATCATTCTTTTTCATAATCCTAACCACTATCATTTAAATTTCATTTTTATGCTCAAAGATGTGTTCTAGATGTGTTCCTTACCTAGATTTAGTTTGATATACAATGTATCTATATATTTAAAAAACAAATTACGGGCCGCCTTTGGGAATAACCGCCAATGCAAAATGTAACCAATGAGAGTATTTCTGACATCCATACAAAAAAAAATATACCATTGCGTTAGTCTACAATATGTCAATGCTATTTTATCTTTCATTTTTCAAGACACTTGTTTCATTATGAAATAAAATAGGCCTTTACTTTTATCTGATGTTTAAATGTCTGCCCTATACTAATGATTCTAAAAGTGCTTTGCCTAAAATTGTAGATTTATCTATTTCAAGAATCGCATCTCTCCATCTTTTTATCTCTCCCCTTTCTGAAATAAAAACGTAGTTACATGTATTGAAATTGTCAGCAGCCATTCTATACAATACTATTCTGTCCGTTAACATACTCATCACTTAGAATATTTCATTGTTATCCAAGAGTGATCTAACTGTTTCTTTAATTGACTTAAAACATTTGACACTCTACCGCTGACCCAATCGTTATAAACTTACACCAAATACTATACCTAACCATGTAATCAAATGTTTTAGTAAAATTTTGAAAGACAACATACAACTTTCTTATTTTGATCCAGTAAATAAGTCATAATATTATGTAATTCAAAAGTATCATTTATTCCCCCGAACTGTTTCTAAAACATGACCAGGCTTAAAAATAGGCCTCGTATGTTTTCTTCCTTTATTTTCGGGATTTATTTTTGATAAACAATTGTCCAGTGTACCCATTGGATACATACACACATACGCACGCACATACACACAGAACAGAGCATAATTTATTCAGCATTCACACTAACAATGTTTAAAGCTATTAATATAAAGAAAAGCAATATCAGTGCAACACACTTACATACGCACGCACATACTTAGAACCGTTGGTGTCGATAAACAATGATTTAGTTTTCCCAGGGCAAAAGATTAGATCTTGCCACGAGACCTCTCAAATGCTGTAGTTACATAGGAATGCTAAGGAGCTTCGGTCCTCTTATTCATATTCAATATTATTTTCAATTGTTTGTTTTTTTTAATTTAGATTTTACTTCTTATCCTGTTATATTCTGAATCAAATATGGCACACCATGCATTTATCAGCACGGTCGTAAGTGCATAAGCCTTTTGTTTCTTTTTCGAAACAGACAAATTCATCTGTATTCTTAACAACTTGATGAAAAGTTAGTTGTTTTGTCTTTTGTTGTGATCACATAAATATGGGCACCACTATGTGCCTATTTCAGTTTTTAAATACAAAGACCTGATTTGCATTGAAATTTTACATGTCATAGCCAAAAACAAACGGCAACATAAGTCATGGATAAAAAAATCATGATGTAACCTACAACAGAAGAAAAATGACAACATAAAGGCAATATATTAGTTTCTTTTTCTCCATTCATGTGGATTTATCGTTATGTTACCTCTCATTTGCTATTAGACATGTTTAACGGAGTTCAGAGTGCAGGGTTTGGAAGCGAATGTGGGACTTTGGTTGAGGGCTGTTCAAAAATAATTACATTGCAACCTTGAATTTTGCTTGTCTTACATATAATTGTTTGGTTTTACATTTGACAGGGTAAAATTACATCATGTTTTATAGTGTTGTTTATTTAGTGTACTCTCTCTCTCTCCTCTCTCTCTAATGATTCAAATATACTTTCACGTATAATTTTAAGATCAAATTCTTTTTTTCTTTAATTTCTGTAGTTTTTCATTGCTACCCCTCCCTCTCTGTATTTGTACCCCCCCCCTCTCTCTCTCTCTCTCTCTTTCTCTCTTTCTTGCATGTCTGGTTATGTTTAACGTCCCACGGTGATAGTTTTTCAGTCATTTGCGTACTCTTGTGTCTATATGAGACATAGTCTGCCACACTACGATGTCATGCCATAGAAAAAAGAGCATGGAGTCATACTTGGTCACATTATCCTGGCACTAGGCCAACCAGTCCTTGAACTAGCCTTATATACTCGCGTCAAGCTAGGAAATAATCGCAATATCATTTTAACGACTTTGAAATGCCGCAGCTGGGTAATACGTAAGCACGTGCGCGCACGCGCACGCACAGTGACACAAACCATCTCGTAAAAAACGTACTTTGGAGGTACACGCATTGAATTAGATTCCGATAACTGCGATTATATCTTAGAAATATAGCGTTTTCGCTGAGAAACCCCCCCCCCCACACACACACAAAAAAGAATGCTCTTCTCGTAGTGTTACTGAAAACTAATCATTCATTTTATGTAAAGGTTGTTTACTAGTCATTAAAATGTAAAACCATACATTAATTCGAATTCTTTCAAAAAACTACGCCTGACAATTCTTAGATTGGTTTAAGTAGTTTCATTTATTCCAATTGTTGTATTTCAATTAAAATATTAACTTAGAATCATTTTTTTTTTTTCATATTTACATGGCCTCGTACCTTCCTACTGTAGTAACACCGGGTCATATGCACTACGTGAGAGCTAATACATACAAGATTTTTATCATTAAATCATGTAACGAAATATAAATTTTCAGGCTGAATTAACAACACAAGCCCGTGGTTACTTCCTCTCAGTAACATAAACCATGACAGACATAATGCCGCTTACATTTTTTTAAAATTATTAATGAAAGTATATTAGAAACATCAGAGAGAGAGAGAGTTTAAAATTTTATTTTATTTTACATCGATTCCGAAACAAGTTCTAACAACTTATATTAACCACTCTCGATGGCTCTGATGGCGACGTATGTGGTCATTTTTGTGGGAGGAGACCGGAGAACCCGGAGAAAACGCACGTGTCTGGACGGGCGACCACTGTATCCTCTGTATACGTGACAAGGAATCGAACCCGGGGCGCATTGGTGAGAAGCGAGGAGACAGAGAGAGTACACTTAACAAACAAAAAAAAAAAAAAGGAAAAAAGAAAAAAAAAACTTGCTTTTAACAATGAACTACTTGCTCTTAACAATGTAAATCGCGACGCAGCTTATTCTATCAAAGATAAAACCATACAATTATTTGTAAGCTATATACAAAATTCAATGTAATTTAATTTTGGAACAGCCCTCACTCTAAGTCCTATGTCCGCTTCCAAACATACTCCGACCTCCGTTAAAGATGTCTAATAGAAGATTTGTGGTTTTGCTCAAACGAGTTTCACTTAGGTAAAGTACATGGTCTTTGTTTACCCTAAGAGAATGTGTCTAAAGTAATAAACGTTTATTGTTTGTTACTAACTTAGACAT
>CM037790.1:44725223-44775223 GCA_021229015.1 Solen grandis | reverse complement strand
TTGGGAGTTGAAATTTTACTGGATTGTATGTTGGCAAGCGAACTTTTGCATTAGGGGTTGTTACTCTGCTGTCTAACAGTTACAGCAGAGTTATGGGCCATATATTAAGGATGTGCACTAAAGTTTGTGTTGCCAAAGTATTTCACTTGGGGTCTTAAGTTTTACAGAAAGGTGTAACAAGTTGATAACTTACAGATATGCGATAGGAGTTTTCACTCTGTTGTCATCCAATTACAGGGGACTTATGGGCTTATGGGCTTTGGATGCCTGTCACTCAATCTTGTGTTGCTCTCATCTCCCATGGTTTTCATTTGGAATATTGAAATTTTAAAGGAAGGTATATTGGCAAGTGAACTTGTGCACTGGGGTTTTAAGTCTGCTGTTGTGAAGTTACAGCAGAGCTATAGACCCTTTTCTTAGAATATGCTCAAAACTTTGTGTTGAGCATATCTGCAAATGTATTTTACTTTAGGTTTTGAAATTTTAAAGGAAATTTATTTGCTTGTGATATTTAAACTCTCATATTATACAGTCGCAGCAAAGTTATGGGTCTTTAACACTTTTTGTTGCACATATTTTCCATTGTAATTCAGTTTTACAGGAGGGTATATTAGCAAGTACACATTTGTGGGAGGGGTTTTACCTTTGCTATTGTCCAACTTCAGCAGAGTTACAGGCCTTTAACTCAGAATGTGCTTAAACTTTATGTTGCCTTTCTCTCCCAAAGTACTTCTCTTAATTTGTCAGGATGTAAACTTTTTTTTTTTTACTCTGCTGTCATCCATTTACAGCAGATTTATCTGCCCTTAATAGAAACGTGCACAAAACATGGTATTTCAGTTTGGGTCTTTAACCCTTTATAGACTCATTTTGACGCACTCAGTAGGTACCACATAAAGCCTGATCTGCAGAAAACCACAGTTAAATCTTACCAAATTTAAATATAAAATCCTCATTTCCAGACCACTGAGGAGCAGCGATCAGCATAAAACCTGATCAGCCTTTGCTCGCAGGCTGATCTGGTTTTATGCTGTTCGCATAGGTCTTTTCATGGTGTCCTCTATGAGGGAAATGGGTTAAATTTTTCATGATGGTATAGTATATTAGCAGGTGAAGTCATTTGCCCATGGGGGAGACATATGTTTTTGTCGAGCCTGCTTGTGGAAGCTATACAATTATATATAAGTCCCCATAATGTCCTCACAGTTTTTATGCATTTCTGGATTTGCTTTTCTGGTCTGTAACTAGACAGGGATTGCAGGATTTTCAAATAACAGCATAATGTAATAATAGCAGTCAATGAGACAGAGTGTTGTTGCAGAGTTGAGCTCAAAGCTTAAGTTCACACTTAGAAGTTGAAGGTCATGGAGCTGGACTTGGAATTTTAATCTGGTTGTTGCTGAAGATAATGTGGTTAAACCTGGGTTGTTTTAAAAAGGATAATGGAACTCTGATTAGCATTCTAGGTTCACCATGTCCCTTTGTGTAGAAATTACCTAGGATGATTTTGCTTTAAAATCATCAAAATTTGGAAAATGCATATAAATGTATTCAAAGCAGTATAAAATGAATGTATTAGTATTTTGCTACATCAGTTTACTTTGTTTAAAGTTTGCTAATGGTAATACATCATTCATTAAAGTGTGATCATGGTCCATCCAGTGATGGCGGGAATTTCATAGTGAATACAAGCCTTTTTGGACTTTGAGCAATCAGGCTTCTAACTCCAAGGCAATGGATGCTTGCATCTGCACTTAAGTCTTTTAAGGCATTTGAAGGACCATGATTATAATCTACAAATAATGGATGGATTACCTTGAAACAGGAAAACATTTGGAATTATCATTTCAAAAAGAGTAAATACTTTCAACAAAATTGTCATCAACACTTAAGAAGATCAGGTAACAGTTCAATCATTATGATACAAAATAGGTCAGATTTCTCAGTTGCAGTTGTAAAGATCTAGTTTAGCATATTCCATCTTCACGCAGATTCAATAATGATGCAACAGTGAGTGCCATATTCTTAATTGGTTTTCATTCAGTTGATTTCTGGTGAATTTGGCCCAAAATACCATCTTATTATGGAGATCTGTTTGTATCATTTGCCAATGCAAAATGTGTCAAATATCATTTAAATTAGAAAAAATCTTAGGTTTCAGAGCAGATAACTCAAATAATGGCAAACAACACCTCATAAGTTTTCAAAATGAATGTTCAGTACTTTATTCCCTGTCTCTGTACAAGATTTGCAGAAATTCTATGCAACATATTTTAAACTATGATCACTCATGCAAATATATTGTTGAGTTTATGGAGATAGGGCTCCTGTTACTACATGCTCTTAGGGTATCTGAGAGGCTCAGATTTATGCTGGTCAGAAAGTAGATCGACTGTCCAGTAGTGGGCAGTGTAGAGTCATCTGGGAGAAGCCGACCAGGGATTCTGTTGAGGCTGTCTGTCATCAGCTAGCATTATAAATCTTAGCATGTTTTGATGGGCTGATAGAGCACGCTATGTGCAATGCTAACATCCATATTTGGAGGCAAGTATAATAGCTCTGTCTGTCATAAATCTTAGCATGTTGTGGTAAGCTGATAGAGCACACCACGTGAGATGTTAACAACCATAAATGGGAGCTAGGGTAATAGCTCTGCAGGTCAAGTTGCCGAGCCCTTTGTCTAGCAAGGGACTGGTATATAAAGGGATGTTTCCCTTGTCACAGGGAGTTTTAATTTGTTTTTAGATCTATAGGCTTTTTAGATTTGGATTCTTTTGGACTTTTTAGACTGTTAGTTTCTTTTAGGTTAGGCTTTTGGGCTTTTTTGAGATTTGGGGCTGGATAAGATCAAAAATTCTAAGAAGATAGGAAGGAAGTTGGTAAAAGTGTGAAAGTTTAAATAAACATTGATTTGATGACTTTGATTTTAGTTATTAGATGTGATATTAAAAGTGTGAACTAAACTTCGTAGTTTGTTACTTAAGAAAAGCCCCTCCTACTTAGAGCAAATGAAAAATTGGTGGCAGTGGAAAAGAAGAAAAAACATAAAGACATATCAATTTCTTTAACCCTTTCCCTCATATAGACTCATTTTGACGCACTCAAAAGGTACCACATAAAGCCTGATCTGCAGAAAACCACAGTTAAATCTTACCAAATTTAAATATAAAATCCTCATTTCCAGACCACTGAGGAGCAGCGAACAGCATAAAACCTGATCAGCCTGCGAGTTACTCGCAGGCTGATCTGGTTTTATGTTGTTCGCATAGGTCTTTTCATGGTGTCCTCTATGAGGGAAAGGGTTAACCTATTTCCTCTTTTTTTAAAAAAAAAATATGAAATATATTTATAGTTTTAAACATAACACAACTTCTATAAGATCATTTGGTTTCAAATTTTGCACAATGACTTGTAATGAAATCACAAACATTAATAAGAAATAATATAAGAATCATTAATTTTTGTTGGGGAATAATTTTTGTTGATTTGAATGATTTAACAGTATAAATGAATAATTAGATTAAATATTGGATTGTGTTTTTGTAGTGCATGCATTTCCATTTTGTACTTTTCTATTGTAAATGTCTGGTTATGCATTCAGTAAAAGAACACATGTTAAAGGGTAAACAAATCAAACCTCTTTATTCCAGGGTCTGTTGTCATCCTTAAGACCATTCAAGCAGGATGAGGACTTCTCGTTGTCTCCTTTCAACTTGAGCTGCCTTATCATAGACACAAATGTTGGGTACAGGGCTGAGCTTAAAAACAAAGGTATGTTTGTTTTCATTTTTAGTTCAGCTTAAACTTATTTTTTATGTTGATTGGGAAACAAGTTCTTACAATTTATACTAATCCCTCTCAATGGTTCCTGTGTTGGACCAGTACTTTGCACCTGGGAAGGACCATGGAAAATTCTTACTTCCATGCAATGTTTCCACTCAAAAATTCATTATGTGCATTTCCCAGAAGAAAAAAAACAGCGCAAAGGGTCAGACCTTTTTCTAGGTGCCATTTGGGTCCAAATCTGACCAATTCGCAGTTAAAATTTCCAGTGTTAACTTTTTATGCCCCCATAGGTGGGCATATAGTATTCACACCATTCTTCCATCTGTCTGTCCGTCCGGATTTCGTTTCCACTCCATAACTCTGACATTCCTTGATGGATTTTGAAATTACTTGTCAGAAATGTTCACAACCATGAGACAATGTGTCAGTTGCAATCTTCAGGTCCGTAGCTTCATAGTCAGGGTCACACTTAGAGTTCAAAGGTCAAAAATGGGGTCTGTTTTTTGTATCTGCTCCATAACTCTGACATTCCTTGAGGAATTTTGAAATTACTTGGCAGAAATGCTCACCACCCTAAGGCAGTGTGTTGCACACATTCTCCAGGTCTGTAGCTCCAAGGACAAGGTCACACTAAGAGCTCAAAGGTCCGAAATGGGGTCTATTTATTTGTGTCTGCTCCATAACTGTGAAATATCTTGAAGGCTTTTTGAATTACAGGCAAAAAGTTCACTATCATGAAGCAATATGTTGTGCAATCCCAGGTCTGTAGCTCCAAGGTCAAGGTCACACTTAGAGTTCAAAGGGTTTGTATTTTGTGTCTGTTTCATATCTTTGTCACTCCTCAACAGATTTTGATTTTTTTTTTCATAAATGTGCACTGTAATGATACTACGTGTTGTATACAATACCCAGTTCATAGCTGAAAGGTCATGATCACAATAAGAGGTCAAGTGTCATAAGCCCTGATTGTGCATTGGTTTGCCCTCCGTCCAGCTGTCCAAAAATTGGGATGCTGTGATAACTTAAAAACCATATTATAAGCTAGCTCAGTGAAACTTGGTATATGAAGGCAATATGGAGATATATGCACCTCACTTTGCTATTTTTCTTGGATAAAAATACTGGTTGCTATGGTAACAGAAATAATCAAAATATGCATGACCAGTAGGGGACTAATGGTTCATTATATATATGATTCAAGCTATTTCGTACATGCATAATGCTGTATTGATTTCATTTTTATACCCCCCCGCAACGAAGTTAGGGGGGGGTATACTGGAATCAGGTTGTCCGTCCGTCCGTCCGTCCGTCTGTCCGTCCATCTGTCCGTCCGTCTGTCCGTCCGTCCGTCTGTAGACACAAAATTCTGCGGACTACTCCTCCTAAACTTCTGGAAGGATTTTGATGAAACTTGCTGGCAATGATCCTTAGACATTGTATTAGCGCGTTATCTATATAGCATTGAGTTACCTCCCCTATTTACCAAGTTATGCCCCTTTGATGATTTTTGCATTACAAACTTCTGCGGACTACTCCGCCTAAACTACTGGAAGGATTTTAATGATACTTGCTGTCAATGATCCTTAGACATTGTAGCAGCGCGTTATCTATATAGCATTGAGTTACCTCCCCTATTTACCAAGTTATGCCCCTTTGATGATTTTTGCATTACAAACTTCTGCGGACTACTCCTTCTAAACTACTGGAAGGATTTTGATGAAACTTGCTGGCAGTGATCCTTAGACATTGTATAAGCATTGAGTTACCTCCCCTATTTACCAAGTTATGCCCCTTTGATGATTTTTGCATTACAAACTTCTGCGGACTACTCCTTCTAAACTACTGGAAGGATTTTGATGAAACTTGCTGGCAGTGATCCTTAGACATTGTATAAGCATGTGTTAGTTATATAACATTGGATTACCTCCCTTTATTATAGTTATGCCCCTTTGATGATTTTTGCTTTACAATTTTCTGCAGACTACTCCTCCCATTGGATTACCTCCCTTTTTTATAGTTATGCCCCTTTGATGATTTTTGCTTTACAATTTTCTGCAGACTACTCCTCCTAAACTACTGGAGGGATTTCAATGAAACTTGCTGTCATTCAACCTTAGACATTGTAGTAGCGCTTTTTCTATATAACATTGGGTTACCCCCCCCCCTCCCCCTGTTTTAAAGATATGTCCCTTTGATGGTATTTGTTTTACAATTTTCTTCCATTGATAGATTTCAGTGAATCTTAATGATATTTATCCATAGACATAGGTATATCCATAGGTATGTGTTACAAAGGATCACTAGATTTCCATGTAGTTGGCACATATGTCCTCTGTATATTAAGATGGAGTGTTGCATACAAGAATTCTGATTTCATGCTCCAAAGCCATGTTTGACAAAAACACTTGCGGGGGGGTATTAGTAAGCCCTTAGGCGACAGTTCTAGTTAAAATTGTCAGGGAAAAGTCAAAAGAAATGTCAGGAAATTTTTCACAAAACCATGAATATGCACTTCAGGGGCATTTGTCACATCCTGTGACATATCTTGTTGGTTCCAATTTCGTAAGCTTTGCAAGAAATTTTCCAATGAAATGTGGAAATTTTGCATTCCCAAAATACATAAAAAAAATGGTTAGGGGGGCTATATACCCCTACTTTATTAAAATGTTAATTGCAGGCTATTATTATAAAATCATGCAGTAAGTGATTCACGTACATGATTGTATTTATCTTACACCTCTGTTACTGTTGATGTCAGTGCACAGTCAAAGGATAAAAGGTTTCATGTGATGATTATTTTTATGTTGGTTGACAGATGAGGATGATACCTCATTAGTTTTAATGATATTGCTTTTATGTCATAAATTAATTTCATTTAGTTAGAACGTTCAAAACAAAAAACATTTAATTGTGTGGACTGCAGGTATACAGACGATGGGATCAATATATTTGAATGCAGCACTCTCACAAGGACATGGTTTGATCATGTTTTGTGTCAGATTGTGAGATATCATGTTTATCATGTTCACGATGATGAAGTCATTAAATGTTAAATTTGAGAAAAATAAACTAGGGAGTTTGACTTCAGTTCTAACATGAGGAAAAAATTATGAACAACTATATGTGCTTCCCTGGATTGCATCAGTAGTTGAACAGTTGCTTAAGTAGGTGTACCTCTTCATTATGCAGATGACCTTGACTTTTGACCTGCTTTTGAATATAAAAGCCCCCAAAACCTGTCCATAATACTATCAGGTCTTGTTTAATTTTATTTTTAGCTCACCAGAGCACAACGTGCTCAAGGTGCGCTATTGTGATCACCTGTCGTCCGTTATGCAGTGTCAGCAGTTTCTATAAGACATCTCCTTTAAAACCACTGGATAGAAATTAAGGAAACTTGGCATGAATGATCCTTGGGTGGCCCTTCACTAAAGTTGCATAAATAAACTTGATCTGATCCATGAAGAACTCTGGTTGCCATGGCAAGCAAGATAATTAAAAAAAATATATATTTAAATATCATCTCCTCTGAAACCAATGGTCAGGATTTTATTTCATTTGGCACAGTGATGTCTGCTCTCTAACTTGAACAAACATGAACCAATCTTAACCATACTTGGTCACAATGTAGGCCTTTTTAGGCCCTTAATTGATGAAAAATTGTCAAATTAACAGTGTCCGCTTTCTGACTCGAACAAATGTAGACCAATCTTAACCGTACTTGGTCACAATGTATATGGGCACAATGTCTTATTTCCTTTCAATAACCAGCCACATTGCCCCAGACACTTCAGAGTTATCTCCATTGAATTGATGAAAAATGGTCAATTTAATAGGGTCCTCTTTCTTACTCAAACAAACATGAAATGATCTTCAACAGAGTTATCTCCATTGAATTGATGAAAAATGGTCAATTTAATAGGGTCCTCTTTCTTACTCAAACAAACATGAAATGATCTTCAACATATTTAGTCACGCTGTATATGGGCACAATATCTCAGTTCCTTGTGATAAACAGCCACATTGCCTCAGACACTCCAGAGTTGTGGCCCTTGAATTGATGAAAAATGGTCAGATAAACAGTGTCCGATCTCTAACTTGTAAACTGATCCTTACAAAACTTGGCCATAATGTATATTGGCACTCTTGTCTTGGTTCCTTTTGATAACTTGCCATATTGTTCCAGACACTCTGGAGTTATGGCCCTTTAATTGATGAAATATGCTAAATCATTTTTTTACTCAATTATGAACTGATCTTATCAAAACTTGGTCACAATTTGAATGTGCACAATATGGTTACTAGCTTTGGTAACCAGCCTAAATATCTTGAACACTCTAGAGTTATGGCCCTTTAATTGATGAAAAATACCAAAATTAACAGTGTCTGCTCTCTAACACTGACAAACCTGAACCAATCTTTACCAAACTTTGTCACAATGTGTATTGGCACAGTATCTCTGTCAAGTTCGAAAACCAGTCAGAATATTCCACCCTTGAATTGATAAAGTGGCAGGATGGGCGTATTTTACAATAACCAGTGCTCTTGTTATTTTTTGAAGAGGTAAAAAACTTATTGTGTTACATTTTGGCATTTTGTTTGTTACTTATTGGCTGCATAAAATGATGAAAGTAAACAGTCAATACAAAAACTTTGGGTGTCAGACCAGCACCAGGCGTGTAAGTTTAAATTATGACTGTGCAATAGATGTTACTTGTCATGATAAAGAAAACACAATGCCAATTTTGATTGGACTCGCCAAAAAAATGCAAGCAGCTAGAAAATGAACTCGCATAGTTTCTCTCTTTTGTGACTTTGCGAGTGTTTAAATAAGAGCCCTGTAACCTGGAGCTTTTTTTCTGTCACAATAAGGATTATCATTATGCAATAAAACTTAAGCATTGAATGTAATAAGTGTATTTCGAGCTTTAAATCTTGAATCATGCAATTTATCTAATCTAATTTCTAAATATTATTCTTTCTTTAATATTCATGGTAAAAAAAGTGTTGATTTATACTGAATGAAAATAATTTTTGTTCTAATTTGATTTTATGCACTAAACCTTGGAGTCAGATTCTTAATTGAAAAAAAAAAAGTTAACATAAAATGATCACCATACCTTTTATATTAAGCTGAAGATTCACAAAAATTGAGGCTGTATGCTCAAACCATTGAGACAGATCACATTCTGTTCTTTTCTGTCCACAGCAGCTGATGCCTCTGAGAACGTCAGGAACAGTAAATGACTGATTGAAGAAATTCTAGAAACTCTTGTGTTTTTACAAGTACATTAATCTTAAACTGCCTGTTTATACGCCGCCGGAGGCGGTCGTTTATTGGCGTCATCTTCTCCGTCTGTCCGTCCGTCCGTACGTACGTACGTCCGTACGTACATACGTCCGTACGTCCATATCTTGTGAACGCAACTCCTCCGACATTTCTGAATGAATTTTTTCAAAACTTGGTCAATGTCATTACTATAATGGGTAGATGTGCATGAAGTGGCGATTTTCCGGTTCATTGATTTTTACAAGATTTGTGTCCCTTGAAACTTAGTCTCTGTAGCTGATTGATACTGCAGCCTTGTGAACGCAACTCCTCCTACATTTCTGAATGAATCTTTTCAAAACTTGTTCAATGTCATTACTATAATGGGTAGATGTGCATGAAGTGGCGATTTTCCGGTCCATTGATTTTTACAAGATTTGTGTCCCTTGAAACTTAGTCTCTGTAGCTGATTGATACTGCAGCCTTGTGAACGCAACTCCTCCTACATTTCTGAATGAATCTTTTCAAAACTTGTTCAATGTCATTTCTATAATGGGTAGATGTGCATGAAGTGGCGATTTTCCGGTCCATTGATTTTTAGCTCACCTGAGCACAAAGTGCTCAAGGTGAGCTTTTGTGATCGCCCTTCGTCCGGCGTCCGTCGTCGTGCGTCGTCCGTCGTCAACAATTTGCTTTAAACGACATCTTCTCTGAAACCACTGGATAGAATTTAATGAAACTTGGCAGGAATGTTCCTTGGGTGAGGCTCTACAAAAGTTGCTAAAATTAAGTTGATCCATGAAGAACTCTGGTTGCCATGGCAACAAAAAGAAAAATAATTTGAAAACTTTAAAAATCATCTCCTTCAAAACTACTGGCCAGATTTCAAAATAAATTGGTACAGATGTTCCTTGGGTCAACCTCTACCAAAGTTGCTAAAATTATTCCGATCCGTAAAAAAACATGGCCGCCAGGGGCGGGGCTTATTTGCCTTATATGTATATAGAGAAACCTTTAAACAACATCTCCTCTGAAACCACTGGACAGAATTTGATTAAACTTGGCAGGGATGATCCTTGGGTCAACCTTCACAAAAGTTGCTAAAATAAACTTGATCCATGTAGACTCTGGTTGCCATGGAAAAAAAAAAAAAAAAAATTTAAAAATCATCTTCTTCAAAACTACTTGCCAGATTTTAAAATAAATTGGTACAGATGTTCCTTGGGTCAACCTCTACCAAAGTTGCTAAAAAATTTCCGATCCGTAAAAAACATGGCCGCCAGGGGCAGGGCTTATTTGCCTTATATGTATATAGGGAAAACTTTAATCAACATTTCCTCTGAAACCACTGGAAAGAATTTGATTAAATTTGGCAGGAATGATCCTTGGGACAACCTTCACAAAAGTTGCTAAAATAAACTTGATCCATATAGAAATCTTGTTGCCATGGCAACAAAAAGAAAAAAAAAATGAAAACTTTAAAAATCATCTTCTTCAAAGCTACTGGCCAGATTTTAAAATAAATTGGTACAGATGTTCCTTGGGTCAACCTATTTATCTCAGGTGAGCGATTTAGGGCCATCATGGGCCTCTTGTTACAAGATTTGTGTCCCTTGAAACTTAGTCTCTGTAGCTGATTGATATTGCAGCCTTGTGAACGCAACTCCTCCTACATTTCTGAATGAATCTTTTCAAAACTTGGTCAATGTCATTACTATAATGGGTAGATGTGCACGAAGTGGCGATTTTCCGGTCCATTGATTTTTACAAGATTTGTGTCCCTTGAAACTTAGTCATTGTAGCTGATTGATATTTCAGCTTTGTGAATGCAATTTCTTGTATGTTTCTGACCTATTCTTTTCAAAACTTGGGCAATGTCATTACTATACTGGGTAGATATGCACAAAGCAGGGATTTTGATTTTCATCAATATTTGCAATAGTTATGCCTTTCTAAACATGGTCTCTTGAAAACACAACCCAAGTTTCTAAACAGGTAAAAGTGCATAAAGCAGGGATTTTCTGGTACAGTGATTTTTTGCAAGAGTTATGCGGAGAAAGAAAAAAGGATTCATATTGATACTGCTCTTTGACCTATTGTCATATTGGAAGCATTTTTAGGGTTCTATCTCTGTTCAGCTAAATTAATTGGTCTTACAGACTTCATTATGAGCTTATGCTTACAGAAATGTTAAAAGCAATAATTAAAAGACCCCTCTTGGTCTTTATATTTTGTGGCGGCATATATTGTGGCATCACTGGCACTCTTGTTTATTTATTGCAGTGCTTGACCTGTGGTTTGTGGCCTACATGGCAGCAGGTATCATCATTTTTGTCTCAGCCAAGACCTGGAGTCAGTAAGTACTGTTGTAAAAGTCCTTCACTTAAACCCTTTACCTCATGAATATTCTTGACTGAATGAATATTAATTAACTGAACTTAAAATGGTATATGAAATTATGTATTTTTTCTTAGCCACTTCGACTGTGTAGAAACTGAGCTACAGTATGGTATGAGCAAATAAAGGATTCTATTCTGATTGCATATGCATCAAAATGAGTCTCTATGAAGTAAAGGGCTAAAAGTGTGTTGTATGTTACTATACTACATGTACTCAAAAAATAAAAAGGGGCTGATTTTTGCCAAGCTGGCTTGCGGTTGTTATGCCATGTACTGGCATTCTAGTATATGTTTTTATGCTCACCGAAGGTGACGCATATAGTCGCCGCTTCGTCCGTCCGTTCGTCCGTCTCACTTTCCTTGTCCGGACTATTTCTCAGGAACTAACGGCTTGAATTCAACGAAACTTTATGGGAAGCTTTATTACCAAGAGGAGATGTGCATATCGTCAGCATGACCCGGTTCCTAAATTTTTCAAAGAGTTATGGCCCATTGACTTTTTGGCCTATAGTACATATTGCATGATTCTTGTCCGGGCTATTTCTCAGGAACTAACGGCTTGAATTCAACGAAACTTTATGGGAAGCTTTATTACCAAGAGGAGATGCGCACATCGTCAGCATAACCCGATTCCTAAATTTTTCAAGGAGTTAAGGCCCCTTGACTTTTCGGCCTATAGTACATATTGCATGATTCTTGTCCGGGCTATTTCTCAGGAACTAATGGCTTGAATTCAACAAAACTTTATGGGAAGCTTTATCACCAAGAGTAGATACGCATATCGTCGGCGTGACCTGGTTCCTCAATTTTTCACAGAGTTATGGCCCCTACTACCATGTTGTTGACTGATATTCATGTCATTTGCCTAATTTAACAGGAGATATCATTTAAACAAAACCCCACAAAATTCAATATGCTAGTAATGTCAATCATAATCATGTCAGCTAATTGTTGTTTAGGCCATTATACACTATTTCAAATATCCAGTCATATGTCAAGAGTGTTGGTTAACCTCTTTGATATGAGCACACATTGAAATGTATGACTTAATTTTCAGTAGTATAAAACTTAAAAAAAATCAATGAAAGATCTGATGAGTAACACGTATTATTATATTAAATAGTAAACTGTTACCAAGTCTCCAAATTAGAGTTGGTAAAACATCTCATCTGATGAGGAGAATAGATATGATTTAGGAATGGGGATTTCAACAGCTTTGAGCTGAAAGGTCCTAAGTAAAATTTTGGGGATGGGGCCAGACCCCTGTGTGATCTTGGGGGACACCAAAGTATTTACCATTTTATCTTCTGTCTCATCAAAAGGAACAAGAATATATAATATGGTTTACTGTTTAGAGAGTTAAGAGCTTTTTTTTTACCTTTTTTTATGCTCACTGAAGGTGACGCATATAGTCGCCGCTTTGTCCGCCCGTTCGTTCGTTCATCCGTCACACTTTCCTTGTCCGGACTATTTCTCAGGAACTAACGGCTTGATTTCAACAAAACTTTTTATGTGAAGCTTTATTACCAAGAGGAGATGCGCATTACCTGGATTCTATACATGATAAGCATGTGCTGATCCCATTCCGGTCCTTAACATATCCTCCCACCCATTGACCAAGGCCTTATTTGTAACAATGACGTTCTTCGGGGAGCATCTGTCAGTTCTACTGACTTTCTTGTTGTTTGTGTGTGTTCATGTGTATGTGTGCATAATTATATGGATTTTGTTTGGGCTGAAACTTTGTTATGGATAGTCTGATTTTACATATATATATATATATATATATATATATATATATATATATATATATATATGTAAAAAATGTTCACTTTGATGGGACTGTCTATTACATGACCCTGCAGTGCATTCAGTAACAGTTGATTCCCTGCTTGCAGTCTATACACTGTTAGTTACACAGTTTCTTGACAGGGTACATGACCTAGCGGCTCGGGTGACATGACTTTCCTCACCCGGTGTAACAGCCCAGATTTTCCCCCCAGTCAGTTTTTTCCCCGGGGAAAAACTTGACTAGTCAGGTTTTTTCCCCCCTGTCATGTAGATTGAGCATGAAGTCGGGGAAAATTCTGGCCCACAGAGATTCAGATAGGATCGGCCCTTCGGTCCAGGGCCGATAAAAGCTACAGATGACCGGAAAAAATAAACTCAGTATGCCCATGGGGCTGATAAAAATACATTTCATCAGACAATGTGACCGACAAATGTCTGTACCGGAGGTAAATTTAATTAATTTTCAAATACCCGTTACTTCTTGAGACTTGAATTGACGCAGTCGGTTTTAACAGCATAAAAGTTCCTTATCGGCAAAAAAGACTAAATAGCATTGTTGCTGTTGAAACTTTAATCATACTACAATCTATATAAAAAATGTGTTTGTTCTGAAAATAATTACATTAGAAACGATTTTTGATACATGGGGTCGCCGGTTTGTATGCATGTTAATAGGACTCGTACTTTGTGAGAATTTCTACCACCGGAAAGATCGATATTTTCCACAGTTTTTACATATAAGTATCTTTCTTTTTCATAATTACAGGATTCTTAAAAATTAAATACATATATCAATAAAAAAAATCAGGAATATGACTAATTAAATTGAATGATGCATGTCAGGTTTCGTTTTCTTTTCTTCATGCTATTCAAGTTCTATCCAATGGAAAATTACCTATGCAAATTTATTCTTCTCGTGCTATTTCTTTTTAAACAATAGCGTCTGTCTATAAAAATAACCAATAGCATTGTCAGATACCATAAATCACGTGCCACAAGACGTTGTCATTTGATTGTCTAAACAAGTGTCGTTAAAACCGGAAATCGGTGAGTCTTCTAAGAAATAAACAGGCCGTTATAAAATGTCGGCAAGAAACTGTTAATGATGTTTGAAAAACAAAGAGTAGATAAGGAATCAAAGGATGTCGATCTATTATTGGGGGAATAAAAAATATATACTTGTAATTGATTTGTCAGCACTTTAAAATTAGATTGTATTTATAAGAACACGACTGTCGCAGAATGGAAAATCATTCTGACGAGTCTGATTTTTCAGATTCTGGCCTATTCAGTTTTTTCCCCCTGTCATTAAGATTATGGGGATGGTGGGGAAATTCTGGACCAGTCAGTTTCCCCCCAATCTGATATTTTTACGCAAGATGGTGGGAAAATTCTTGACCAGTCAGTTTTTTGCCCCCTGTCATGCAGATTGAGCATGAAGGTGGGGAAATTCTTGACCAGTCAGTTTTTTCCCCCTACTAAATTTTAAAAGGGGTGGGGAAACACACACACACACACACACACACACCCCCATGTCATTTAGATTGTTGGGAAAATTCTGGCCTATTCAGTTTTTTTCCCCCTGTCATTAAGATTATGGTGATGGTGGGGAAATTCTGGACCAGTCAGTTTTTTCCCCCAATCTAATATATTTATGCAAGATGGTGGGGAAATTCTTGACCAGTCAGTTCCCCCCCCAAATTTTTGACCAGTCTGTTTTTGCCCCCCTATCTTATATATTGTGCATGGTGGTGTGGAAATTCTGGCCTAGTCAATGTCAATTTTTCCCCCCTTGCAGTTTAAAAAGGACAAAAACGAATTAAAAGCTGAGAACAGTTGCGTTATGACTACTTAAATTATTAGCTAAAAATATAAAAAGAAAAAATAAGAATTGGTATACAGATATACACATTCACCATTTTTATGCAAATAAGTCCATTTACTGGCAAGAAAATATAAGATGGGGGGGGGAAACTGACGAAATAAAACTTCCCTATTGACATGCACTATTTTAGAAGAGAAAAAACTGACTAGGCCAGAATTTCACCACCATCACACACAATCAACATGACAGGGAGGGAGAAACTGATTGGTTCAGAATTTCCCCACCATCTCGCACAATATTTTGGATAGGGGGGTAGTCCAGAATTTCTCCACCATCAATACAATCTAAATGACGGGAAAAAACTGACTATGCCAGAATTTCCCCACCATCAAGCACAATACAGTAAAACTTTGTTCGCTCGACACCCGCACGCTCGCCTACCATGTGAAGGTCGAACATATTTTTCGGTCCTGGCAAATTCCCTATTTATTTAAACTAAATATACAACCCTTGGCTCGACCACTGATTGCTCGATGGCTCGTCACTATCATACTGTTCCTTGGTTGATCTTATAGCATAAACAACAATAGTTGGCTCGAACACTTCCTGTATAATAGTCCGTGTGTCTCAGAAGCTTTGAAATTATCAGTGCGTCTAGGTCATTTTGATTTTCGTCAGGACGGTTCTCACCTTTCTGGCACGTGACTGCTAATCCTTTGTTCAATCAATTAGGCTAAACAAACTGAGAACATGTGGTCGGCCAATTAAAGCATATAATCGGACTTAAAGAAACTTAATTGCATTTACATAATTATTCGGCGATTGGCCTAGAATTATTAAGTGCAAACTGGCATATAGAAATACTATAATGTATTGAAAACGCTCTCCAAGCAAGAGTTGACGATGTTAATATTGCTTCATACAATTCGTCATTGAATTATCTCTGAATTAATCGTCATTTCTGTTTCCGCTCAGTAAGAAAGAAAACAAACTCACTAATCACATTTTATTTATAAAGATAAGACAGCAATGTTAGAATTTACGTGCACATGTTTTTCACAAATATACAGATAAATAGAACAGAGAAAACTGTTTAACAATCTTGAAATTGACTGGTGAAATTAACGATATGGAATTCATGCACATGTTTATGAGTACATTTTGCTACATGACTTGGCTTGAACAACCGATGGCTCACCCTTTTTTTTTCAGTCCCTAGCGTGTTCGAGCGAACAAAGTTTTACTGTATATTGGATAGGGGGGAAAAAACAGACTAGGCCAGAATTTCCCCACCAGTTACACAATATATTGGATAGGGGGGAAAAAACGGACTGGTCCAGAATTTCCCCACCATCACGCTTAAAAATATTAGATAGGGGGGAAGAAACTGACTAGACCAGAATTTCCCAACCTACATACACAATCTTTATCGCCGGGGGAAAAAAACTTACTAGGCCAGAATTACCCCATCATCAGGCACAATCTTTATGACAGGGGGAAAAAACTGACTAGTCCAGAATTTTTCCCACCATCTCGCACAATATTTTAGATAGGGGGGGAAACTACGGCCAAATTTCTCCACCATTAAGGAAAAAACGGGCCAGAAATTCCCCACCATCTAGCACAATATATTGGATAGAGGGGAAAATACTGACTGGTCCAGAATTTCCCCAACATCAATACAATCTAAATGACAGGGGGGGAAAAACTGACTAGGCCAGAAACATGACAGGGGGAAAAAAAAAACTGACTGGTCCAGAATTCCCCACCATCTTGAACAATATTCAGTAAAACCTCACTCTGCAACCAACTTATTTTGTCACGACCAACTCAAAATTACGGGCACATTTTGTCGGACCCGAATTGTTCTTTATATGTTTCAATGGTCGCTCACCTCATTAAAGCAGGCAACTCAAAATTGCGTAAAAAGACCACTAAAATCTGACCAAATCGTAAAATTAGTCTTCTTTTGACTTCAATAATGCGAACGATGGTCCTGTGAAAAAGTTGATTCAAGTTGTCATTTTATGACACCTGGTTTCCAGTACAGGTGAAGGTCGCATGTGCCGTAATTCGGATGTTTTGATAACACGGTAGATAAGATTTGATGGAGAGTGAATACAATGGGTGAGATGGGGAATATTACGTAACAAAGAGCAATCTTGGGATCTAGGGATGTATTTCCTGTCAAGCTAACGGATATTCGTTATATGTCCAGATGAGCTGCCCCTGATTAGCAGTAACAATCACCATGACACGTTTCGATTGTCTAAAGTTTTGACAGTCGTTTATTGGCACGAAGACTTCCCACGAAAACTTGACTTAAATAGAATTAGATATCCCGTCCTATTAGTCAATCAGTTTCATAACTACTTTCCAAATACTTTAATTTAAAACTGAAATCAAACGTTAAGATCTTTAAATTCAAAAGAAATTGTCATGAATCAAAACAGCACGGGGAAAAGTCGGAGGCAACTGAATGATAAAAAAGCTTATTACTACAACAATTGAATAAGAATTAACTTGATAATTATAGGAAAATTAGAGAAATTTAAAATGGTTTGACTTTTATCGGCATGATATGACCATAGATTTTATTTTTAAATGTGAAAAAAAAAGTTTTATAAAACTTTTCAGGACTACATTTCTTAACAAAACTTTCTAAAAACATTTGATTCAAGAGATGTTATTTTCATCTATCAAATTAAAAAAAAAAGTATTGACTTTGATCAACATTGAAATGAAATATTTATGAAAAGACCATAACTCAATAATGAGACCAACTCAATAATAAGACCACTTTCAGATGGACCCAAAAGTGGTCTCATTATCGAGGTTTTACTGTATTAGATAGGGGAACAAAACTGACGATCCAGAATTTCCCCACCATCTTGCTTAAAAATATTAGATAGGGGAAAAAAACTGACTAGACCAGAATTTCCCAACCTCCATTCACAATCCTAATCGCAGGGGGAAAAAACTCACTAGGCCAGAATTTCCCCACAATCAGGCACAATATTTTGGATAGGGGGGAAGAAACTGACTGGTCCAGAATTTCACCACTTACACAAGTAATATTTTGGATAGCAGAGAAGAAACTGACTAGGCCAGAATTTCACCAACATCATGCACAATCAACACAACAGGAGGGAAAAAACTGATTAGTCCAGAATTTCCCCAAAATCTTGCATAATTTTTTGGATAGGGGGGAAAAAACTGACTGGTCCAGAATTTCCCCACCTTTATGCACAATCTACCTGACAGGTGGGAAAAACTTACTAGGCCAGAATTTCCCCACTATCAGGCACAATATTTTGGATAGGGGGGAAGAAACTGACTGGTCCAGAATTTCACCACTTAGAAGTAATATTTTGGATAGCAGAGAAAAAACTGACTTTGCCAGAATTTCACCAACATCATGCACAATCAACACAACAGGAGGGAAAAAACTGATTAGTCCAGAATTTCCCCAAAATCTTGCATTTTTTTGGATAGGGGGGAAAAAACTGACTGGTCCAGAATTTCCCCACCATAAATACAATCTGAATGACGGGGGAAATAACTGACTAGGCCAGAATTTCCCCACCATCTTGCACGATATATTGGATTGGGGGGAAAAAACTCACTAGGCCAGATTTCCCACATCAGGGGAAAAAACTGACTAGGCCAGAATTTCCCCCACCATCAGGCACAATCAACATGACGGGGGAAAAAACTGATTGGTCCAGAATTTCCCCACCATCTCGCATATTTTTTTGGATAGGGGGGAAAAAACTGACTGGTCCAGAATTTCCCCACCATCAATACAATCTGAATGACAGGGGGGAAATAACTGACTAGGCCAGAATTTCCCCACCTTCATGCTCAATCTACATGACAGGGGAGAAAACACTGACTGATCCAGAATTTCCCCACCATCTTGCTTAAAAATATTAGATAGGGGGGAAAAAACTGACTAGACCAGAATTTCCTAACCTACATTCACAATCTTAATCGCAGGGGGAAAAAACTCACTAGGCCAGAATTTCCCCACTATCAGGCACAATCTTTATGACAGGGGGGGGGGGGGGGGGGGGGTACGAGTATTGGAGCGGATGATAGCCAGAATTCACCACCATCAGGCACAATCAACACAACAGAGGGGAAAAAACTGATTGGTCCAGAATTTCCCCACCATCTCGCACAATATTTTGGATAGGGGGGGAGAAACTGACTGGTCCAGAATTTCCCCACTTAAAATTTTGGATACGAGAAAAAAACCGGAAAATTTTTCACGCACAATCAACATGACGGGGGTCCAGAAATTCCCAACCATCTTGCACAGTATATTGGATAGGGGGGGAAAAACTGACTGGTCAAGAATTTCCCCACCATTACGAACAATCTTTACGACAGGGGGGAAAAAACTGACTAGGCCAGAATTTCACCACTTACACAAGTAATATATTGGATAGCAGAGAAAAAACTGACTGGTCCAGAATTTCCCCACCTCAGAAACCTTAAAAAAAAGGGGGAAAAATTTCCCGGGGAAAAATCTGACTTGTCAGTTTCTTCCCCGGGGAAAAACCTGACCAGTCAGTTTCTTCCCCAGGGAAAAACCTGACCAGTCAGTTTTTTCCCCGGGGAAGAAACTGACTAGGGAAAAACTTGACTGTTACACCGGGAATAAATAGTCATGTACTCTGTCAGGAAACTGTATAACTGATTTATTATACTGCAAAGTTCAGTCCAATTTCTGCATTATACCTATGATGCATTGCATAGATATACACAGTTTACTGACCAATCAGAAGAGAGAATTTTACATTGCAGTATAATAATGCAATATGACAGGGGTGCAAGTGCTCATGTAAGTGAGTGTTAACGTAACTGAAAACAGGGCAGGTCTGTACTTCAAGGTCAAGGTCACCATTCAAGGTCATACTTACCCATAGTAGTTAAAATTTCAATTATGCAGATTGTAGATGGGTACAAATGTTCATGGGAAGGTGTGTCATGGACATGATGATCCAAGTTGACAGTGAGTATGAATTAGAAGGAGAAAAGTCAAGATTCATATTTTTGTACCTTTGTGCAGTCAGACACGATTTCATTTCATTGGATGACAGTACCCAGCAAAAGGCTCTGCCATACAAATGACTTTCACACACAGTAGGCAATCCTTTTACTCCACGTAGATTCATTATGACACATTGGCAGAACAGAGAAGACCCAGATCAGACAGCTCCTTTCAGGGTCTCCTCTGTTTGCTCATACATAATTGTAGCCCATATTTAGCATAGTCTGCATGGCAAAGAAAAAATCACCCTTTCATATACCACTTTAAAATCAGTCACTAAATATTCACCAAGTCATGAGTTTGTATATAAATATTCATGAGATAAAGGGTAAAACAAATGGATTGGTTTGCATGGTCTTCAGTCCTCAGTCACATTCAACATGTCAGTATGTATAGAAAGTCTTATGTCTTATGTGGATAATGTCAGTCATGCAATGTTCTGGATCTCCAGGCTGTGTTATCATCGTCCATCCGTCGTCCACAATTAGTTTGTTTGCACTCTAGCATCTTCATTTCTTCAGCAATCATCTTCAAACTTTATGACAATGTATATTAAGATAATATCTCGGCCAAGTTCGATTATGGCTCATATCGGCCTATTAGGTCAGGAGTTATGCCCCTTTTATATTCAAAAATGCCAGATTTCACTTTGTTTTTCACTCTAGCATCTTTATTTCTTAAGCAATCATCTTCAAATTTTATGAGTTATGCCCCTTTAAATGTTTAAATTTGTGTGTTTAAAGCCATAATCTCTCAAGTCGAGTTTGACTTCAAATTTTGACCACAGGCACTGTTTAGTTTGTGGAATGGAAATGATCTTATGGATTATGTATTCAAAACAACTATGCTATAATTTAGTAACTTGTACAGGCAATGAAGGCAGTTTTTCTCATATGAGTGTCTTTAGGGCCATCTTGGCCCTCTTGCTTAAATAGTTACGAAAAATGGAGCAAATGCTCCATTTATCATAGTGTTTTCAAATATAAAATTTGCAACAAGACTCAAAATGTTAGTCTCAGTTAATGAGTTAAATTTAATTCTACACATCAAACAGCTGTCTTTAATATGGTATCTTTTTAGCTCACCTGAGCACTTGTGCTCGGGTGAGCTTTTGTGATCGCCTTTTGTCTGTCGTGCGTCGTCAGTCATCCGTCGTCAACAATTGCTTGTGAACACTCTAGAGGCCACAGTTTTGGCCCAATCTTCATGAAACTTGGTCAGGATGTTTGTCTACATGATATCTCGGATGAGTTCGAAATTGGGTCATGTGGGGTCAAAAACTAGGTCACTAGGTCAAATCTTAGAAAAACCTTGTGAACACTCTACAGGCCACAGTAATGGCCCAATCTTCATGAAACTTGGTCAGGATGTTTGTCTACATGATATCTCGGATGAGTTCGAAATTGGGTCATGTGGGGTCAAAAACTAGGTCACTAGGTCAAATCCTTGAAAAACCTTGTGAACACTCTAGAGGCCACAGTTTTAGCCCAATCTTCATAAAATTTGGTCAGGATATTTGTCTACATGATATCTTGGATGAGTTTTATATTGGGTCATGTGGGGTCAAAAACTAGGTCACCAGGTCAAATCTTAGAAAAACCTTGTGAGCACTCTACAGGCCACAATTTTGGCCCAATCTTCATGAAACTTGGTCAGGATGTTTGTCTACATGATATCTCAGATGAGTTTGAAATTGGGTCATGTTGGGTCAAAAACTAGGTCTACAGGTTAAATCTTAGAAAAACCTTGTGAACACTCTAGAGGCCACAGTTTTGGCCCAATCTTCATGAAACTTGGTCAGGATGTTTGTCTACATGATATCTCGGATGAGTTCGAAATTGGGTCATGTGGGGTCAAAAACTAGGTCACCAGGTCAAATCTTAGAAAAACTTGTGAACACTCTAAGGCCAAGTTTTGGCCCAATCTTCATAAAATTTGGTCAGGATGTTTGTCTACATGATATCTTGGATGAGTTCGAAAATGGGTCACATGGGGTCAAAAACTAGGTCACCAGGTCAAATCTTAAAAAAACCTTGTGAACACTACAGAGGCCACAGTTTTAGCCCAATCTTCATGAAAAATGGTCAGGATGTTTGTCTACATGATATCTTCGATGAGTTCGAAAATGGGTAATATGGGGTCAAAAACTAGGTCACCAGGGCAAATCTAAGGAAAACCTTGTGAACACTCTAGAGGCCTACTTTTTTGTCCCAGTCTTCATTAAATTTAATATGAATGATGACAGCATGAATTCCCAGTTGAGTGCAAATTCAGGTAGGATCAATATGTAGGTCACTTAGTCAAATGTTAGAAAAACACTTTTAGATGCCAGATTTTTTGTCATTATGCCTAACACAGCCATCTTACTCAGGTGAGCGACACAGGGCCATCTTGGCCCTCTTGTTTATAGAAAGAGTCATTATGAAGAGGCTTCCACGTGCAATAGACAATGTAAAGTTACAAATCTATTAAACATTTGAATTGTACAAAGTACTTGTTCTGTATTATGTATCAGATACAATAGATATTAACCCTTTCCCTCATAGAGAATACCATGAAAAGACCTATGCGAACAGCATAAAACCAGATCAGCCTGCGAGTAACTCGCAGGCTGATCAGGTTTTATGCTGTTTGCTGCTCCTCAGTGGTCTGGTAATGAGGATTTTACAATTAAATTTGGTAACTTTTGAGTTTGGCTTTCTGCAGATCAGGCTTTATGTAGTACCTATTGAAAAGTTAATGACATTATTAATAGAAACATTGAAGCTTATAACTGGCCAGTACAACATTTGAGTTACATTCCTTAAAAGTCCACTTTCTAATATCATTTCCAGATGAAACTTTACAACTATGTTGTTTTAATGATGGTGGCTATTGATCAGTACCAGGTCCGATTTCTATACGAACAGCAATATGAAAAAGTCAAGTTTGGGTTCAATGGTTATGTCTTTAATTGTTACTCTATTAATAAATGTGCCCCTCTTTAATAATAAGGCCCCCCTTTAAATAAAAGGAATTAGAAAAAACTTCCTCTATTTTGGTCACTATTAAAGCATACATGCCATTGTCACAATAATGCAGCGCCCATAGGATCAGTTTCTGTATTATTTTGACATGAATTTAGTGGATACTGTATTAGTTATACTACAGACAAAAGAGTGGCGATATGATTCAGACATACAAGATCATGACAGGGAAGGACAGAGTGGAACAGGAGAAATTACTACCATTTGCCGTTGCAAACAACTTAAGGTCACAGCAAGAAGTTGGCTTAGAAACACAGTTGCCTAACCACAGGAAGTATTCCTTTGGAATGAGTGTATTATTTAAAACAAGTGGAAAAGTTTATGAGTGGCAGTCGGTGCTATCAATTACTTTTAAAAATTAAGCAGGACAGATATTCAGGCAGACAGAAGACCAGAGCAAGAGTTGCACACTCCATGGCCTCTGTCCTGTAGATAACAAAATTTTTAAAATGCGATTCCTCTGACACGTTTCAAAAGAAAGAAAACAGCATTTGCCATCATCCAAACATGTGTCATAGAAGCACATTTAAAAATCAGTAAAAATCCATTAAAATCTTGATGTCAGAGACGCTCTTGACATGTGTGCCTGGTACTCGGTATCGCTTAACATGTGGTATAGCATGCACAGGTAACTAACCTTTAATTTTTTTTTGGCCTTTATATATATAGCCTGTAACACTCCTCAAACTTTGTACATGCAACTTCTCTTTACTAAAGTTTACCCATAATACTAACCTTAGTATTTAGTAGTGCACAATAGATGGATTTTGTGCTTACATGAAACTGTCAAGAATTATTGCCCTTTCACAGTTTTTCTTTTTTTAAAAGGTTATGTAAGCAGAACCTTGTGAACACAGCTTTTCTTACACTGGAGGAGGGATTTGGATCAAACTTACCAACATTTTACCTTTATATATAGTTGTGCTTGGATGCTGCTTGTTGTGTTCACATGAACATTTAAAAAGTGTTTTAAAAGCATTTGTTACATTTTTAGCTCGACTTTTCGAAGAATGTGAGAGCTATTGTAGTCGCCCTGGCGTTGGCGTCGGCGTTGCAGCTTTTGGTTAAAGTTTTGCATGCAAGTTATTATCAACCTTATATCTCAATAACCATATATGGTATTGACTTGAAAGTTTCTAAATATGTTCAGGGGCATCAGACAACCAAGGAGGATAACTCTTGACTGAATTTAATATGAATTATGGCCCCTTTTTAACTAAGAAATTTTGGTTAAAGTTTTGCATGCAAGGAATTTCATGCTTATATAACCAGGCATGGGGTTTGATTTGAAACTTCTTTAATGTGCTCAATGGTAACATACTATAGTGACAATTAGTTTTTTACTGCATATAATGCAGATTAGGCCACTTTTTGACTTAAACTTTTTAGCTCACCTGAGCATAGCTCAGGGTGAGCTTTTTGGATACTTGATTGTCCGTCGTCCGTCAACAATTTTGATGTTTACACACTAGAGGCCACAATTTTGATCCAATCTTCCTCAAACTTGGTCAGAATGTTTGTCTTGATGATATCTTGAACCCTTTCGAAAATGGGTCAGGTTGGATCCAAAAGTAGGTCAGTAGGTCAAATCTTAGAAAAATCTTGTTTACACACTAGAGGCCACAATTTTGATCCAATCTTCCTCAAACTTGGTCAGATTGTTTGTCATGATGATATCTCAAACCAGTTTGAAAATGGGTGGGGCTGGACAGAAATGTAGGTCAGTAGGTCAAATCTTAGAAAAATCTTATTTATACTCTGAGGGCAACATTTTTGGTCCAATCATCCTCAAACTTTGGCAGAATGTTTGTCATGATGGTATCTTTTGTGGATGGGGTCAGAAAATTCCTGAACATTGTTTCACCTCATCATCTTAATTCTAAAGCAATCTGTTTTGTACAGGCAATGAATGATACTTTTCTCAGGTGAGCGATCTAGGGCCATCTTGGCCCTCTTGTTGGTTAAAGTTTTGCATGCAAGCTACTATTCAGCTTCTATCTCAGAAATTGTTTATAATAATGACTAGAAAGTTAAGGAGTGTGTTCAGGGGCATCAGAAAACAAAGGAGGATAACTCTTGGACTGAATTCTATACAAATTATGGCCCTTTTCTGACTTGGATACTTGGTTACAGTTTTGCTTGGTTAAAGAGTTATTATGCTTATGTCTAAGTAACTAGGCATGGGATTGATTTTAGACTTCATAAACCTATTTAGGGATATTAGACTATCAAGGTATATCATTTTTAGCTCGACTATTCGTAGAATATGAGAGCTATTGTAGTCACCCTGGCGTCGGCGTTGGTGTTGCAGCTTTTGGTTAAAGTTTTGCGTGCAAGTTACTATCAACCTTATATCTCAATAACCATTTATGGTATTGACTTGAAAGTTTATAAATATGTTCAGGGGCATCAGACAACCAAGGTAGATAACTCTTGACTGAATTTAATATGAATTATGGCCCCTTTTTAACTTAGAAATTTTGGTTAAAGTTTTGCATGCAATAGAAAATTTGGTTAAAGTTTTGCGTGCAAGCTACTATCTAGTTTGTATCTCAATAACCATTCATGGTATTGACTTGAAAGTTTATGAATATGTTTAGGGGCATCATACAACCAAGGTAGATAACTCTGATGGAATTTACAAATTATGGCCCCTTTTTAACTTAGAAATTTTGGTTAAAGTTTTGCATGCAACATACTCTCATGCTTATATCTCAGTATCAAGCATGCGATTGATTTGAAACATCTTTAATATGTTTAGGGGTATCATGCTTTCATGGTAGATAACTCTTGATAGAATTTGTTACAAATTATTGCCCCTTTTAAACTTAGAAATTTTGGTTAAAGTTTTGCATGCAAGGTACTTTCATGCTAATATCTCAGTATCCAGGCATGGGATTGATTTGAAACATCTTTGATACATTTAGGGGTGTCAGACTTTCATGGTAGATAAGTTTTGATGGAATATATTACAAGTTATGGGCCCCTTTTTTAACTTAGAAATTTTGGTTAAAGTTTTGCATGCAAGGTACTGTCATGCTAATATCTCAGTATCCAGGTATGGGATTGATTTGAGACATCTTTGATACATTTAGGGGTGTCAGACTTTCATGGTAGATAACTCTTGATGGAATATGTTACAAATTATTGCCCTTTTTAACTTAGAAATTTTGGTTAAAGTTTTGCATGCAAGTTACTTTCATGTTTATATCTCAGTATCCAGGCATGGGATTGATTTGAAATATCTTTAATATGTTTAGGAGTATCATACTATCAAGGTAGATAACTTTTTATGGAATATATTACAAGTTATGGGCCCCTTTTTTAACTTAGAAATTTTGGTTAAAGTTTTGCATGCAAGGTACTTTCATGCTTATATCTCAGAGTCCAGACATGGGATTGATTTGAAACATCTTTAATATGTTTAGGGGTATCATACTATAAAAGAAGATAACACTTGATGGACTAAATTAAAAATTATGACCCCCTTTTAACTTAGAATTATGGTTAAATTTTTGCATTCAAGCTACTATCCACCTTATATCTCAGAAATTGCTTGTGGAATTGACTAGAAAGTTAAGGTGTGTCTTCAAGGGCATCAGAAAACAGGAGGATAACTTTTGGACTGATGCAAATTATGACCCTTTTCTTACTTGGATTTTTGTAAAGTTATACATGCACTTGTTATTGTGCTCAAACTAGGCATGGGATTGATTTTTTTACTATTACTATGAAGGGCAAAATTAAATAGATTTCATTTGATTTACCAACAAGCATTTTGAATAGTCGACGTGCTCTGACAGCTCTTGTTTTATGTTGAGTTTCAGGAGAAGAAGAGCAAAAATTGAAATAGATTTCATTTGATTTACCAACAAGCATTTTGAATAGTCGAGCGTGCTATTCTCTGACAGCTCTTGTTTTATGTTGAGTTTCATGAGCAGAACTCTATTTATACTACAGGAGGGTTCAAACTCAAAAATTAGTTCATGAGTGGCTTTGCATGAGGGCAACATTTCATGCTGACATATTTGTTCTGGAGTTATGGCCCTTGATCACTTTTATACTATTGTGAATCATGTGAATGCAACTCCTCTTTACTGTAGGTTATATTTGTTTCAGATTAACCCAATAAACTTGCCTTCATAATTATGTAGTTGTGCACAAATACAGGATTTCATGCACACACATTCTTTCAGGAGTTTAGACCCTTTGTTAATTTTAGCCATATATTTATAGTTAGTATGGGAAATTCCCTAAAATAGAAGCAAGTTTCAGGTGCAAATGTGATTCTGGCCATGATAGAATCAGCAGCACATAATACACAAATACACAATACCTTTGGGCATATATAGCCACACTTTAAGGTGCTCTTGTTTCTTTTAAAATACAGAGAGAAAAAATACACCCATTGAAGGATAGAATGTTGTGGTGGGCTGGCTGGCAGGCAGTGTACACTAAAGATGTCAGTGTAACAAATACGAATTAGTCTTTACCAATTTGGTCACAAAATGGATTGGCACATTAACTTGACCAAGCTGGATAATCAGCCTGAAATTCCCAAAGGCTCTGAATTTTCAGCTCTTGAATTAATGAAAAATTGAAAAATCAACAGTGTTCTCTCTTTAACTCTGACAAAAGTAAACCCCTTTTTAGCTCACCTGAGCACAAAGTGCTCAAGGTGAGCTATTGTGATCGCCCTGTGTCCGGTATCCGGCGTCGTGCGTCGTCAACAATTTTCTTTAAACGACATCTCCTCTGAAACCGCTGGACAGAATTTAATGAAACTTGGCAGGAATGTTCCTTGGGTGAGGCTCTACAAAAGTTGCTAAAAGAAAATTGATCCATGAAGAACTCTGGTTGCCATGGCAACGGAAAGAAAAATAATTTGAAAACTTTAAAAATCATCTCCTCCAAAACTACTGGCCAGATTTCAAAATAATTTGGTACAGATGTTCCTTGGGTGACCCTCTACCAAAGTTGCTAAAATTATTTGGATCCGCCAAAAAACATGGCTGCCAGGGGCGGGGCTAATTTGCCTTATATGTATATAGTGAAATCTTTAAACGACATCTCCTCTGAAACAGCTGCACAGAATATGATCAAATTTTGCAGGAATGATCCTTGGCTGGCTGACTATAATAAGTTACCAAAGATGCTAAAATTATTTGGATCTGCCTTAAAACATGGCCGCCAGGGGTTGGGCTAATTTGCCTTATATGTATATTGTGAGATCTTTAAACGACATCTATGAAACAGCTATAAAAAAATTGATCAAATTTTGCAGGAATGATCATGTGGCAAAACTTAACTTACTAAAGTAATTTAAACTAAAGTTTGTTATTTAAACTTGATACATAAGGAACTCTGTTTTTCTTGGCAATGTTTAGTACAGGTTAATATGTAACCCTGTACTCAGGTGAGCGATCTAGGGCCTTCTTAACCAATCATCTCTAAAATTTGTGACAATGTTAAGTGTCATAAAATTTTGAATTTTGGCTGATATTTGCCCGTTAGGACAGGAGTTATGCCCCTTTTGAAATGATAAAAATGGCTTATTTTGCTTTGTTAGCACTCTAAGAAATTTCTGAAAACCTCAAATTTCACTGTTTATGCCTCAGCATCTCTATTTCTAAAGCAGTATGTTTAGCATGTTTGGCATTGCACAGGTGAGCGATTTAGGGCCATCATGGCCCTCTTGTTTATCAAACTTGGTCAGAATATGTAAATATACAATATCTTGACCAAGTTTCATGAACATGTAATACTTTTCCAAAAAAACTTTAGATAAGAATATAAGATAAAGATAGTAATTAAAATTATATGATACTAGATCAAGCATTAGAGGAGATGAGAATTACTTTGGCTTCTATAAACAGTCCAAATTCTGACACCCCTTCTTTTTATGAAACTATAATTAGCTCACGAAAGCACAACGTGCTTAGGGTGAGGCATTGTGATCACCCTGTGTCTGTCATCATGCATCACCAGTCTTCAACAAATTGCTTTAAATGACATCTCCTCTGAAACCACTCGATAGAAATTAAGGAAACTTGGCATGGAAAATGATCCTTGGGTGGCCTTTCACAAAACTTGCATAAATAAACTTGATCCATGAAGAACTCTGGTTGCCATGGCAACCAACACAATTTAATTTTTAAAAATCATTTCTGAAACCAATGGTCAGAATTCAAATTCATTTGGCTGGCAAAAATGGTCACCTCATAGTCATCTACCATAATTGCTATAATAAAGTTGACCCTTGAAAAATTAGGATCCCATGGTGTTAGCTAGTTTCCTTACATACTGTAAATAGAAAATTTCAAACTACTTCTATGAAGCCAAGGGCCAGAATATCCCATATCACCTCGGTAACTGTCTACCATAATTGCTAAAATAAAGTTGATCCCTTGAAAAATGAGGCCCTAAGAGGTTCAGTTAGTTTCCTTAAGTACTCTATATTAAAAAAATATCAAAATATTTCTATGAAGAACAGGCGCTCCTTGGTCACAATAACCTCCTGAGAAGTAGAAGTGCAGGGTGTGTATTGACTACACAGTCAGTTGCCCAATTGTGACAGGTGTGTGTGTGTATACACACAAGACTGCTTGGGCAGTGGCAGTGTGTATTAAGTGTGTAGCTAATACATCAGTGCAATGTTTACAATCTGGCCAATACACACGACTCCTTTCCCACTCATTCACAACTACTTGGATTAACTTTTCCTATCAGTTTCATGTATTAGGATCATGATTTTGTGTATTGGACTATTGATTTCATTAGAAATGTGTATTGATTTTTGTACATGAAGTACAGCTGCAGTCAGAGTTGTTGTGTTGGGAAGTTTGGATATAGGTCATCTTTGTTTATCAGGAGCATTTCTCATGTCTTGGATCTGAAATGGATACTTAAATGATAATTGGAACACTGAGTTGTGTATTGGAACTAAGTTTTGTAGTGGAAACCGTAAATGTTTCTAGCACATTAAAAATCTCACTGGGCTGACATTGACATATTCAGATTAAATGTAGGTCAGGTTTGTTTTGATTAACACTGGTCTACGTGTTGGTTTGTATATGGCCAAATCCAGGTGATGTTAGTAGATACTGTCGCAGTGGTAAGAAAAACTTGGAAGATAACCTATCTAAAGTTTATCAGCAGAGAATTGATAACAATGTGAAAACTGGAATCCTATAGAAAACCTTATGGCTGCTGTAGTTGGTTTTTATGAAGAATTGATGAATTTGTAAACAGGAAATAGAGTTTCCAAGCAGGGGTTTTCCACTTTCATTTAAAATTCCAAGTGTGACTTACAAAAATGTTTAATTATCAGTCTGGGGTGTATCCACGCCTGATGGAGTGGATACAGACTTGGAACATGACTGGAGGCAGGCATGCGGAAATAAGTGGCGTGTTTTATGAGAAGTTAAGATCTGTAATATCAACAATTACTGAGATTGACACTGTGAACAAGACTCTAGAGTATGTGAAAGATACTCTGATATTCCAAGAGCTTTCACAACAGTGGCATAGGTTCTACCCTGAAACCTACTCTTGGATCTATCCAAAAGTTGTTAAAATCAGGTGGGTGTACTTAAAGTCCCAGTTTCTTATAAATGTTAGACCTAAATCCGAATGCACTTACAATATATATAATTCAGTTTTAATTTCACCACTGAAAGACCTTGAGAAATGCCTAATTTACAGGAAAGATTCTATTAGAAAAAATGCAAATTGTGACTGTCTCGTTCTATATTTAGCTCAGAACAATGACAGCATAAAATTATCATAAAAGGGATTTTTCAGAAGTTCATGGATTTTCTTCCTATCTCCCCCACTTCCGTGTATCAGTATTTATTCAGTCTATAGAAAAAGTCCATGAACTTCTGGAACACCCATGTACACCGAGACATCCGTGGTTTTACTGAACAGTGTGTTTCAGAACAAACTCCGCCCATCTTTCTCACTATTTTGCCCTGTCTGAACAACTAAGACTTCCAGGCAAATATTTCATTATATGGGCTTAATTAAACATTAAGAGGTTAATCAAACATCATTTGAGGCTTTGCTAATTAGAAATTTTGAAAAATATATTTTTCCCAGCTAAAACGCACTGGGGCTTTAACATGTTATCATGAATGGCACTGTAACAAATGTAACCATGGCAACAACTCAAGAATATCAGAGTTTGGGTCCATGGCTGAAAATGTGTGATATATTGGTCCTCGATCATGTTAATTTGGAGCACATATACCATAAAATATGTCAGATGAGGCGCAATTTTTTTTATTCTTTTTCTGAAGGCGTAGTGATAATATACCATGGTTATGTTGGTATAATTATGATTCTCCTTTTCTCTGGTTTGAAGATCTATCTGAAATTGGATAGGCTGGAGTCTGGAATATTTATAGGCTTTATGTTTCGATAGAAATTGCCATCATGCTACATTTGAAACTCAGAATACAAGAAATTTTTATTTGTCTGTATGATTGTGTTGTTTTTTTTTTGTGTGTGTTTTTTTTTTTTTTTTCATAACGACTAAAAAAGAAAAAATTATATAAAAAAAAACAACAAAAAAAACAAACATGTAAGATATGTAATAGATTTTAATACTGGTTTACAATCACTCAAAGGACATTCAAGTGGTATAATAACAATTTATTAAAGCAAGTAACACTATCATGACTTTGTAACAAAACTGCATTCTTATGCTTTTAAATTTTCACTACTAAAGCAACAGAAAATGTAAAGGTACAGGGACTAGCAAGATCATTAACACTTGACCTCATGAATATTCATGTATAAATTCATCCCTGAATGATTATTAATTTGCTGGATATTTAAATGGCATATGAAACAATGGATTTTCTTTACTATGTAGAATGTTGAGAAGCTGAGCTACAATATTGTATGAACAAACAGGAGACTTGGATCTGCTCTGCTTGCTTTTTCTATTATGCATTACAATGAGTTTATACAGGCAAGTGTTAAAGGGCTATTGGACTTAAATGAAGCACATTAAAATAAAATGTGATGTTGAATATTTTAATCTTTGGCATGTATGATGATGCTCTTTTTTAAATCCCCCGCATTTCTTGTTTAGTGGGAAACAGAAGGAAAGCTTATTGATGTGGGGTATGTTTCTTGATTCTTAAAATTCACTTTAATCTTTCCTTTATTAAGTCAGATGTTGTTTACAGGAGTGTTTTAATATTGTGTTAAATTAAGTAATGAAAACATCATATGGTTGTTTGGCTCAGGTGGTGTTGAAGAAACTGTTACCACGGTTATAATTGTAGTGAAACCAGGCAGAGAAAATGTACAAACTATCTAGAATGCTTCAATGAATTCTATGAAGCAGGAACCATCTGGTAAATATATTTTTAGGAAAATGATGGGGGGAAAGTGAATCCGTTTATGTTGCCTGAGCAATGTTGATGATTTGATTTGATTTCAGCAACACGACACTGCACTATGGAACTGGTGTGTCGGTGGGTGTACTGGCCTCACTGCTGCTGCTTTTCTTCATCTTCACACGCATCCTTCCCTCAGTGAGTATTCTCCGTCCACCAGCACTGTCTTCTAGGAGCTGGGGGCATCTGATTTTCTGTGTATCTTACATATTGTAGGCTAATAATATAATATACAGACTTTTCATTTTTCTCTATCATCATTTTTACGTTTAAGAGAGTGAGATATTTTTCGAGATATCTGTCAAGAATATATATATATATTTACAGTGTAACATGTAGCTCTATTACTATGCTAAATTTGGTGTCCAGGTCTATATACTGCATTATATTGGAACACATTAAAACTTGTGAAGTTAACAAATCACAATATATAGATATGAAGTTCAAATTTAGATCATGCTATATTGCATTTCATTTTTTTGAAAGATTGCTCTGTTGTGAATGTACAGTGTATATATGTGAATTATACTGCAGCAAAGTTTCTAAAAAAAAATAAATCATTAAAAACAAAGGTAATGCTAAATATCTGTATTAAGTAGTCCCATGTCAATATTCAGTAATTTGTGTTTTGTTTTGCAGAGGTTAAAATCACTTGGTTACTTTCTCATGTTCGTGGGGACATCCGCCTCCTTCTGGCTCCTCTCTTCCCTCACACATATTATCGCAGACCCCATGACAGACACATTATTGGAGTACTGGCAGTACATCTTGGGATACTGTATTGTGATGGGCATCGTCAGCTTCGCCTTGGTTTACCGGTATGGTCCAGTGACTGACACTCGCACCCTGAACCTGATCCAGTGGTTCCTGCAGGGGATTGGACTCCTGCTGGTTTATAACAGCACCCAGATCCCCAAGGTCTCCATAGCACTCATCATTCTTGTGTTGTCCATCTACAACTTTCCACGTGCAGTTTTCCAATATCAGCCATGCAAAAATATATGGTAAGAGTGAACCTTATTGTGAAGCCCTGAAAAGTTTAATGCTTGAAGAAAAGTAAATCTAAATATGCTAAAACTGCTGAATAATTTGTACTGGTCATGTTAAGTCATTATATAACTGCCAAAAAAATTACAAAAAACAAACAAGAAAATCCGAAACGTAATCTACAATACACAACGGAACTCATTATGGATACTAAACAGTTTTTAGTCAGTCACTTACAATATTTTCCTAATTGTGATTTTCTCATGTTTAACCCTTTCCCTCATAGAGGACACCATGAAAAGACCTATGCGAACAGCATAAAACCAGATCAGCCTGCGAGTAACTCGCAGGCTGATCAGGTTTTATGCTGTTCGCTGCTCCTCAGTGGTCTGGAAATGAGGATTTTGTAATTAAATTTGGTAAGGTTTAACTGTGGTTTTCTGCAGATCAGGCTTTATGTGATACTTATTGAAGGCGTCAAAATGAGTCTATATGAGGGAAAGGGTTAAACCTTTACTCCATATAGACTCTTTTTGATGTTGGGGCAAATAGAGCAGACCCAGATGTGACAACTCCTAAAGGAGCTGTCTGATCAGGGTCTCCTCTGTTTGCTCATACAATATTGTAGCTCAGAATCTACCTTTGACATGGCAAAGAAAAATCTATTGTTTCTTACTCGTTTTAACCCTTTCCCTCATGTAGACTCATTTTGACGCACTCAATAGGTACCACATAAAGCCTGATCTGCAGAAAGCCAAATTCAAACCTTACCAAATTTAATTATAAAATCCTCATTACTAGACCACTGAGGAGCAGCGAACAGCATAAAACCTGATCAGCCTGCGAGTTACTCGCAGGCTGATCTGGTTTTATGCTGTTCGCATAGGTCTTTTCATGGTATCCTCTATGAAGGAAAGGGTTAAAGTTCAGTAAATAATTGTTTATCGAGTGATAAATTATTTATACATGAATATTCATGAGGTAATGGGTTAAATTTGCAGTTGTTTTTTCTCAATGGCATGTTTTAGTAATACAGTCAACCCTCTAGCCATTATTTTACACATCTAAATGAAGATCTTATTTTGATCAAAACTAGTTGGTTTCAATAAATTGTTTAAACCTACTATTATTTTGAGATTGAGTCTGACATCCATACTTACCTTATGTATAGCTGGGGCCTGTTTTACTGAACTTCATATGAAATCTTCATAAGTGTGAATTCACAGATTTATATCATTTTTTTTTTCTTTTCAAAATTTCTTGTGTTTGTATAATCAAATAAAAAGGGTCAACTTCCTTTGTGTTTTATTGTGAAAAGAAGACATCAGTAGACACTGTTTATAACATCAGAATGACAACTAAGATCAAATTTGATCATGAGAGGTAGTGAAACAGGCCCCTGTTGTGTGTATTCATGTATGTCCACAAATGAAGGTATATTCAGTATTTTCTCTTATGTTGTGTAATAGGACACATTTAAAGAAAGCTGCTAAGTAAGTTCTCATACGTATGTCAATTACTAAAATTTTGGTTGAGCCTTTCTACAAGTTTATACTATTGAAGTTGCCAGTTTAGTTTAAACTAGTTTGATTTGTTTTCACTTACTGTTTAATTCAGCATTTCAAGAATCCATCTGCCGTGAGTATTGTGCCACCAAAATTTGAAGGGTCTCAATGTATGTAAAAAGTGAAAAATGGCACATTCACCAACAATTTATATATGTTACCAGGAAACCTTAATAGACCATTTCACTATGAAATGAAACATCAACAACACACCCAAGCATCACATGGACATGCTGGGGAGAAATTAAACACCTTGTTGAATGTTCAGTTTAGTGGGTAATAAACATACACATAAGATTTTGAGCCAGTCACAGATCGGTTTGAATCTGTGAATTATACCGGGTAATGTCAATCTCCTGGTGAAATTTCTTACAAGGTTGAAGACCTAATTTTCTGTTTGAAAAGGTTTTTGTCATGAATGTATCATCCAAATCTTGATTTGTACAGTACATATCCATTATAGCATGCTTCATGTTGATACTGTGTTGTTCCGTCCTGTCCTGTCCCATTTTCTTAAGTAGTTCAGTATCTTTTCATGTCATTGAGGCAAGATAGTTTATAAGAGGTATTCAACACCCGTCTTATCCACTGATGGTTTGCTGTTATGTTAGTTTGGAAAAAGGACGGTGTTAAAAGTGGCATTTCAATTGACCAATAGTTTATAAAGGCAATTGACTAGAACACTTTATAGGACTAAAACCCCAAACGTAGTGTAACTTAGCTGCATATTTTTTATTTTGGAGAAATGTATGAATATTTCCAACATCTTGACCACTCAACTAGAGTAAAATGAAAAGCACCACTGTATTCATTCTTACAGGTTCAAATTATTCCCTCCAAAAATCAAGCTCTTGACAGAAGATGAATATGTTCGTCAGGCCAACATAGAGACTAAGAAAGAGCTCGACAAGTTGAGAGAGTTCTGTCAGAGTCCTGAATGTCCGTCCTGGAAAATCATCAGCAAACTCAAATCTCCTCAGAGGTAATTATTTTAAAGAACATTTATTTATCTGAGTACAAGAAAGTAAACATGTTATTCTATTTATTTCATCCTATTTTATCATTGTTGTTATTTCATAACTTTCTGTCCTGTTGTGTTTCTGAAATTCCCAATCGGGAAATGAATTAAAACTTTATTAACATTTTCAGGGGTATCAGACTATCAAGGTAGATAACTCTTAATGGAATTTATTACAAATTATGGACCCTTTTTAGCTTGACCATTCAAAGAATATGAGAGCTGTTGTAGTCACCCTTGCTTCGGCATTGGCGTTGCAGCTTTTGGTTAAAGTTTTGCATGCAAGTTAATATCAACCTTATATCTCAATAACCATTTATGATATTGACTTGAAAGTTTATGAATATGTTGATGGGCATCAGGCATCCTAGGTAGATAACTCTTTACTGAATTTAATATGAATTATGGCCCCTTTTTAACTAAGAAATTTGGTTAAAGTTTTGCATGCAAGGTACTTTCGTGCTTATATCTCAGTATCTAGATGTGCAGTTAATTTGAAACATTTTTAATATGTTTAGGGGCATCATACTATTAAGGTAGATAACTCTTGATGGAATATATTACAAGTTATGGCCCCTTTTTAACTTAGAAATTTGGGTTAAAGTTTGGCATGCAAGAAATTTCATGCTTATATTTCAGTAACTTAAGACATGGGTTTAATTTGAAACTTCTTTCATGTGTTCAATGGTATCATACTATAATGGCAGATAGTTTTTGACTGAATATAATGCAGATTAGGACACTTTTTGACTTAGACTCGTTGGTTAAAGTTTTATGGCCCTTTCCTAACTTGGATACTTGGTTAAAGTTTTGCGTGCACACTGTTATTATGCTTATGTCTCAGTAACTAGGCATGGGATTGATTTTAGACTTCATAAACATATTAAGGGGTATTAGACTATCAAGGTATATCATTTTTGACTATTATTATTTACAGGGTATATGAAGGGCAAGAATTGAAATAGATTTCATTTGATTTATAAACAAGCATTTTGAATAGCCGAGCGTGCTGTCCTCTGACAGCTCTTGTTTGGTTTAAGGTATGCCTCCAGGGTACTATCATGCTTAAATATGAGTATTCAGGAATTTGGTTGATTTGAAGCTTCATTAGCATGTATAGTGGCATCAGGCTGTCAAGACAGATCTTTTTTTGACTGGAAATTATTGCCACTTTCTGATTATTTGGTTAATGTTTTGTATATGATAGAAATTAGTTTTTTTGCAAGCTACTATCCAGCTTATACCCTAGTAACCATTTATGGTATTAAGAAGAGATTTTATGAGTGTGTTCAGGGGCATCAGACAAATAAGTTACTCTTAACCCTTTCCCTCATAGAGGACACCATGATAAGACCTATGCGAACAGCATAAAAGCAGATCAGCCTGCGAGTAACTCGCAGGCTGATCAGGTTTTATGCTGTTCGCTGCTCCTCAGTGGTCTGAAAATGATACTTTATAATTAGATTTGGTAAGGTTTAACTGTGGTTTTCTGCAGATCAGGCTTTATGTGGTACCTATTGAGTGCGTCAAAATGAGTCTATATGAGGGAAAGGGTTAACTAAACTTAATACAAATTTTGGCCTTTTTTGGACTTAGAAATTTTGGTTTAAGTTTTCCATGTAACATACTATCATGCTTATATATCAGCAATCAATCATTGGGTTCACCTTAAACTTAATGAAGGTGTTCAGGGTCATAATATCATTAAGTTAGATAACTCTTGACTGAATTTGGACTTATAAATTGTGGTTAAAGTTTTGCATGCAACTAAGTAGCAGTGAAATAGTTAAGCTCAGTTATGGACAGCTCTTGTTTATTTATCTCCCTGTTTAGTTTTATGAATGAAATTTTGTTTGGAATGTAACTTCGATACTATGAAAGATGTTATTTTTATAAAGTATTTGGCACTAAACATCAGATATAAATAGTGACTAAGAAAAGTTAAATGCCCAAGAACCATAACTGTACCAGGCATCATTTTTTTTTAGCTCACACAAGCACTACATGCTCAAGGTGAGCTATTCTGATCACCCCGTGTCCACTGTCTGTCCTTGCCTGCCATGAGTCATCCATCTTAAAACATTTGCTTAAAAAGACAATATTCTCTGAAACCGCTTGGTATAAATTGATGAAACTTGTCATAAATGATCTTTTGGTGGTCATTCACAAAAGTTGCTGAAATAAAATTTTGTCAGAATGTAATTTTGGCTCAAATTGTCACTTCATTGCCCTTTAGCTTAAGTGCTAAAAAAAGTTGATCCCATAGAAAATAAGGGGTTTGGCTAGTATTTTTATATACATCAAATTCTTCTTCCATGAAAGCAATGGTCAGAATTGAATTTCAATTAGCATACATAGTCACTAGTGCAATGCCAAAGAACTGTAACTCTACCTGGTCTCATTATATATATATTTAAGTCTTACACAGCTTGAAACCCCAGCATCCATGTTTACTGAACTTATTTCTGTTTCTTATTTAACCCTTTACCTCATGCAGACTTATTTTGACAAACAGAGCAAACCCTGATCAGACAGCTCCTCTTGGTAATTATCTGATCAGGGTTTCCTCTGTATGCTCCTACAATATTGTAGATCAGATTCTACAGAGTCTGCACAACATAGAAAAATCCTTTTTTTTTTTTTCTTTTTTTTTTCGTAAACCATTGAAAGTTCATTATATTGATATTTATCATGTTATAAATTGGACATGAATATTCATGAGGTAAAGGGTTAAACTCCTCTGTGCTTACTGCTTGGCTTCAAGGATATCAATATGCTTTACTTGTGCACTATATATGCTATATGTTTAAAAAAAATGCCAGTTTCTTAAAGGCTAATTCTGTATGGAATATTCCAGTAAACACATCCCATTGTACAGTCAAATTACATGAAGACAAGGTAGAATGCAAGGGTATTAATAGCCTCTAGGGATAGTTCTAATTGTTTTCTGTTTTTGTAAATATTTGTTTTTTTAGTACAGGTATTCATGATTTGATGCAGTATAAGATGCACATTTGAGTGTATTGTTGCAGACCTCAATCCTTAAGTGAGCTTTTAGAATGATACTTAGTTTGTAGTCTCAAAAGCTGGTCTTGGGAAATCCAAAAGTAAAAACATCTCTGCATAGTCGAGGGTTCCTGTCTTGTCTCTCAAAAATATTAAGTAGACTTATTTGCGAATTCATTTCAATCTTTTACTGTGAATGTGACAGGAGAGTATTTTGTTTCTTTGTAATTAAATGCATTATCTGCAGGTATCACAATTTCAGTTTTCATTATCTGCAGGTATCACAATTCTAGTTTGCATTATCTGCAGGTACCACATTTCTAGTTTGCATTATCTGCAGGTACCACAATTCTACTTTGCATTATCTGCAGGTATCACAATTCTAGTTTGCATTATCTTTAGGTATCATTATTCTAGTATGCATTATCTTTAGGAATTTCTATTCTAGTTTGAAAATAACTGAATAATATCCTCAAAGACTTCAAAAATGCCACACCCTGAAAAATGTTGAATACCTCATTTTGTGTTTTTCAAACAATTTTAGAAATGTAATGAGGCATATCTCAACAATACATAGATTGGTGCATGTGTTTTGTTCTGCTTATCAAGTAAGATAATTGATTATCCTTTGAAAAAGAATTGTAAAATATCAAAGTTTAATACATGAAATCCTCAAGTATATATAAAAATCAAATGTCACCTGAGTAAAAAATCAAAATAACATTGGATAGTATTTTAAAGCATAAACAAGTGTTTTTAAATGTGCAGCATACATCCTTGGCTGTATGTATACTAGGCAATACAAAAACATAAGAAACTTGAAGAGACTTGAAGTGATATTCCTTATGACACAGGATTGTCTAAATCATTTCAGCATCTCTTGATAAGACTAACAATATTAATTCTTAGTTATCTGATGATATAATGGCATTTTTAGCTCACCTGAGCACAACGTGCTCATGGTGAGCTTTTGTGATCGCCTTTTGTCCGGCGTCCGTGCGTCTTGCGTCAACTTTTCCTTTAAACAACTTCTCCTAAACCACTGGATGGATTTTGACCAAACTTTACAGGAATCATCCTTATCATGACCTCTATCAAAGTTATTCAAATTATTTTGATTGGGTGAATAAGTAGGTCACAGGAGCTAAAAATAGATTTTTAAAATGCAATCTTAGAAAATCTTCTCCTGCAAAACTGTAAGGCCTAGAGCTTTAATAATTGGTTGTAGAATTGTCTTATGAACACTACAAAAGTTGTTCAGATCATGACCCTGGGGTCAAAATTGGCCCCGCCCCAGGGGTCATTTTATTTTTCATAGGTTTATATATAAAAACTTTAAAAATCTTCTTCTATGAAACAATAAGGCCTAGAGCTAAGATATTTGGCGTGTAGCATAGTCTAGTGAATCTCCAAAAGTTGTTCAAATTATGACCCTGGGGTTAGAATTGGCCCTGCCCCGGGGGTCACTTGTTTTACATAGACTTATATAGGAAAAACTTTAAAAATCTTCTCCTATGAAACCATAAGGCCTAGGGCTAAGATATTTGGTATGTAGCAATTTGACCCAGCACCAGGGGTTACTTGTTTTACATAGAGTTATATAGGAAAATCTTAAAAATCTTCTTTTATGAATCCATAAGGCCTAGAGCTTAGATAATTAGCTCACCTGAGCACAACGTGCTCATGGTGAGCTTTTATGATTGCCTGTCGTCCGTCCATCTGTCCGTGCGTGCGTCATGCGTCAACTTTTTCCATTAAACAACATCTCCTCCTAATCCGCTGAAGGGATTTTGACAAAATTTCACAGGAATCATCCTTATGATGTCCTCTAACAAAATTGTACAAATTATTATGATTGGTTGAAAAAGTAGGTCACTGGAGCTAAAAATAGATTTTAAAATGCAATCTTAGAAAATCTTCTCCTGCAAAACTGTAAGGCCTACAGCGTGTAGAATTGTCTTATAAACCTTTACAAAAATTGTTCAAATCATGGCCCTAGGGTCAAAATTTGCCCTGCCCCAGGGGTCACTTTATTTTACATAGGCTTATATAGGGAAAACCTAGAAAACCTAGAAAAATCTTCTCATCAGAAACCACATGGCCTGGTGTTAAGTTATTGGGTATGTAGTATTGTCTGGTTGATCTCTACTTAAGTTGTTCAAATCATGACCCTTGGGTGAAAATTGGCCCTGCCCTAGGGGTCACTTGATTTTACATAGGAAAAATAGAAAAATTTTCTCCTGAAATACTGCAAGGCTTAGAGCTTTGATATTTGGTATGTAGAATTGTCTTGTGAACTACTACAAAAGTTGCTAAAATAATGACCTTACCAAAGTTTGTTTTTAATCATGGCCCTGTGTCAAAATTGGTCCCACTTTAAGTATGTTCATATTATAAACCATTGAAAGCAGTATTTCTCAGGTGAGCGATTAAGGGCCATCATGGCCCTCTTGTTCTTATAACCTGTTCTTAAATGTAAAAAAAAGTAAAAATCTTTCCTTCCATATATGCTGCTAGACTTAATTTAAGTGGCAAGGGGTGTTTGGAAATCTGTTAAGAAAAGGACAGAAAAAAAAATAAATTCAGAGAACTAAAAACTAACACAGCCTAAATTTTTAGATTTGCAGACTTTGTCTACAATGGGAGCTGGCACATCTCGAGTGGTGAGCAGTACCGCCACGACAGGGGGGATCACTCTGATGACGAGGCCCTCTCTGAAATGGAGTCCGATATTGTGTTTGTGCTGGGCTCCCAAAATATGCGTGTGCCTTTGAGCTTGTGAATCTTTTTCTGTGCTTATTTCCATTTTTCTTTATTGTGAAAAGTTGTGTTTTATTCAAATCTGGATTAGTTCACATAATAAACATTGATGTCATATGGGAAATAAACAAACTTTATGCTTGGGATTTGGATTGTATTCTACTTTACATAGTAGAACCACGTCTGTATATCCAAAGTTGTGAGGAAAAAGTGTTTGTAAAGGGAGCTAACTCTGGTCACCAGGAAACAACAAAAACTGAGTGTTCTTGTACATACCACTGTGCTATAGTGGACATGTACAGACAGTTTCTCAGTGACAGTGTCGAGAGACGTGTGCGGATCCCGCAGGTGGTAAGACAGCATGTGATGTGGACACCCACAAGTGTTTATACCAGGCTCCTGTATTAGCAATCCTTCATGTCTGTATTTCAAAATTAAACTGAAATTTGTAAAATCATTAATTTTCGTTGACATTAAATTTCATTGATTATGTACCTAAGGGAATTTCATGGGTAGATTTATTTGTGGATCTATGGTCTAGAAAATGTGGGTCTGTGTAAAAGACAAGTCTTTGTGGGGATTAATATTCGTTGATAAAACCCTCCATGAAATTGACAAAAATTGGTGTCCCACGAAAATTAATGATTTCAAAGTACATACATAAAACTTTTGATTGGACACATACAGACTGTATGGACTTCAGTTGTTAATTTGATACAGACTTTTTTCATTATGAAAATCATATGATACTTCTGGGTCATAGTCTAAACTATTGACCTGAAAGCTTTATGATACAGGGCCCTGGTGTTAGATGATCTCTTTTAGAAGTAATTGAAGATATGGTATGTATTGTTATCACTGTTCTTGAATCATGATTTAAAGGTTTTATGCATATGTTTTATTGATACATTTTCACATTTTTTGCTAAGTTTTCACTTTTATGTTAGTCTATTTATCATGGGGCTTTTAGATATAATATTCATACATACATACATATATATTCAAATAGTGTTGAGATGTAGAGCTGTTATGTCCATTTATTCTCCTTTAAGTCACAATGTATTTTGCATCGTTAATAATCAGTGGTTTGAATGTGTATCAATGGTTATGGTATTTAAGATATATTTATCAATAAATGTATATATATATATTTTATACCGGTAGATTTGTTTTTATTCATCATCCCCTACCAAATGTTCTGTAGGGGATATTGTTTTGGATTTGTCCTTCTGTCCTTCCAGCACACTTTTTGTTTTCATCTGTAGCCACATCTCAAAAATTATATGAGCCAGTCACATCAAAACTTTACATCACAGGAATGCTTAGCAGCCTGTAAAGTTGTACACCTTTGGAACATGTTTGTTTTTTCACCAAATACTGCAGGGTTATAAATTTCTGAAAAATATGCTGTGGTGCATATATCTCCAAAACTAATAAATATGAAATAATATGGTCCCTTTTTTTATTACAAAGGCTAAAAGTATGTGTACTATGGACACACTTCTGGTGTTGAAACTTTGCGTGAATGTAACTTTTCTAATATGGCTGTGGATATTAACTAAAAATCTTACTTGTTCCTTGTATATTTGTTCATTTTATTACATACATTTATATTGAAAAGCAGTTGCCATTTACTTATATATATATATATATATATATATAGAGTAAATTAATGGGAAGTAACTTTGTTTTAGCATTTGGGCCTGATAACAGTAACTTCCCTTACATATCTATTATCTACATGATCTGGTGATAGAGGCAATTTGTCATTTACATATCACTTTAAAACACCAGAGCATTTTAAATTTCATTTGAAATAAGAAAACTATGAGAACAAGTTGTGTATAAACCAATGCCATTGCCTACCATGTTAAACAATGGTAAACCACATTCCAATAAAGAGGAGGGGGCCATAGGCAAAATATTTTAAATAAGTTTGTAATATCACACTGAAATTGTGATCAACAGTAAGCATTCTGTGCCACACACAATCCATGAAATTTATTCAATGAAAAGATACAGGTTTTAGCTTAAGCAGGCTCTTGTAAGTACTGGTTGCTTGGAAAAAATGTGAAGATTGTGCCATTGCTATATATACAACATATCAGTCGTGCTTTTTTAGCTCTTTACAATGAAGAAACTATCAAGGAAATATGTTAGTTTCAGGTCTGTAGTCTGCAAGGCAGTGAAAACTAACAGGCAGGGTTATGTTTTGGATTGTAGGTTTGCAGATTTTGTGGAGGGCAACTCCTGGCATGTGACGAATGAGGAGCTGTTGGAGTATGACTCTGGTCCCGACCCCACACCCACTCACCTGATTACAGACGATGAGGAAGAGGAGGAGATGGACTTTATTCTCAGTTCACCATGACGAATAGGACTCTGGTATCCAGTCTTTCACTGGAGAGATCAGGAGGGAAACCAAAACATTGTGCTCAGTATTTTTATGAACATATCTGCCTGGATACTTTACATGGACCAGACAGGAACCTCATACAGAGGGTTATTTATTTGTGGATAAATGGTTTTATGGTTTTAAACTGTATAGAAGCTGCTGTCATGAAAGTTAACTGTCATAGGTCTGAACAAAACAAAACAAAACACATGGAGGTGACATTGTTGCTGGCCTCTTTCAGAGGTTTTGTAACTAAAGGTGACCTTTTACACAGTCGGACCTATAGTTAACTGAACAATGTAAATGATGCATGAGAACACTATTCATGAAGTAGAAGGGTCCTGCCTCCTGATGCCGTCGCTAAACCCCAAACATTCAACAAGGATGATGGGCTATTATAATGCCGAGTTTATTCTTATTTCTTTACCATACTAAGTAATCCATTTGAACTATAGGATGGTCATTAAATAGTCTGCATCAGGGGGATTCAAACTTCAAACATACAAGCTCCAGATCATAAGTCACTGTACCCTACCACAGGACCACACTTGTTTATATGAGAGGTGTATTCATTTTACTGATATTTATTAAAATAATTGCTGCATTCCCAGTCATTATAGCAGACAGTAGCGGCCAAGTTGAATACCTACCCTCATTTCTGATTGGTGAATGGTCAGCACCAGTTAGGTAGGCCTGAATTTCAAGGGTTGGTGGAAAACTATGGTAACTACTTCTAAAAAAAGAATCAGTTACATTAGTTTTGCATCAAGCCTTCCATGTGGAATATGCATTGTGCGTACCTTGTGGGTATGTGGACTTGAAAAAATCTGGGGACATGAAATAACCATCTGTCAGATTAAACTTGAATTCTAACACCAGGCTGCAACATTGATTTTTATTGGCACTGTATTTCAGGAACCTTTTTTTTGTGATATATTAGGATCTATTATGTAAATGAAACAGAAGTTATTTATGTTAACTTAAGGTATAACCCCCCTAATACCCATATTCCATATCTTGCCACTGGATGGAAATATTTTTATGAAACTTTAAAATAATTTCTGTCATATGTCATGTCATGTCAATTTGCCTTTAAGATTTCCATGGTTTGACATTTTAAAAGCTTATATTGTGAAGTTATATGCATGGCTTTGATGGTTATTATGGGGCATATACCTTAACCAGAAGTGAATTACAGGGCATAAACCTTAAACTCCATTACAGTGGCCTGTATCTGTTGCTTTAGATGAACTTGATGAACTCTTTATTTCGATTTTAATTTTTAAAAAAATGAAATTGCTGTACTCAGACCTGCATGTCATTCAGTAAGAACAGTCTTGTTACACTTCAGCCAATGGCATTCACCTGAAAAGTGACCTTACTGACCACTATAACTCCTGATCGGCCAGCAATTGACCATCAGGCTAATTAGGTTACATTATGTATGCATTTCTGTTTGCTGCTTTTTTGTGTCTTGAACAACAACAAAAAAATGTTACAGTAAAAATACTTCATGATTGAAGAGTCTGATTTTGCTTTATGCTTGACCTTTACGTTGTCTCTTATCTGGTCACAAATCAAAAAAGATAAATATTGAAATCTTTTCCATAGGTGCAAATTTTGTGGATTTACGGGTGTTTTAATTTTCATGACACTAATTTTGGCAAAAATCACATATAAATACATGTGCAAGACAACCCTAATTTACAGAACTGAATATACAGAAAATATAAAAAAAAAAAAATTACGGCTTAGATCCATTTCAACATGCTTAATTACAGGTATAACATGAGATCCATAAGAAGATGGTTCAACATTGGACCTCATATGTTTATATTTAGATTTAGGTTCATTTTCACAGTTATAATGCAGCCCAGTGTAATGTGGTATCTAGACTTGGAGTCCTGTTCGGTAAAGTTCCTCTACATTTTGGACCTCTTGGCCTTTCACAGAGATAACCAAGGTTTCCTAATGTTTCATTAGGGTACCTTAGTTATCTTGGTAGAGGTTAAGTCATCCAAGACATAGCGGAACCATTACAGGGACTTTACCTTAATGTTTCAGTGGTCTGCACAGGTCAGCATGTGCCTGTATTTACTGTCTATTCATGCATTGCTTTTGTAAAAATCTAGTTAACAATTTAAGTGACTCTGCTTCTGCTCTTTTAAGGGTATGATAATCAAACATTTGTAGCATTTCTGCTGATGAAGTGATTTTATTTTTTATTCTTTTTAGATTTGCACATTCATTTCATACATAATTTTATCACATGACATTCCTTGTTTACGTTTTTTTTTTATTCATCACATGTAATATAAAAACACCATGATGTCATTTAACCCTATACAATTCATAGGATAAAATCAACATAAAAAAACATGTGCGAAACATCAAAACATAATTAAAACTTTACATCAGTGATAATATGTCTAGTTGTGAATATAATTGCCATTATTTGGTTTGGATATTTTATGGCCTTTCTTTTCCCCAACATAATGTAAATACAGATTTTTGTGCACTTTTTATGTCTAAAACCTCCTAGTTTGAATTGGATAAAACTTTCCAGGCCAGATTGTTTTATAATTAAGTGTAGCTTTTGGCTGAACTGCATTTTCACATACTTATGTATGACCTTTTGTTTATGGCCTTTTGTTTTTATAAGCCGCCGGAGGCGGTCGTATATTGGTGTCATCTTCTCCGTCTGTCCGTCCGTATGTCCATATCTTGTGAACGCAACTCCTCCTACGTTTCTGAATGAATCTTTTCAAAACTTGGTCAATGTCATTACTATAATGGGTAGATGTGCATGAGGTGGCGATTATCCAGTTCATCGATTTTTACAAGATTTGTGTCGCTTGAAACTTAGTCTCTGTAGCTGATTGATATTGCAGCCTTGTGAACGCAACTCCTCCTACGTTTCTGAATGAATCTTTTCAAAACTTGGTCAATATCATTACTATAATGGGTAGATGTGCATAAAGTGGCAATTTTCGGGTTCATTGATTTAACAAGATTTGTGTCCCTTGAAACTTAGTCTCTGTAGCTGATTGATATTGCAGCCTTGTGAATGCAACTCCTCCTACATTTCTGTATGAATCTTTTCAAAACTTGGTTAATGTCATTTCTATAATGGGTAGATGTGCATGAAGTGGCGATTATCCGGTTCATCGATTTTTACAAGATTTGTGTCCCTTGAAACATAGTCTCTGTAGCTGATTGATATTGCAGCCTTGTAAATACAATTTCTTGTATGTTTCTGACCTAATCTTTTCAAAACTTGGTCAATGTCATTACTATACTGAGTAGATATGCACAAAGCAGGGATTTTGATGTTCATCAATATTTGCAATAGTTATGCCTTTCTAAACATGGTCTCTTGAAAACACAACTCAAGTTTCTAAACAGGTAAAAGTGCATAAAGCAGGGATTTTCTGGTACAGTGATTTTTGCAGGAGTTATGTGGAGTAATAAAAAAGGATTCATGTTGATACTGCTATTTGACCTACTTTCATATTGGAAGTATTTTTAAGGTTCTATCTCTGTTCAGCTAAATTAATTGGTCTTACAGACTTCATTATGAGCTTATGCTTACAGAAATGTTAAAAGCAATAATTAAAAGACCCCTCTTGGTCTTTATATTTTGTGGCAGCGTATATTGTGGCATCACTGGCACTCTTGTTTAGCAACATTATGCACCTACAGATTATCTCAAAAACCTATGGCTACAGTTGGATGAAACTTCACAGGTTTGATCAGAACCAAGTCTAGATGTACATAACATCAGGATATATTATTAGACTGTTTAATCAAAGAGCTTCATGGCCTTATATTAAGTGATAGTGGTTATTTGTCTTGAGCATAACTTGGAGACACTTGAAATTTCAAATCTGATCTAAGAACTAAACCTTTGCATGAATTTCTTTTCATTATCTCCCCATAAAATTATCCTAAGATTTCACGCAGGGACATTTTGAAGAGCTGGCCATAGAAAAAAAACAATGAATTATTATGAGTAGTTGGCCATGTTGTATTAAATAAAGCATTTTTTTCTGTGACAAAGCAATACATGAGGGGTATATCTTCGCCTTTGGTGATAGTTCAAGTTTTATTCAGGATATGTTTGGTGCAAGAAAATTATATCTGTATCCCTATCCATTTCTTCTTGATATTCAGCTTTTTATGATTTACATATATTGTCCAATTAACCACAAGCAGTTAATCACAATGACTTACTTTAATAGCATAAGCAATATAATCAAAGGAACTTAGTGTATTAATTTTTTGGGGAAAAAAAGAGAATTGAATATTTGGATGTGTTAATTAGGGAGATTTGAATGTGACTGTGTCTGTGTAAGAAATTGTGCATAATGTGCATACTTATATTTATATATTTTGTTGAGAATATGAGAATGTTCGTGTGAAACTTTGTAAATTAAAGGAGAGGAAAAATACTCAGGGTATTATAATGTAAATACTATATACTAACCCATGTTTACACTTAAGAAGCATCTGTATCACAAGATGACCTGATATGTAAGTAGTTATGGACTATAGAGCTGTCACAATTACATATTTTTTTAATCAATGTTTATACTTTTCCATTTTTATGTGGCTCACAAAAATAAGTACATAAGTCTTTGTATATTATATCACTGGTACAGTGAGAGTTGCAATATGATATGGTTGATAAGGATGCAAAGGACATTAGATGTACATTAATGCAGATTAATATGGTAGTTATAGGTTTATTGGCTTTCTCTCTAGGACATGATAGAGTGTTACTCAGTATCAAAATCATCCATATGTATTAACCAAAACTTCTTGGTCCATTCATGTGAATTTGACATATGTGGTTTGGACACAGTGGACAGGGCTCTTGTGAGGTGGTCAGAGGGTAGTTTGGATTTTTGTCTGGAACAAAGTTGGTAGTACTTTTTGGGTCATCAATATTCAGATCAGAACTGTTTAAAGGTGTTCCTTTTGTTTTTACATATCTTGTTAACTCACCAGTTAAGATTGTGTTTTTCCTCTGTATGCCACGCTGGCCTGAAATCTGAATCTTGCAATAAATCATTAATTATTTGAGATATATCTGAATATGACACAAGATCAGAGGATGTAGTTCCTTTTTTTTCTTTTTTCTTTCACTGAAAGTGTTCTTTTGCATCAAAAATGGATAAAACATTTGACTGTTTTATCTTTCTCAAAATAGATTTCTTTGACATTCACAGTCTTTACTGTTTGTACATGTTTCAAGTGCTTTACATTGTCTTGTACCTTCAAAATGGCAGTGTACTAAGTTACAAACTATAAATAAATTTATGAATATCCTTTTCCTTTTATGTTTCAACCAATTACCTATGAAATGCCTCGCATCAGTATCCTGATTTGTGCCTAATTTGTGACCATAATTCTGAAATTTAAAGTTTTGCCTGGGTTTGATATCTTCCAAGTCAGTAAAGAAATCTTTCTGGAAACTAAATATGCATTTGCGTCATTGGTCATGGTGACATACATAGCATGGCCAGATTACATGTTAGTTTTTAAATATTTCTACCCATTTTGGATTTATCATCAGTTATGCAAAATGTTAGGAAATATTGTCCACCTCCATTAACAATACATATGTTTAAGACTTTGTATATTTCTGTAAGGTTTAGGTCCAGATATTTGAACCAGGTTGCTAACTCTAGCCTGTATAGTT
>CM037790.1:44675123-44725123 GCA_021229015.1 Solen grandis | reverse complement strand
TGACGATATGCCTCCAGTGTCCTCCCTCATCTGCGATTACCTGGGTGCCGCTATATGACGGAAATACTGCCATGGCGACAGGAATTAATCATTCTTGAAAACATCATTATCGAAGTGATAAACATATCTTATATGTACTCTATATTTTACAATGAACCAGAACACGTATCCGTTACCCAAGCATTTTGATACCCTGCTGATATTAGACTGCAAATATGGGAACCTTCCTATGCGCAAGCCACGACTTAACGCAGCGTCAGAACTGCAAAGCCCAAAACTTTGGTATTTCGATCCTTGTAATAATGCAATTTATTTCTCAGGAAAAAAAAAAGAATGCAATTTCATTACAAAAAAAAAATATTGTCTGGGGATATCATTCTGTGGTATCACTTGCAATCAGACAAGACGACGAGGAAGAAGGGCTTGCACTGATGAGGGCCGTAATGGATGTATCCGACAGTTGATTATGTTGGTATCAGAGTTTGGAGGGATGGCCGCGGACTTTGATATAATCCAATTGTCACAGAAACTAGCCTGACCTACAGATTTCCGCGTGTTTGTATCGTATTGATCATGCCAAACATCTTAGGGGAACACGATTGAGTAAATCGTAACGTAATATCGGTCATAAAAAAAATCCCTTGAAAAGGCAATCCATTACAATATATCAGGGTCCCCACTCAATTCTAATTTTGCGTACAGGCCCCGTGTTCTTGAAAATAAATTGGTGTTTTTAAAAGGAGGTTTTTCATACTCAGGCACAAATTATGCTTACTTGCTTACTAGTTCAAATAATGATTGGAGTATGATACTCATATTGGAGCTCGAGATTATAGTTAGGTATTTTGAAGAATACAATGCCTGACTCCAATTTTGTAAAAAAAAAAAAAGGGGGGGGGGGCTAGAAGGTCCTGTAAAAATATGTTTCATACTTTATGGCAATTCCTTACAAAAGAAATCTGTGTATTAAGTCTGCATACAGAAATTGTGAAAGAAAATAATTCATTGTACATCAAGCGAAATTTATATTAAATGAAACACCAGGCGAAATCTTAATTGCGGATTGAATAGGTACCGGGCTACGTTGTACTCATTGCAGCCTCTATCAAAAACTTCACTAATTCCTACAATCTGCTTTCTAAAGAAAGCAATGTAAGAATAACTGGAAAGCTTACGACGTGTTTATACAGAGAGACAATAAACAAACAACAGATGTGAGAAGTTCTGTCGGTAAGAACAAAAAATGAAGACGTTCTGGTTTCTTCTCCAAAACAAGGCAGTTGTAAAGTTAGGAAGGCGTGCTAATGTGCAAAGATCTAACGAAAAATAGATTTGTTTTCTTGATTAGAAAATGTGAGCATACAGCTAAACGATGAACGTTTGAATTTTGCTCTCTCTCTCTCTCTCTCTCTTTCTCTCTCTTTCTCTGATGTTATTTACAGTATTTTTATTCTGTTTTAAATTAAAATAATCTATATATTTATTTATTTACTGGTACTTTAATTTTATTTATGAAACATATACAAGTCATTTTATGCATTCCACGTATGGAACTTATGGCTTTAACAGACAATCTAAAATAATTAAAAGATGTCAGGGCCCGAAGGTTAAGTTTCGAGCACTGTTTGGGGCGATAGAAAGGCGCTAAACTACCGTTTTAATTCAAGAATCCAGATTGTTACTAGATGTCAGATCTTGAGTTAAATAAAAGAATTATCACATTGGAGCATTCCCGTCGTCCGTCATTGCGACATTCATAACGTCTTAGTTTTTACCATGCCCTTGTATTCCTGTAATGACTAAAAACCAAGGTGTCCCGGATGCCCATTCCCGTTGATAACCATCTACACCCCTCCTCTAAAACAATCACACGTGTGATCCTTTGAGAGCGTCGAGCCACAGGAACCGATTGAGGTCAACATCTGTTTCACACTTAAGCCCCACAGAGTAGCTTGCGTCTATTCCTTCCATTGCGTTGTCTGTTATCGTCGTGTATTACAGCACCGGAATTACAGAAGCACACTCTAGCTTGAAAGTAGAGAGTTCTACTTAAGTAAAGACACTAAAGGGAAATCATAATTAAAGGGAAATCATAATTAAATTTTGTTTATAGGCTCCATTTTAAATAGCCCATCAACAAAATATTGCGCAATAACCTCTTAGTTCTGGGGAGCAGCATAATTATTTGACAAACTGTTAAAACTGAGACGTCCCTGTGAAACTCTAATGTTAACCATATGACTGGTAAAAATGTTGCAAAACAGGTTATGACATCTAACCCCATCAAAGTAGCATGTTTAGCTCAAATTATCGTCTCTTAATCCCGCTCCAACCAATGTTTTTTTCTTTGTGAGTACAACATCATTTTACATTCTTTATAAAGAAGATTAATTCTCCTAATAATCTTGCACAATTCTGAACTAAACAGAGTTCAGCTGCTACTCTGGTTAAAGCAATGTTGAACTACGGAGATCTTTGAGCCCCGGGGTAAATGTCACCAACTAACATGACCTTTCGATAATTGCTGCCAATTTCTGGGGGTTGAAATCAATCGTAGTATTAATCCATTCGTTGTCTAATCCATTTATTACGAAGAGTTACCAGTAAGTGAAGTAACCGCAGCCCTTTAAAATCTTAAAATGATCCAATAACCATAACAGACTTTAAATGCATCCTTAATATTTTTAACCGTTTGAGATTCTAGACTGCATGCTTAATTTTATACATAATTTCAGATTTCATCTTTTCTCTTTCAGATTTGTATCGCAAACACCGGACTGATATTCAAACACAAGTAAACATAGCCGACAAAGGAACGACCAGTGTGCTAATTATTAGCAAATCGTGACGACTTAATGTCATAGTGACGACTTAATGTCATAGTGACGACTTAATGTCATACTTCAACAGGGTGACCTTCGTGCACCGATTGTTACAGCACTGTCATCTGGCGACCCCTTGTGGGTCCTTTGTTTGTGTCTCCCGTTTCCACTCATGGGTCATCGATTACGATCTATATGAATAATTCCCCACACAGACCGGAAAGAATTTTAACACCCATTTCCAGGATTAAGTTCGTTACAACGAACATCCTATATATCTCAATAGCTGGATTCCAAACTCTAAGTGTGGGCTCTCATAGTGACAGCTGATCAGTCAAATGTAGTTCACAATCACAAAAAAGAAGACGAAATATGGTGGAGACTTGGTGCCGATATGTAGAATATGACAAGTCATACGGGAGAATACAGATCGGTAAAACAGCCGTAATTTAATATATTTTATAAAACATAAAACAACATATACGGGCGATGCATACGTGAACGCCTCTAACTGAATACAGCAAGCGGGAAATGGTATCAAATCTCTTCCCAAGTTCTGCTGATGTCGTTGATGAGCAGTTAGGAGATAACATAAACGTGTCAGACTCCTTAGAACAGTTTCCATTGATTCCAATTTCCTTGATAACGAAAGCACAAGAGCGCAGATGATCAGTTTAGTCGGAAAAGCCAGACCGGAGTTAATCTGCATTCAACTCCTAACCAAAGTATATAGTTCTCCTAAATACTGAAAAGAACAATTCCTTGCAATCCACGTTATTTTATTAAATCTAATTTTACAAAGCTGGAACAACAACGTTCGCGATTTTTTTTATTCTTATGGTTAACATATCAGGGCCTCGTCTGACTAAACTCCGCACGAAATATTCGTGCACGTAAATTCAGATTTAAAATAGTATTATCTTTGTGATTTCTAATTGAAAATAACGTGATGAGTTTGCATTACATAACACAGGGGTTACCTTTTATAATGTTTAATTGTGTAATAAGAAAGTGGTAGACACTACATTGGACAACATTCAAACATTTTGTGCGAAGTTGGTAATATAAGTCAATGTGGCAAATCTCAGAGACCTATTACATACTTTTGGCGATAGCATAAGACAAACCTATAACCAAGCTAGAAGCAATGCCAAAGTGACCCTTAATGTAGCTGATACATAAAATCAAATAAAGAGTAACGTGAAGATACATTTAGTCCGTTTCCGGTTTCCACGGTTTTGTTTTCTCGCATTGCGTTTGCAAAACACTTCATTAAACTGCATGTAAATCTAAGACTGTTTACTGCTGAATCACAGTTTCTTTTTTCAAATTTGGATTCTTCACTCGTTTCCCATAATGCCTGACACAGGAAGGGCGTTGTTAGTTATGTCACCGGATATTAAACATATATAACGTAACAAGAAACAGTTGAGCATCTGCATTCCAAAATTAAAGATTTTTTTATTCCATACATTTTGATTTGAGGTAACATTTAGTAGAGTTTCATTGACAATGGAAACGAAAATTAGGGATTCGATATACGTTAAGGCGTGAAATTTTACAAATGTTCCCATGCAAACTGTGCTGTTCCAGCCGAGGATGTAACCAAGTTTTGAAACCTCTGGCTTGACCCAGTCGCAAGTGTTTCGTGCATATATGTTATTATTTATTGGCAATGAAATATGTTTAAACTAAATCGAGAATCCTAAAAAAAGAATGAGTCTTTGTTTAAAAAGCGACTCAAACGAATGCACAGTAAATAAATAAAATCTTCCCCCCTACCGCGAAGTAGGTTATTGCATAATTAAATTTATAAGATAAATGGACGCATATCATATTAATGCCCAGTAAATCAATCTTATCATAGTCACCTTGCATAAAATTGCCAATGCGATCATTAAATATAAAAAAGAATTCACATCAAAGTAAAAACTATTTACATCATCGAGAATAATGACATCATAAATTTAAAAATGCATAAAATACGACCGTTTGATAGGACGTTCTAGCGCAAAATCGGTCCGATATCTCTCGATATTTAACTGTCATGGGCAAGAGTGAGTGAAATATCTAAATGTATCTCCTACTCGTGTGTCTCTTGACGTTTACACAATGAACACTTGAACGATGGACTTCAATTTTCCCAATTTCCACAGGGGCTCCCTCATTGTTGCAAGTTCCATTGGTTTGACCACTTGCCATGTGTAAACAACAGACAAACCACATAGCGGATTTTACAAACACAGCCAACACTCTGTTTAATGGAATCTCATCTTTACATGAAATTGAATGCACTGATCGGGCTTTTATTCTTGGTCAATGGTCTGAATTAATCAAAATGACTTTTTTTCATTTTAGAGAATCTTCATGAAATTACTAGAAGAATAGAAATATGTATTTACCAGCCTTTCTATTTACTATTTCATTTTTTTTCTCAATCTGTAATTGGACCTGCTTATTTCGTTGATATCTAGTTCATTGTTTAGATATTTCTCATTTAGCGAAGCTATCTGCATGGCCATTACCCCGTGAATATTATCAAAATCGAAAATATTCAATCTTAAAAATATCAGTATCTATAAATAGCTCATTTGTGTCGCGTGCATCAGGCGGACATTTTCAGCTCAAAGTTCCGTTTCTTTCCATTAACTCATTAAAAAATGCCTTATAGAGCACATATTCCACACAACTATTTTACTCCGATGTGTTTTTCAGCCTGTGGGATATACAAAGACGAAAAGGGAGAAAAAATCTCTTTATAGAATTAGTGCCGAAATGCATTCATCACATCAGAAATTACGCTATGTTTTAAGAAAAGCAGCAAAGGAGGTCGCGCGCGAGCTTGTGAAAATCCCCACCATCGGATAGTCTCCGTGGTGTAAAAAGGGCGCAAAGAATCAAAGGTTTGTCGTTTGCTACCAGAGGGTTGTCACATGGGCACATTAGCAGAAGTACTGTAATTACATAAGTTGCCATTCCTTGCATAATTATGTGGATTTTATCAAAGTACCTCCATTTCTGACTTCTAGCACAAGTCACGATTCTTGTTGCATAAAAACAGTCTTCTGTTAAGTTAATTTGTAACGATTATGGACAATTAGGTTCTCTTTGAAGGAGTGTAACGCTATCCTTCATCTTAATATCATGCAGGCGGTGGTTGACATCGTGCACGATCATTATCATATCTTTATCAAACTTAATAATTCAGACCGTGCTGCGTGAGATCGCCGTAGTCCAGTGCCCTGTGGTTACATACCCGACTGTGGATCCAAAGGTTTTGGGTTCGAACCCATTAGGGCCATGGATTTTACTTGACCTTCCCAGGCGCAAAGTACTTGTCAGTTTAACCCAGGGACCGTCGAGAGGAATAAGTTAAAAGTACTTTCCTAGACGATGTATAAATAACCAAACGGTTATAATATGAATAGTAAACTGTAGTAATCAGCTCATTTATATGTTAGTGGTGGTGTTATTATTTTTTTTAAATAATATTTAAAGATTTTTTTTCTATGGAGAACAAAAGTTAAATGACATACATCTAGTAAGCTCTTCCCCGTTGATAGGTGATCCCATTTGCGGTGAGTTAACTCTTTTGTCTTTTTAAACGTGTTCTTGTTTTTATGGTGAGGATGAAAAGGACCGCTTAATCCAAGAGTATTGTACAACATTTGAGAGACTTCTCCCGATGGACTGACAACCAATTTTGTTATGTAATGCGTATCGTGGCGTTTTGGATTTGAGAAACATACACAAGGGTGTCCCAGTGCAATACAAAACGTTAATTCAGCTACAAAATCTTGGTTTTAACCAAAATTTTGCTCTCTTTTTTCCAGACAAACCGTGATCTTAAGTTACAATCACCTAGACACAAGTTATAAAATAAATATTGAATTAAACTCGCATGCTAACAACAAAATCTGCATTGTAAAATTTCAGAATCGCTTAAACAAGAAAATTCTTGAACAATATAGGGACGATAGATGATTTTTAAGAATACCCGGATGAATTATAATTTTATTAAATTAACCATTCGAATATTAGCACGACAGACGTGTAATGCGGCCAGATACTCAAGTCTATCGGTACTTGCGGTGCTTTGTGCACGGTCGTGTGTCACGGTCAATAAAGCGGAACGAGGCCATATGTCACTGATGGAAACCAGTCTCTTTGTCATCCCATCGTTAAAAGTCACTGAATATTTTATGATGGATCTATAGATAATTTGAACTACACTGGGCTGTTACGGATGTAAACGATAAATAATGCTAGCATGCGTATTGGTAGAAATCAGGATGCATTTCTGACTTAGAGATTTATAGAGCAATATTTTATTAGTTACCACATCATTTTGTATAAAGAACTAATTACTTGAAACAATTAAAAAGTTAATTGAATTATTTTGAGGAACAATATTTTTTTTAGAATTACTTTCGCAACAATATGACTACAAAATAACATTGGAACAGACAAAAACTCACAAACTACACTAGTTAAATCACTTAAATTAAATATTAATTCTCTCCTTGAAGTAATCTGATATTCAAGGAACGAAGAGAAAACCAATGAATATCAAATACTTTTTGGAAGTAATCAAATTAAGCAGTAGAGAGTGGAAGACAAGTGACACGGTTCCTCCTGACGGGATATCGACCTTGAGATGGTGGTTGATTTGACAGAAGGGGGAGAACGTTTCATTATGTCACGAGCAAAGGTTCCTTCAATGTTACCACCATTATATGATTATGACGAGCTCATCATCTCGGATAAATCTGTGTTTGCTCTGTTGCTCACCCTCTGTCGGATCTCCAAGTCACTACTCCGCAGAGCAAAAATTATTCTCGGGGAATGAAAAAAGCGATTGGAGACTTGTTTACATAAAAAAGTTAAGTAACAGTAAGGGTCTACTGTTGACAAAGCTAATATTTTAGATTAAAAAAAGAAATGATGGTATTAGCTATTTACCCTAAAAATGGAGTGGTCATTACAAGGCTCGTAATAGAATTTTCTGGTCGGATATTCTCTGGAAAGGAATTATGAGAAATTAAAGCATGCTTATCTTTGCATAAGATGTAGAACAGAATGACTACTATGTTCAGCGGTTGTTTATTATTCAAGATACTGCCTCTCCTTTAAACTGCCTCTAAGAGCTCCAGAGAGATGAAGCTTCTATAACTAGGTATATCGAATGACATGGTCAATTTAATAATTGATGTCTGCTAGGTGTCCGGAACAATTGTTGTCGACTTGAAAGAAGATATATTTTCTCTGAGATAAACCGGAGGCTCCGGGCTATTCGTTCATAATGCACGTGTTCAAACTAAATTCTGTATTAACATCAGCATTCTTCTAATTTTAACAAGACGGTGCCACATCGAATGTTACAGAGAAGTAATAGTTTTGTAAAATGTGTAGTTACAGTTCCATATTATATATATAACCTTTCCCCTTAATTCTTGATAAAAAATGTAAAAGAACATAAGAATAGTATATAGTATGAATTATAAACAAACAAAGCACGTTTCTATATTTGACACTACGTACGCCGTGTCTGTCGTGCTAATAGCCGGCGACCGCGAGAGAAAAAAAAAATGGTTGTCAGAAATTCGAAATACGAAAATAGTGTCGTGATTTTGGGGGGAATTAGATTGTTACGGTCACAAGGGTCTAACACCATCACATCGGAGGGGGTTTTCTACGCTTCTGGATAGCTCATGCAAATTTTATCTGCTGATTTGCTATTTTTGTTGGGAAAAAATGCGACGCAAAATTTCATCTTTTTTTCTGTTTTGTTTGACAGGAAAGAAAATGAATTTGAATAATAACCGAATGCGCACATGACAATTGAATTTGTTGAAATTCTTGCCTTGAACAATTTGATGTCACAATTTTACGGAATGCTTCTACAGGAAACTCATTTTAATTTTATTTCGACATAACAAAGAAAAATCATTCAGCATTAATTAATCGTGAGAAAGATTTAATCGCATTGAATAGGCAGATAAAGATCATTATGTTTTCTGTTGAGACTACCTTTGTTGATGTACCAGTATAATTAATGTTTTTAATTACTTTCAATATTATTAGGGGGCCTCCGTGGCCGAGAGTGTAAAGTCGCTGACTTTAACACTCACTCAGCCCCTCACCGCGTGGGTTCGAATCCCGGCAGGGTCATTCGGATTTTCGTGTGAGGAAGCCTTCCAGCTGGCTTGCGGTAGGTCGGAGATTCTACTTAGATGCCTCCATGCCTTCGGGGTCTTCCTCCACTTGTAATTAGCTGGATGTTGCTATATGACTGAAATACTGTCGAGGCAACGGTAAACACAAATAGTTAAGTCAAGTCAATGTTATTACCTTTGCTACTAATACTAAGACATTTGACAAGTTGCTTTAGAAAAAAAATGTTATAGCATTACCATATAAAAGTCTGTCTGTCTGTCTTTAAGCTGTATATGTTCATAAACTAATATGAAGCAAGTGAACAAGTGATTCGATGGTTAGTTTGAATCGAGTTCAGATTTAGATTATGTAAAGTTTTAGCAGTGTTATGTTCTCCTCGCGTAGACCTAGTTATTCATTTCATTTATTCTTCGCTCCCTCACTATTGAGGTTCATTCGAAGGCGGTAAGATATACAAACAATTGTGTATATTTATCGTACCATGTACAGTGAATGTTAAAATTAGTAGGATCGAATTTAAGGAGGATGGACATAATACACATTATGTCTACAGCGGCCAGTACAAGTATGAAGTGGAAACAGCTGCTTAAAATGAATGTCTCGTTAATATGGATGACTGCTAAATAGAATATGATAAAATATGATGGCTACCCATACGGATATCGGGAAACAGACAGAACGCTGTGTACATATAAAGAAAATAAGAAAGAATTAGATGGGAGAAACGAAAAAACATGGTACATGTGTATATCACAAAACTCCAATAAAGTCGGCAACCGCGACAGTGCAACCGTATCATTATACTTCGTTAACAATCAGATTGCAGTACCGGAAAACATCCTGAGGAATACTGTACAGGCAATTATTGAAATGTCAGACGGCCTGATAGGTTTTAATGTCTAATATGTCACATATATCATCGACAGACGAGAAATTCCGATGTAGGCCAAGAAAACTGGATTATCGGAGCAACTCGATGGGCAGTGGGGAGTCAATAAAAGAAATTAAAGAAGGTTCTCACAGTTTTGTGAGGTTCTCACAGTTTTTACGGTTGGCACGGTTTTTAATAATTAATTTCAGGCAACTCTCAAACTGCACATATATTTGCATAACATATTTTCCTATTATATATTTCTAGTTCCGAGTCACGAGAGGTTACATGGCAAAAGATATTCGTGAGAGAGGGCAGTGTTAGTTGATACTTTTTGGCTTTTGATGCCTACGGAGCAGCGGTTTAAAAAAATGTAATTATAGGAACATTTCTAGGTCACAATACGTCCTTTACGAGTAGGAATGACGGCTGGGTTCAACGTTCTCATATATCTTACCAACTATACAGCGTAGATTGTTATCGGAAAGGTTCCACCTGGATTATACAAAATCGGTTGCGGAAGTCTTAATATACGAAATATTAAAAACATAGAATGACTATAATGTACACGCGGTGTGTTTTGTAAGTAATATTATAGCGTGTAACAGGCGGGCGTTTGGGAGATAACAGCCGGGTAGTTATCACGTGCGTGTAGAAAATACAAATATATCTCGCGTTTTATCAGCGTACATCATACCGCAACACTTGTGTCTTATATCCGGTCATAAAATGGTGTAATTAATGGGTTTTTTTTTTCCGGAAATCTAAAATAGATCCTTAAATAAATACACGAAAACACAGGTGTTAGAATAAAAAGGAAATTGATTTTAAAGGTATTTTCAGGGCTCTGTATCACAGTCTATAGAATCCATGGTACTTTATAGAAAAAAAAAATAAACTATAAATATAAATAGGTTGCTGACTGCATGGATGGGTGGAATGGGTTGATAGACGAACGGACGGACAGACAGATTCTGAAGAACTTTGGAAGAACTACTAATGGGCGGGTCTAAGTAAGAGAGAGACGAGGGCTTGAAAGACCATCTGAAAGAGATTACTGCCTGCATTGCAAGCTACCAGATAATAATCATATGTAAACGGTATCATACACACAGCCTTGCAGCATACGTGTGCAGTCCTAATCTACAGATGCAATCATTAACTAGGTGCTGAGAAAATGTGTAACACAGACATCATACTGCAGAATGATACAAAGATAAACTATTATAGGTGTATATGATTGTGTTTTCATATTCATAATATATACTGTACAATCATTAATTGTTGATGAATAATTTTCATTGATTTTGTGGCTGTGTTTACACACACACACCTTTCTTGGAACACGAATACACGAATTAATGTACCCATGAAATTCTCTTTAGTACATAATCGACGAAACGAAATTAAAAGTCAACGAAAATGAGTGTTTATACAGTATCCGTGTTGATATTGTACAAATATCGTCCACTCTGGTAAATGCATCACAACATTGAAACTTTGTCTAAATGATTATTACTTTACACGAAATTCGTGATAGTCTATAATCATCCATTTTCTTTTGTTTGCCTAACATGCATATATAATATACATCTTACCAAAAGGTTGCAAACAGCACAATTGGTAAAATCACCGTTTGATAAATTAATAGTCTTGTCTTTATATTTGAAGTACGTTAATTCACGTTAAAATAAGGTCATGCTAAATGTGTGGATTACAACCATTACCCAGTTTTGTGTTAATGAATCAACAGCATAGACAGAGAACGGAAACACTGCCAAAATACTTTGGCAACAAATCAGCGAAGAAACATTCGAAGCGGCAGAAGAACTTCCCAAACTTTTTGATACCATTCACAGAGAATTAGCAGACGATTAAAGTAAATACAAAGTTAACTCACCAGCTTCGGTAATTGAAAATCCCAATAAAACTGAATATAGAATCACTACAAGACCTTTAAAAATCCAAACATAGGCCATTTTTCACCCAGAATATATATAATCACAAGAGGTCACATATTTTGCGGGGTTAGCAGCTATCTTTAGCTCCTGTTTTGTGTTTTACGTGTTATCGTCTGCTGAGAAAACCCTGTGCTGTTAACAGACTGTGCGCATGCTCAGTAGAGTTCCTCTCGTGCAGCGGCCATATGTGGCGTATCCGCTATGAACAGAAGCTGTAGTGCTAACAGTTAGTGTTCCCCCATTCATCGCAGTCGTTCATGGAACACACACTATTGGTATATTTAACTACAGTGTGTATTGGATTCTGAAATTATAATTATTAATTTATGGTTTGTTAATTTGTTTTTCAAGCACTATTAATTTGTGGAGGAAGCGAATAGTCTCTTCTGCTTTGTGCTATCAAATGTATGGGGATCGTAGAGAAAGCAAGTAAAATTTAATAAATAATGCAATTTATGAGCGTCGCTTTTATTTCTAGCATTCAGCTTTATACACCAAGCTATACTTTAAACCTACTATTTTTTTTCGAAGTAAGCTATATCTATCTTTAAAAATCTTCCATTTGAATTTATTCTTGAAATAGTTTACTGTCAAAACATAAACACGCACGCACGCACACACATACATACATACACACAGACAGACATACACACACAGGCACGTGCATATGTATAGACGAACCTCCATACACATATGCTCACATAACATACACACACATATGCACGCACGCGCACACACACTTTTCATTCACACGCATTTCTTTATTTACCATACAGTCATAAAATGACACGATTATAAAATCAACTACATGCGTGACGCATTCATCAATGTTTAAAATAACAAGTGGTTGCTCGTCTTTTTTTTTTACCAACCTCAGCATTTCAAAACCTCTGCAATGAACCATCTGAACTAATCACCATGAAATCATGTAGAGGACACATAAATAATGCTGTTTAATTTCCCTAGAACGCCACTCAAAATACATTTTCCCTGCTAACTCACTCGAGAACCTTTTATGAAATATAAATGATGGAGCTACGCTTCTAGATACACATATAAAACATGACTCCGCGTATGTGAGTGTGACAAATCTCGATTGTGTTTTACCTTTGAATAAAAATAAATTATTTACTGATAGGAAATTGGATTATTTCCCGTTCCATATAATTGATATGGAGCGGGCCGGAGATGCGAGGTTATGAATGGCTGGGACTGTCCCACGGGATCACATGTCATCCCCGGGACACGGACAATTGCGTGAAGTGTTAGGGTAGTGGCACGGCGAGCGAATGTTGAGCTGGACTCTGTATTGTACAATTGTACATGAGAAACAGAAGCAGGGAATTGCTGAACTTTTGCTATCATTTAGAGTAACAAAAATAAAAATAGTGGGAAATACAAAAATAAATCTATTTCGGGTGAGAAAAACATATGGTTGCGAAAAGAACGATAAAAGGTTAGATAAAAACAGTCTTGTAATTGTCAACACTAACACTAAAAGGAACAAACTCTTACTTCCGTTGTGGTCCTTAGAAATAGGATAGTATAACAGAGAGGGACTAAGAAGAAGAGAAACCAAGACAACAATCCCAAACGCTAGTGGATATTTTGGCAACACAAAAAATGGAAACAGTGGTTATTAATTATCCACGCTATACACAATGTATATTTAATATATCTTTTATTGAATCGGGGAACTTCTTTGATTTCATTTTATTCCTTTGGCGTACCCAGGGCGCTGTGTCATTTACTTTACAACTTATGTATATAATTCAATGCAAAAAAATGCAATATCGTCTGCTTTATCTATTCTCTTTTGGTAACCCACTAATTCCATTTTTTCCCACGCAAATTCTGTCAAATTACTTTTTCATTCAATTTCTTTAATTTGATAAATATTCTATTCCGAAGCACGCCCGAACATCGGGTTCTAAAATTATTGACATTTAATACCAGAAAATGTGTGTTTGCTATAACGAACATAAGACCAAGTTCAGCGCCATAACTCTTCTATTGCCAGCAAGAGCGGATCGCTCTGGAATTACATGGTTTCTGATGGAGCTGTTTCTATTAAAGCTTCCATTTGCAAGATAATCCCTGCATAACAGCTTTAGGGGAAATTTTCATTGCACCGAGCATTACAATAGGCTGGCCATCCAATTAACGAGAGCAGAGTGTCATCTAGGCTATGTTGTTGCACCATTTTAACCATTACCATGCTAAATTTCCTAATTGGACTTGTCCTTCCTTCAATTTGGGCTATACCATCGGCTCTTTATGGGGGTGCTTGCTAATAATGTATTGACTGAATATTGAACAGTGAAGACCATGATCAGACTACACGGATGTGTAGGATGATCTTGGTCTGCACTGGTCGCAAGGCAGTTACAGATGCCCACAGCATTGTAAGCGTTAATGTGTGCACTGTTGTTGAGGAAGTGACATGGGATCTCAAAACTAAAACTTTTTTCTTCCTCTCTTTACTCTCATGACGGTACTTCTCACTTGTACATCAGCAATAAAAGTGTCTCCGTTGTTTTAGTTGAATCTGTTTTCCACCCGTCCATTATCTATCTATCTATCTATCTATCTATCTATCTATCTATCTATCTATATATGTATATATGTATATACGTCCGTCCGTCCGTTCATTTTTACCATCTGTCTATCCATGCGTCCGTCCGTCCGACAGCATGCCTATCTGTCTGTCTGTCGTACGTCCAGAGAAAGAGTAAAGAGAGCCTGGTTCGTCTCAGCTCAATCAGGTTTTTTTTGTTTTTGTTTTGTTTTGTTTTTTCTTTTTTTTTCAAAATTCATAATCGTAAAGATGCGTCTTATACAAAAAATCCAATCATAACAATGGCGATTTAAAGTTGTTTTTGAGGGGGGGGGGGGGAGTTGTCCCTAAGAAATGTCACACTTAATTTTGCAGTAATTTGATTTTCAGTTTGCATTTGAATTGCTTTTTCTATAAGAAATACGTGTGTATTTTTTTTTTTTTTTTTTTTTTACGAGTGTATTTTAACATAGCTTGCAATTCATTCAACTCTCTTCTACATTTCTATTCATAATACCATTTCTTTGATTTTCTTTTCCTTTTTTATCGACAATACATTCTAACTCGTTCACTTGGGAACACACTTGTTGATTTCATTAAATGTGCGAAAATTGTAAACTACATTCGGTATTCGTTTTTTTTTCTTTCCACCTCGTATTGGCAATGTTTTATATCAATGTGCACATGTTAATGTGTCACTAACCTCAAGGAGCTGTGCCTGAGTTTGTAGGACATTTGTCTTCTCTTTTAAATCAATTAAATAAGTGTGTTATCGGTGTCACCTTAAAATCTCAGTTTTTAATTTCTGCGTCAAGCTGTGTCAAAACTCGAAAATTATGTATTATCATACATACGACAAATAAAGTATCTTAAATTTGAAATATATGTTTAAATTCGTAAACATCTTCCCTGTTTTTCTTACGTATGTTGTTTTGTTGTTGTTGTTGTTGTTGTTGTTGTTGTTGCTGCTGCTGCTGCTGCTGCTGCTGCTGCTGCTGCTGTTTTGTTAATTTTATATAATTATATATATTACTTAAAACGGTGTCACAATTATCTTGAATAACGAATTTGAAAGTAATTAATTAATTTATCTAATTACATGTTAACCTTTTATTTCTCGACACATTGACAGCAGGGCAGATCTGTTTGCTTTGTAGGGCAAATTCTATGCAGCCTGAAGAGCAGAGAAAATTCATTGTTTCATATACCATTTAAAGTTCAAGTAATTAACATTCTTCATAATTCTATCATATAATCGTACATGAATATTCAGTTTAGGTGTAATAAACGATATATTATATATGTATATATATAATTATATGCATATATGAGTAACCTGAATACCATCCAGACTTGAGGAGAAATTGAATGCATTCTATCAAATGCATGTCTTAAGACATTTCCTGGTAGACTACAAGTGTTGATTGATATTGAGTTTAGATTAATAAATTTGCACAATGCTGACTCTTTCAATAAAAATAAAAATGAAATCGTGGGACAAAAATAATGATGCTCTTACCATGACTGTCGAAAAAATGCTAAGTAAACAGAAATCAACATGCTATCTTTTTTATGAAAACTGCGAAGATTTTGAAATCATTTTAAAGAAGAAAATAAAAACGCTTATACAAAACCAATTCCTAAGAATTCTTCGACAAGAGTTTCTACAATAATTTAGCATTTCGTTTAAGAACACGCCTGTTGCACGAACTAATTGAATTAAACAACCCGCGTGACATATCTAAAGACGATTTAATCATTGTTTTCATGATTTGATTTAGAACTTTCCTTTAAAAATGGCTTTTTTTTCCTTTCACGATGTTAAATTACATGGGAGAGAGGGCACTTGTTTGCCTCGCGGAAGAAAGCTGTCGTCAAGGAGGTAATTTGTTTCTCACCGCGATACTCTAAAACCTCTCCATCATTCTGGTGATTTTGAACATTTTTTTAACGAAAATGAAAAAAAAATGTTATCAACAAAGTTCTTCTAAATTTCAGAATTTAATCACGACTTGTCATATTTTACAGAGAAACAAAATTGATTAAACGTATTGTTAATATTTCAGTGTCAATGACAATACACAACATGCTCATTTTGTTTCATAAATCAAACTTATGCAAGCCTTAATTTTTATCAGAAGTGTGTATATTTGCTTTGGAATTTCATTAAATGTATCTGGGTATGCCCCTTCCAGGGCCTTCTAATTTTAGTGTTCATCCGTGCTGTTCTATAGGAATTAGAACCTTCGACGAGATCGACAGTGCCCAGGGAATGTTTCTAATTTCTGCAGAGCAGAGTTACGGATGATACTTCAAAATACTTAGAGGCAAGTTTTATTTGGCTACTACGATTGCAAGATACGTTGTTAACAACGTTCCTTAATTAAACTATGTTGAGCATGATAATCAAACTTAAGTCTTAATTTGAATAAGTTCATAAACAATTTGAGTCATTCTCTACCAATAAAAAACATGACTTTTGAAGCCACTACAAACGTTTACTATGAAGTGTCTTTAAAATTCATGTTTTCTATGACAAAGGCGAGTTTTGCCAAAATATTGGTAAATAGTGACTTTAATTGTTTATTGAATATTTCCCGCTGGAAGAGCCAAATATTTATTGACAGTATCTAGTTGCTATAATATAAATCGATTTATTACATAACTATTATTTATGAGCCCTATAACATTTTAAGAAGCCTTTTCAATACTACACTGACGATCACAATAAGCGGGCCAATAGAAAATATCTCTGTTGGACCGGGGCCGAAAGTGATATTATTTATTGGCCCTGCTTTTCATGCAATTTGATTGGCTAAAGCATGCAGATAATAATATTGTCGTTAAATAAGTGATTTGATATTGGTCCTGTTATTTGCCCTCGAACAAAATAAAATCACTTATGAATAACATATAGTATACATATTCAGATGTATAAGTTGTAAATGATCCATAGATCTAAATAAAATAATGATTGTAACACTGCCTTGTAAATATGTAATATTACTTTTTTGTATAATATATCTATGGCTTATTATCATTCGACAACAACTCCTTGCATGATATTTCCAGGTGTCAGGATAATGTTACTGTGTGTAGTATCTTGCCACATGTCTACAGCAAGATACTGCAGTGTGACAGGACTACATCTGTCTCAAGTAGACAGTCTCCAAATGACTGAACTACTGTTGGCGGGACGTTAAATCCAGTAAACAAGCAAAATCTCCTTTACTGACGGAACTGTTCTCTGTGCCTGCTTCTTACTCAAGAAGTAAACTCTTGATTTAAGACAGGAGACCAAACTTTTTAAGACGGTACATAAAGTTTGGGGAAACTCATCTTTTAAGCAGGAAATAACTTGTAAGCCACGGCGCCTTGAAGTGAGAAGAAAGAAGATAAGTAGTTCACGGCCGAACTATTTATAGAAGTAATTGGCCAGGATCTCTTGTAGTAGAGATCAGATTGACCCTATGGTATGTGAAAACATCCCGCCTGTGATATGAACCAACCAAAAAACACTGACCAGTCATCGTGGTTTTCATCATCATCATCATCATCATCATATCTTCTTCTTCTTCTTCTTCTTCTTCTTCTTCTTCTTCTCTTCCTGTCTCCCCTCCTCATTCTCCTCTTCTTCCTCCTCATTCTTCTTCTTCTTCTTTTTCTATGTGTTCGCTGGGTGGCCTCCGTGGCCGAGAGGGTAAAGTCGCTGACTTTAACACTCACTCAGCCCCTCACCGCGTGGGTTCGAATCCCGGCAGGGTCATTCGGATTTTCATGTGAGGAAGCCTTCCAGCTGGCTTGCGGTAGGTCGATGGTTCTACACGGATGCCTCTGTGCATTCGGGATCTTCCTCCACCTGTAATTAGCTGGACGTCGCTATATGACTGAAATGCTGTCGGAGCGACGGTAAACTCAATTAGTCAGTCAAGTCAAAATAGTCAAGTCAGTCAAGTCTGTTCGCTGAGTTGGACATCACCATATCGAGGGTTGACAAAACGTGTTTTCATCCTCCATGAGAATGGGATATTTAGTTATTTATACCGAACAATCAAATAAATCAACCAGAAAGATTTATTTAAAATTGCCGTTTAGAAAGTATGCAAGCACCGCTATTGACTGCAATACACTTCAATGAGAACTTATCGATCGAGATTTTTAGGCCCACGAGAAATTTTCCAACAAAAATTAATATCACCCTCGGGGTACTTATAAAAAAAGAATGTAAAACAGCGTGTAAATGTAAATTAAAATGGGAAGGTCACATGAGGTATAATAAAATCTCTAAACTCTCTCTCTATATATATATATATATACATGTATATATAAGAGAGAGAGAGAGAGAGAGGGAGAGAGAGAGTTAGTTTAGAGATTTTATTATACCTCACGTGACCTTCCATTCATATAAGTGGTAGAAGAAGAAGTAGTTAGTGGTTAGTGACAGAATTTGCAACATTTATCGTAGTATCCGTCTGATTTTTTTATTTCTTTTTTTTCAAAATATTGGTAATTTGTATGGATACTCATCAAACCAGACAAATAATGTACCATCGATCAGTAAATAGATGGGAAAAGGTGAAATAAGAGTGGATATATTTCAATAGATAAATTTCTATCATAGTACAAGAATTACACGTGACTATAAGTACCCTAATTAAACTAGCATATCCATCAATCGGGATTATCTACCCTTGTCGCAAAGAAATGTTATTACAATTTGAAACAAAAGTTATCGTTCCTGTCATGCTACCAATGAAATATCTTTTTCAATGCCTTATTTGAATAGTTTAGTTACTATTACAAATACAGACGAGGATATTTTGCATACTTTAATGACATTTTGTTTGAGGGAGGCTGATTTTGTTGGTTTCAGCGTCTTGCCGACAGTAATTCGGTAATTTTGGAGAATATTGACAACACAAGACAGAATAGTGCTGCCTTGCTGCGGTATCATGTCGTAGGCAAGTGGAATGATACCATACCACTCTGATACCGGGCCAGCAATACCGCCAGTATATTGACAAGCAATATACCAGGATCACACGTGCGACTTGAGTATATATGTCGCATACAGGGGTCGAACCAACAACATTAAATTATAGGACGCTTTTACCCTTGTGCCACAGGGGATCGGTCAAGCTGAATTTAGATGATAAATTCGTACTTCAAATTAAACTGCGTCTATTTTGTTGAGCGATGGTCCTGAACGCAATAGAACTTGTATTGAACGTCACAACAAACAGACAAATATAGGTGAAAAGACAACGTTAATGCTAAGCAGAAAAGCCTTATCACTATTACAGTGTCAGTCGAGCTCAAGTGGTAATCACCAAATTGCGTTACGCAGTACAGTGTCCAACTTTAAATTGCCTTTCGCATTTGGAAAACAATGAAATGTTGAAATCATTAAAACGAAGCAAAAAAACAAGCTTTTTGGTGTTTTACACCATTGTTGGACTAAATGTCGTATCCAATCATGTGTCAATCACAAAAAAAAATGTATTTCACAACTGACTGATTTTTAAACAGACACGTGGATCTCTTATCATTATTCCTAAGACTGGTCGATGAGGACAGATTTGACTTAATCTCTCAAGAGAAACCCCTGTATGCTTCACTTCTATCCTACAGTACGCTACATCATATCACTACATGCGACTGATGCAGACCCTCTCGAAATGTTACACCGAGGTACGCCATTGCGTTGGTCATTAACGGGAAATAGCCTGCCATCTATCGGTATAAACCAGTTATCAGCGGGCTTTTTGCTGGGACATGTCTGACAGATTCTAGCAATAAGCATAATAAAATCGCAATTATCAATTCCTGAATTGAAACTTGACTACTGCCTTCATTCAATCATCTGTACACAGCTCTATAATCAATTATTTCAATTTATCCATCCGTCACGCAAAATTTTGGCGACAAACACGTGATCGCTTTGCCACAGACTCCATTTAATGATAGCAAAAAATCGTGGATTATAATCATTACATTAGTCGGATCGTGAAAGTTTGAAAAGTTGAAAAAATCCATTAACCCTACATTTTGTTCCACTGAGGTTAATAAAAGAAATAAAAACTGGAACTAGAGCATGCTGGGGAAAATAGAGATTGGTTATATTGAGAGTAGGATGATGAAGCTCATGATGGTGATGATGATGATGATGATGATGGTGGTGACGATGATGATGATAATTAATACATATTAATTGTGATAGATCGTGAACCGGATATTAAGCAAAACTCGAACAATCGAGAGAATATGATTTAAATTTAGTTTCACGAGATGAAATTGAACTAGTGTCGGGACTTTTGGAGATTATCTTGAGATAGGCATGGTATACGAATGTCGTCATTTTACTGTAGTAGACTCTAGCGCCTGACAGCTCAAATAACTGACAGCGCCGTCTTGAGTGACCACAATTCTACAACAAATGTTCCTTCTTCTAGAGCACTCTTAAACGGTTCTTCACGTCACCAGACAGTTCCAGCCTAATTTAATGGTGTGGAATTAAGACAAGTAAGAAACGTGTCAAGCGTCTGAACTGCTCTGCAATACATCTGGAATTTCCAAGTCATCAAGAATTATTCCAAGTTCCTACAAAGGACAGTCTGATCAGAGATAATCAGGATGGACCGTCACTCAGTACATCAGGTCAGGATTAGTGTGTCCGGTGTCAGGATAATGTGACTATGTGTGGTACCATGCCACTTGTCTAAGGTATGATATAACAGTGAGTTAACACTATAACTGCCACAAGTAGACAAAGGTACCGAAATAATTGAAATACAGTCAAACCTGTCTTAAGTAGTTCACAGTAAAGAAAAGTAACGGTTTAGGGGGTTTGGGTAATAATTAAGTTTAGTTTGGCTTCAGTTAGAGTTGGAAAAGGGTAATGATAGTTTTAAGGGTGTGTATTTAAAAACCATCGAGATACATGTATATATTTATTGCAATATCATGAAGACAATTAAGAACACGCAATACTCTCGCATTTTTTCAGATGAACTTGCAAGTATACGGGAATGTGTTGTAATGCCCTAATAGCGTGACAATAGGCATTACTTTATGTAATTTACTAGTATGTGCTTTTAAATATCCAAAAGAAATACACGATTTTTAAAGTGATATCGTTACAAATCTAGACCGGCAAATAATTCCACTAGACGAAGAATATGGTACGATCGTTGTGATTTATACGTTAAAATAAGAACAGAAAAAAAAATATTTAAAAAAAAAAGCGAAAGTGATTTTCGTTCGATTAACTTTTTTGTATCTGGGATAAAAACTGCATACTCCGTATAAATTTCAGTCTGTTCTCTATCGAAACAATGCACTCCATTGTGTATGCATAGAAATGAATAATTAGTCCCATCATTAGGGTTAATAATTCATCACGTGCGACAGAGGATGAGAGGTCCCAGATTATTTTTAACCTTAACTGTCATGGCGGCAGATTGCATCATAAAAACAGTAAAACAGACCACCTCTCCATAGTCCATATTCCAGATGAATCTGCATTTTTTTTTTTTTTTTTTTTACAAACGCAGCTGCCATCTGTTACATTATGCGGTTATGCGGTTTGAAAAAAAAAAAATTTCAGAACTTTTGATTACGTTGCATTTTACATGTTATTATTCTACTTCTTCTTTCTTCTTCTTCCTCCTTTCCTTCTTATTTATTCCCGGCTTATTAAAACACGACCAATGTAAAATTCTACTACAGTACAGAACTTGATAGAATATTATTTTGATAGCGTTGCTTTTCTTCTTCTTCATCTTCTTCGGCATATTAAAACACGAACATCGTAATCTTATAATATCCAATGATTTCATTCACAAATGCGTTAATTTTAAACGAAAGGTTCAAATTTCAGACGGCAAAATTATGGAGAATAATCATGACAAAAAAAAAGTCAGTGGCCTCTTAATTTCTATTCTAATTTCAAATCCTCATTAATTCTCATTGTTTCAACGCATTTAAATAGTGCTTAATAATCAGTTTGCGCCACCGCCCCATTAACTTATTTCAATTTAAATTCAATGTAATCACAGCCAACCAATAAATTCAGCGGTCTGTTGGATTAGAACCTTTCGTTTAAGCAGCTTTTAGACTTGTAACATACTTAAAGAACCGTTTATGGTCCCATTTCTATCACCAGTACTGTTAATCAATATCATTAAGTGATAGCATGCGACAGTGATCAAAGTAAATGTGTTACTTTTCAAAAGTCATCATTTCATAGCAGTTTTTTTTTTCTAGACCCCGATTGTTAACGACCATACGGACTGTATGAATCATTTCCTCGCGTCATCGGTCGGCAAAACCCAGCAGATCGGAACTTTAATTTTCCTTATTGCTTTTTATTGATTTCCATAACTCGAAATAGACAGGGGAGGAACAAGAGGGCATAAATCACTGACATTATTTCATAGTTGCGCGTGCAGCACGTGCCGAGTAATCTTAGCGCATGCGTTGTGGGGATAAATATGGACCGCGGTTTATTGGCTGCCATTGTGTTTAAGAGCGTGTTTATTGTCGTAGGAAGACGTCGCCTGGTTGCATCAAGTCGCTGTAACCGAATTAGACGGATTGACTGCCCGATTACTGCCCGTCTAAGTGTCTTTTAATGGCCTACTTAGATTCGCTATAGTCCCTAACACCGCGGATTACATGCCAAATAACTAGAACCGAATCACCGCCTCCACGCGCGGAAGGATACACCCCCACAGAGGTTAACATGTAATGAATGAACAATAATTTACTAATAATTAAGAGTTTATCCATGCTTTGTTTGCCAAAAAAAAATAAGATTCGGACAACACGCTCTAAGTGACATTCAAGAAATCTAAGTATCTTTTAAGATACATGATAAAATTAAGAACTAAGAATAATAGATTACCACTGAAAAAAAGTACTTATAAACAGGGTTTCTATATACACAGTATCAGGAGGCCCTGTTATAAACGAAAGAACATGCGATACATTAAATACGCGATCTATCTCTTATTAGGATGAAATATTTTAGAGTCAGATAGAAAAAGTCTTTATAAATATCCAAACGTGCTAAATTCAATGAAAAAATGAATAAAGAAAGTAAAAATGAATACATTATAGTGTAAATTGTATGTAAAATGGGGGGTGGGGGTATTATGCAAAATATGTTATGGTAATTATATACGTTCTTGACAATACATCTAAATGAAGCCATTATCATATACAACACAAAAGAGGCATCGCGTTTTTGCTAAATATACTGTCAACAAAATTCAGAAGTTTGATAATTAAGGAAGGTTTTTATAACTGATCTATATCCTATATAAGAAACAAAATATGACAATAAACGATATGTAGAATCAAAAATAACAACAGCTGATTCACTCATTCCATATTATCTTGACACTGCACCATCATATCCGGCGGTAAGCTCCAGTTAATAATATACTGTTCCTGGTGGCCAAGTGGTTAGAATGCCCGACTCGAGAGCGGGAGATTGTGGGTTTATTCCCCGACCGCGACATACCAAAATCCTTAAAAATGGTACTGGTAGCTCCCTACGGACGCTCAGCATACATACAGAGCAGTTTCAGGACTTGTTGGCCCGGCGTCAGTATAATGTGGCTAGGTGTGGTATCATGCCACATGTCGAAGGCGTGATACTACAGTGTGATTGCAAGTAGACATAGTCTCAAAATGAGTGAACTACTATCGGTTTGACATTAAACTTAGCAAACAAGGGAGTTTTATGCCTAAAAGATTTTGGTATGTTTCACTGGGACCGGTACTCAGGCCCGGATCCAGATTTTTTCCACTGGGGTTGGCCAAAGTCTGAATGTGATGTGAGTGCTAGGGAGCCGGGGGCATGCTCCCCCGGAAAAAAAAAGGTTTTTAGTGTGACGGAGATGCATTCTGAAGGGTATCTGGGGGAAAAAGTGAAGTTTTTTATGGGTTTTTTTGTTGTTGTTGTTGTTGCTGTTGTTGTTGTTGTTGTTGTTGTTGTTGTTGTTGTTGTTTTTAAACTTGAAGACCATGGATCTAATGACTAGGTCCCACTGCGGAAAAAATCATCGGCGATGTGGAAATACACAACTTTTCTCCCGATGTCATCAGATGTTTCAGCCAAAAAGACGGAGCAGTCCCATAAAAATTTGAAAAGCTTTGGGATTGGTCCGTTGAAACATTCGCTGATGTTTCGATTATGGTACAATGGCCTTGTATTATCGGGGATGGCTCCCGATGCTCGTGAAATGTTTCCGATGATCGTGGAAGGTGCCCCGGAACTTCGCCGAATTTGAAACATCATCGGGGGGATATCCCCGTATATTAGGGGATGTATCGTTGTATCGAACCATCCTAGATGCCTCGGGGAAGATATGGAGATTATGAGAATTTGGTGATGGACAAAATCAAGGGTAGACTTTCGGGGGTTTATGAGGATGCCCCCAGCATTGTCCCATGGCCTTTTTGACCGTCTCAGTATAAAGTTGACTAAAAAAAAGCAACAAAATTTAAATTTTTTTTTTTTTTTTTTTTGCGAATATTCTGAGATTCTATCACAAGATCTGGAATGTGTCACCGAAGCTAGGGGTTCCTCGTAGGAAAAAATATTTCGCTAAAGCTCCGTGAATGCTTCCCAGGAGCTTCCGGGAAGCTATGCGTATGTTTCCCCGGCCTGTTCTCCCCGATAAAACGTCGAGAACATATAGGGAAAAATTTCAATGCAAGCAATGAAGTTCTCCCGAGGCCACCCGATGACTCCACATGGCTCGCAACGCTTTCGAAGCTTCCGTGGGACACAGGGGAACCTGTTCCCGACGTCTCCCGAGGCTCATCAATATCCATCGGGAGTACATCCCCTAGGCAAAAAATGTCAAGTGGGACTGAGCCTTGAGCGATATAATCTTATATTTTACCTTCGCAAAGCCATGTTTTTGAATAACAACTGTGCAATAGAATTTGACTACAGTTGTATTAAAAAATGACGGTAGTAAAGGGGAGGGGGCAGACTGGCATAAAAAAATAATAAGTGCTTTTTGGACCCCCCCCCCCCCCCCCCCCCCCCCCCCCTCCCCAAAACAAAACAAACAGTGACTTGTGTACACTGTCAATTAGTGAATGCTTTGAAGAGTCATCAGTTTTAGACTCAACATTGTAAAAGACAGTTTTGTTTAAATCTGAGGAAAAAAATCACTTTAAACATATTTTGTCAAATACCGGGTATATGCTGTATTGGGTTATTAGGTTCGAACTTGGTAATCTTGACTGTCTAATTGTCGATGTGGAAGCAGCTTCCCCCGATAAAAAAAATCAGGCGCACGTTTTAGTGTCGGGCGGTTGCAGAAGGTTCGGGCCCCTTCTGTGTGTCGATTTTTGGTACATTTTTTTTCTTCTAAATGTTAAATCAGTGACAAAACAAACAATATTCAGTAATAAAAGATGTTTAATATAAAATCTTTAATATCCGTTTTATTTCGCACATAAATTGTGTTTTCTGTGCAATAGTATTTCGTATTCATCGACTTATCAGTAACATTGCTCAATGACTGATTACCTGATTACCTGGATTTGATTTGAATTAGGGATCATGCATTATCTACATATACATTGTCCCAAAATATGGCAGATTGAAATTTTCAAATTCTTTCATTTCATATTCATGATTTCATAAATTTTAAATACATCAGGGTCTCTATTTCAAGAGACCATGAGTACAAATACATGTAGATTATTATATTCGTATATATTAAAAAGTGAACATGGTGATGTATCGGCCTACTGTTTGTATTTATTCCTTTCAGGAAAAATATTTAGAGGAGTTAGTTTCATAGAAATTATACTTAAAAAATTATGTAAAAATAGTCAAGCTGATGACATTTAGAAACATAACCTTTTAATTTGCATGGCTAGCGATAGGTATGCATCTACTCTGCAGTTTGCTACAGCAAAAAATAAATAAATACAATAAAAATCCTTTTAAATAGTTTATAGTTGTAACTGATACAAAATATTTGGTAATTGCCTATTTTTCTAAATTGTTAGATCGCTCGGCAGACGACATGTAAATTTCTCTCAATCAGTACCCTAAACACATGCTTATCACACAGTCATGGACGACTGCCGATTCGGATTACCTACACATTAACAGCAGGGGGGCGCATAAGACAATAGGAGTCTGGCTGGTCAGGTGGTCATGCGGGTGGTTCAGTGCGGGGGCCCACGATGGGGATTTCCTCTAGACAACAACACTATGATGTAGTCAAGGGATTTTATAGCCTTGAAAAATGTATGACCAAGGCAGCTGGGGGGGGGGGGGGGGGGCCAAGGTTTCGATGAAACTTTTCATATTTTGTTGTTCTGCTCAGCCCCCCCCCCCCCGCTGGATCCGGGCCTGGTTCTTATGGATAGATTCATGACCTTTTGAATTTGCATTGTTGACAGGGATTTACAGTTATACTTTCAAACCTAACGTATATATGCCATTAGTCTACATGGCAATGTTAATGTCAAGATCACCACTCGTATCAATTTATAGATGTAGTAGGTAAAGTATTAGTATCAGTTGTTGTCGGGGTAACAGTAGTAGTAAAAGTAGTAGTAAAAGTAATAGTAAAAGTTGTAATAAAAGTAATAGTAAAAGTAATAGTAAAAGTAATAGTAAAAGTTGTAATAAAAGTAATAGTAAAAGTAATAGTAAAAGTAGTAGTCAAAGTAATAGTAAAAGTAATAGTAAAAGTTGTAATAAAAGTAATAGTAAAAGTAGTAGTAAAAGTAATAGTAAAAGTAGTAATAAAAGTAATAGTAAAAGTAATAGTAAAAGTAGTAGTCAAAGTAATAGTAAAAGTAATAATAAAAGTAGTAGTAAAAGTAATAGTAAAAGTTGTAATAAAAGTAATAGTAAAAGTAATAGTAAAAGTAGTAGTCAAAGTAATAGTAAAAGTTGTAATAAAAGTAGTAGTAAAAGTAATAGTAAAAGTAGTAGTCAAAGTAATAGTAAAAGTAATAGTAAAAGTAGTAGTAAAAGTAATAGTAAAAGTTGTAATAAAAGTAGTAGTCAAAGTAATAGTAAAAGTTGTAATAAAAGTAATAGTAAAAGTTGTAATAGTAAAAGTAGTAGTCAAAGTAATAGTAAAAGTAATAGTAAAAGTAGTAGTAAAAGTTGTAATAAAAGTAATAGTAAAAGTATGAAAGTTAAATAAAAGTAATAGTGAAGAAATAAAAATGGAGGTGTAGTAGATTCGGTTGATGTCGTAGCTGTAATATTGTAATTGCAATAGTGAAAGTAGCAGTAGTATAGGTTATTGTTGTTGTTGTTGTCATAGAATAAGAAGAAGCAGCAGCAAAAGATGCTACTGTGGCTGTTATTGTAAAAGTAGAAGCAGCAGCAGAAGTTGCTATTGTGGCTGTTATTGTAAAAGTAGAAGCAGCATTGGTAGTACCAGTAAAGTGTATAGAAGTAAGTGATGGTGGTGCTGATGATGTCATGTCTTGTTGAAGTTTTAATTGAGGAGAAACGATGATAAATAAAAGGAAATGGGTGAAAATTATAAAGAAAAGAATATGTCATAAAATCTTAATGAAAACGCTAGCGGACATATTATTTTTCATTGAGCAAATAATATCCTTCTTTTTTTTATGGATGAAAGAAAACTTGATTCATACTTGGATCCGAATGTTATGGCATGTATCTTTCTTAGCCATTGCAGGCGCAAAGTACTGGTCAAACCCAGGAACGGGAAGCATAAGTATAAGTTGGAAGAATTTTTTCCAATTGCCTTAGAAAGAAAAATAGTTTAATCTGGTATATTACTAAATTACACAGATATAATATGGAAATAAATATATTTTGGCATTATACACTGAATATATGTACAATATGGATATCAGGTATTGAATTTTAATAAAATCGTTTTTTTTTGGTGCTACAATAAAAAAATATATATAATATTATTTTATATTAAATATATTTAGTTTATAAAAAAGAAAATAATAAAAACAACTCTATGCATACAGTCTGAAGCACACGTAAGATATTCGCTACATTATCACACAAATCAATAATTATAGCGTCATTTCCGGGTTTTTGACAGGGAGCAAAAGTTAGGGGTCAGGTAAGATGATTGACCTCTCTCAGCTAGTGCTCAGGATTGGTCACGACCAGGTCAGTGTATTTGTTAGAAATTTATAATGTTTAATTGTTATTTACATGACCGTATCTCAACTTTCTTAACCATGTTGTTTAAGTTTGACACCCCCTATTTTCTTTCTGACATCTATATTTTCTTTTATTTCTAAAAAAAATGTCATATCACCGCAAAAATAACAAGGGCAAACTATTTGATTTAAAAATCCTAAAATGGTGTTTTCCAAACTGCATGTGTGTGTATATGATTGGCTGCAACACTATGGACGATTTGCATTTGTTTATATATCCCCTAACTTTTTGAACCATCATGTACATTCATTTTTAAGTGCATACATATTGATTTTCGAGCATATGTTGTCGGTGTACATGAACACGATCATCGTAGGGGCCTATATATGACGTATAAATCATTAAATATACAACTTGAAAATCATGCAAAACTTTAAAATGTCATAAAAATGAATTTAGCATTTAACCTTGTTTACAGACGCATTTGTATTGGAGTACACACTGGCTTTTATCCTAATATGTGAAAATGCATTAATAAGTAGGCTTGACTGTCTTTATTCCATCAGATTTTGGCATTCAAAACACCATTACCATAGCCATCATCATCATCATCATCAAAATCATCATCATCATCAAAATTATCAAAATTCCTTATTCCCAATCATCATCTGTTCGAATTTCAAGTCCATTATTTCAGTCATGCGTATTCAAACCTATGTATTTTTACTTCAGGCAAGATGTTTATATCGGGGAGGAAGGTGCTGGCTCTAGGCCTCCTGGTCTGTCTTCTGACCAACCACGTACAAACAGGTCTGTCTCTCTGTCTGTGTCTGTCTGTCCATTTATTTATTTCTCATTACGTGAATCTATCTGTCTGTCTGTCTGTCTGTCTGTCAGACAGTCAGTCTATCCGTCCGGCCGTCTGTCCGTCTATCGAATGAATGAATGAATGAATGAATGAATGAATGAATGAATGAATGAATGAATGAATGAATGAATGAATGAATGAATGCATGAATGAATGAATGAATGAATGAATGAATGAATGAATGAATGAATGAATGAATGAGCATATAAGAGTACCCTTTATCCATAGTTCTTTCATTCCAGCGACGCTTCCTCTTGGTTACGGCTTCGTCCTGACCCACCTGATACAGCAACTGCCAGCGTTCCGACGTGGCACTCAGCTCGGAGAGTCCTTCCGGGTCTTCAAAGCCGGTTACTTTGGATACCGCGCCGGCCTATTCTTGCAGAAATATAAGGAATCCCAAGGATGAACTTGACACTATTTATTGATGTTATTTAAGGCTGTAAGCTCCATGTAGTTGGCTAAAAGCTGGTTGTTTAAATAAATATTTAAATTGGTAAGATGTTTTTTGCCTCTGATTGTTCTCCTTTTGTCCTCTTAATGATTGTACCGTCTGTTCATTAGAAGTCATCCTAAATTTGTGGTTCTGAACATTTAAATTTATCAGCGATTTATTTCAACTGAACACATATCTATTTTCTATTTTACCATGTAAAAAACAGATCGATCTATTTGACAAAATCAAGAGTTTCACAAATTTAGGGTGACTTCAACGTCAGATTGACGCTACATTACTACAGACAATAGAAGTCTGCGCTCGCTTCGGTCTTCTTTTATCTGTAGATATGTCTTGATAAACATAACCCTATACATATTACATATTAGATATTTAAGAATTTTAGATTATATATAATGACACATATGGTTTCAATGTAACCATTTTTTTTTTCGAGAAAAAACATGCTACGTTCGAATGAAAGCCATGTCCCCGCGGGGGCCTTAGACCTTGGGGGTTAAGGTCATTTAAAGGTCAAAGTCACCTGGTGGGTAGTGCTCATCAATGTGCATGCACCTGTGAAGTTTGGAGGCTGTGGTGGAAGGACTTTTGTGTTATGGGTCAAGATTAAAAGTTTTGTGACAAACAAACAGACAGACCAAAAAAACAATATGCGCCCCCACCCTCGATCTATCGATGCGGGAGCATAAATATGCTCGGCCTGAAGTAGCCTGACCACAAGGTTAAGAAGAAGCATTATGCTACAGAAAACAAAGTGTGAGGCTACGATCAAAGGCCAATTTATTCCGATAATTCCAGTCTCCAGTCAGAGAAAATTAAACTGGTTGAGGCCACTATAGAGTAATTAGTTAATATCAAAATACAATCTCCAAGCACAGTTGTCGTTCGTTCCTCACATAACATCTCTGCAATGGGCTCAATGACAAGAATCTTGTAACAGCAGAAAACATTCATTTAACACGGATTTAAGTGTATTTTACGTATCAAAAGTATAGAAACATTAAATAAATACTTTTTGAATCATCATAAAACGTGTGTAAAATATTAATTTCAGTTGTTATTATCGGAACTATTTTCTGCCTTATTTCGCCGATGGGAACAATCCGTAAATGCTTGTCTGAAAATGTAAATATTTACAGTTTCAGCTGGATATCGTAATTTAAATGTAAATATTACAGATTCAGCTGGATATCGTAATTTAAATGTAAATATTTACAGATATCGTAATTTAAAGCCAGCTTTTTATCTTCATAATTTGTAATTTTAATGACCATTTCGATCAGGATCAGTGGTGCTATTTATATATATATCACAGTTTAAGGAGTCTATCTAGGCTTCTTCAAATTAAATATTTGAACAACGGTCTGGATGACGTCATATATTTTGAACTACTTTCTGAGCCCACCACAGAGGTGAATTTAATGTAAGCCGATGTGCAAGAGAGTGATCAAAATAGTTTAAGGTGATCCACCCATCATTAAATTATATTCATTTTCCTTCAAATGCTTAATTTGAAATGGACTTTAGTGCAGATGCCAGCATCCATTGACTTTGAGTTATAGGGGTTTATTTTTTGTTGCTCAAAATCTATAAAGGCTTGCATTTACTATAAAAAAAATCTACGATCACTTGATGAACTATGGTCACAACATAATAATGGATGAATCACCTTAGTTGCCATATTTGAGATTTTCATACGCTATATTCATGTAATAAAGAAATGTTCATTTGCGTCAAACTATAATATCATTAAACAATATCCAATAATTCAGTTGACCATTTAGTTTAAACCTAAATATAACTATGTTTTAACTAAAAATAGACGTTCATTAATATTTGAATTGAGTCCTAGATATTTAAAATATCTTTATTTCTGTTACTACAGTCGAACCTGCTTACAAAGGCCACCCAAGGGAAATTACAATTTTGGCCTTTGTTAGCAGGTGGCCTTTGTTAGCAGGTGTCATGTTTTGTCTGATGTTCGTGACTGTACATATATGTATGTGGTCATCTCTCTCTCTTTCTCTCTCTCTCTCTCTCTTTAAGTTCCAATTATGTGCAGAAAGTTATTTATAGGAGGATATACATATTTTAAATAACAAATGTGAAAAAAAAAGTTTAATAATTGATTTCATAAATGAATAACATTTTGAACAACAAACATGTATTTGTCTTGTGTAAGATTTTCACAGCGTTGTTTTGTTACCATGGAGCTTGAAGACAGAAGAATGAATAGGCAGATACGAAACAGAATGAAAGCATAAGAATGCGTATATGTGTTCGTTTGTTGTAGAACATACGTAATAATCATAGAATAATGTGTATTTGTAATGTGAGAATCGATTCTGATCAACCTTCAATCAATAAAGCAAGTGTTTCTGTGTTAAAACCAACTTTCTCATAACGCGAAAACATGTTACACTCTTTACTATGTCTGGCGATAAAATCCGAGTAATCCACAATTTGAGCGTCGGCTATTATACGGTCCTCAATACCTCGTGTATTTTTAACAGAGATACAGATAAGGTGCTTTTTTTTTCTCTCTCTAAACTCTTTGAAAACAAAACAAACCAAAAAATTATTTATAATTAATGACAAGACCGCATCTTAAACACGCTTGAAGCACCGCACTTTACACTCAATCATTGTTACATTTTCCGGATTAAAAATGAGGAAGACATCTTGCTAATCAATGCCAATTAAGGTCATCCACACCTGACAAACACCACCTGTACGAACAGTAATGGTCACTATGGAAACCATCCTCGCCACCCTCGATGATTACGGTATTGTCTCAAATCTATTGTTCGGCTCTCACCTAACGGTGTTAGCCGTTACGCAACTTCCTGATGGGGCGCGTCAGTGGCGCGTGGCCGTTCGTACAAGTGTGGGGTACCAAATGGGGTCAAATATGGTGGCCGTTGGTAGCAGGTGTAATATAGAACGAAATTGGTCGGGGGGAATTTGAAGTGGCCGTTGTTAGCAGTTGGTCGCTGCTAGCAGGTGGCCGTTGGACCAGGTTCGACTGTATTCCCTTTGTTATCATCTTTTTGCATTTATGAAAAGTTTCATTATATTTTGCAGTACGAGTTTAAAACTTCTCACAATAGCTTAAGGTAATCCATTCATCATTAAATTATAATCATGGTCCTTCAAATGTTTAAAAAGACCAGTGCAGATGCAAGCATCCATTGAGTTACAGGCTCAAAGGCTTGCATTTACTTCCACGGTCAGCTGATGGACCATGATCACAATTTAATGACTGATGGATTACCTTAAATGCATGCTTTCGAAGATTTTCGCGCTCAAATGTTCCAGCATGCATGGCCGGGCACTCCGATGTCCATCATATTCACAAACACGGACGGTACATGGCAGACCCTTCGCATCCCATTAAGCATTTAATACATTAAAAAGGAAACGAATTGAAAATTGTTTCATTAGTTTTTTTCCCTGAAATTACAACAAAAAAAATACATATCAATCATGTCGCTAAATCGCGTTTAATACAGACGTGGAAATCATTCAATATTAGAGCCTGAGAAAATTTGAGAGATTTTTTAAATCTTTTTTTTTTTTTTTTTTTTTTTTTTTTTTTCCAAATGATGAATTGTGAGTTTTGTTAAAATAATATATTTTCCAAAATATTATTAAAGATTTCATCCGACGGAGCCTGAATTATTTCTCGCCCATCACACAAGGTCATGACACGAAATAAAATTGTTTCATAAACAATGGTTCCATATGATATTTAATTAAACTCTCGTGGAAACGTGATCTGGGTCATTTTGATATCTCAACTCAAGAGAGTCCAATAAAGCATGACACCTGTCAATTGAGCATGCATAATTTAAACATCCGTTGCTATGACAACAGATATGATAAGGATTGCTGATATGATTTGCGAGTACAATATAAAAATGCACGCTTGATCGCCTGTCCCCGGACAATTTGGTTCCCGACAGAATATACCCGGGGACACAGAAGCCCTGATGTTCGGTCCCAAGTGTACACAGAGCTGGAAGAACGGACAATTGATATTGATCGATTAAGACTAATATCTGACAATATGTTATCATGTATCCTTTGTTTATCATATGGTGGGTACCAAACTATTAAAACTGGGACCAGCTTTTGGCTTTGATATTGTGTTCTTAAAAGGGTCCGCGGCGCGTATTGCCTCCTGTAGTACGGTCACAGTTCACAGATCGAGCTGTTTCAAATTAACCACAATGACAAAACATTAATTAAAAATTCACCGAAAAACAATTATGACAGGAAAATCAATAGATAAACGGGGCTAATCGTGGTATATTTCATGGGGTCTGAAACAAGCGGTGCACACGCTGTGGCTGCAGCTAAGAGTGCTGGTGGATTGGGGTCAGAAACTTGCGGTTAATTTCTTGTCCTTGTGAATAACTAGGGTAGAGTGGCGCTATGTTGAACCGTAGAATCATTCACACTTGTGAGATATTGGTATGATTCTGTCACGTCACATATTGTGAAGTATGTAAGGGATTATTTTCACTAAAAAAAAATGGACGAATATATCACACATCTGTGAGGTATACTGTCTGCCTAAATGTCACCCCCTCTCTCTCTCTCTCTCTCATTATCTTTAACCCAACCATCTCTCTCTCTCTCTCTCTCTCTCTCTCTCTCTGTCTATCTATCTATCTCTCTCGTGTGTGTGTGTGTGTGTTCTGTTTCACAGAAAAGGATAAAAGAAAGAAAAAAGAACTCAAAGCAAAAAATGTGAATTGCAGAAAGATGCAATGATTCAATTTTATCGAGTGAATTTTGAAAATAGTATTTCACGAGTGCCGTAGGCACAGGCGAGAATACATTTTTTCGGGTTACGAGGTGAAATATAATACATGTTTTGCATCTTTCACCAAAATACGAAAACATTTTCTTTTTTATTTCATAATGGAAGGAGTGAAATTATATCTTTTATAGTTTAAATTACAGTAATCGACTCGGAAGCATAAAAAAATAGCATTTTATTTTCGTGTTCTTTATAATTATAAGTTTTAATTATAAAAGAAAATACAACACGTGTAAAGTTATTTCCCTGATTATTCTTGAGAATAAATAAAACGACAAAAAAAATCACAGAAATCTGGCAAAGGAAACGAAATGATTTAGCAAAAATTGAATCCTCATTTCGTTTCTGATAACATTAATAAAACCATGCTGTTTTTGCTCTTTTTTCTCTCACGCACTATATTAAGTTTACCTCAAAGACAATTCTAATTACATCAGCAGTACGATGTTTTTTATAAGATTTATGATATGGAAAAAAATACAAGCTGTTCAAAAATTAGATTTTTTTTCTTTTAGTACGATGAGTTATGGCACCAATCTCGGTGGTAATGGGGTTACTGCATGGGCGAGGAAACAAACACAATCACGTGCTTGGTGCCAGCTGAGACTCTAGTCTTGTGGCACTGCTTTGATTAAAGCTGATTGACTTCAATTAAACGGTGTATCGGAGGGTAACGAGCACTGCCTTGCTCGTCACGTGCAGGAATGTTTCCTGAAACTGATAAGCTTGTGATTTAAATGTTTTGAATTTCTAGCAAAAAGAAGCAAATTTGTTGTGCTTATTTTGGTAAAGAAGTTCAAGACATGTTCTTAATATTAATCAGTGTACAGTCATGTATGTATTAGGTAAGTTTACAAAATTTATAAGTGGATAAACACAATTGCCCTGCTGTTTTGATTGATTGATTGATTGATTGATTGATTGATTGATTGATTGATTGATTGATTGATTGATTGATTGATTGATTGATTGATTGATTGATTGATTGATTGATTTGGATTGGACTGGGTTGAGGTTGAGGTTGAGTTGAGTTGAGTTGAGTTGAGTTGAGTTGAGTTGGTCGGTCGGTCGGTCGGTCGGTTGGTGGATTTGGGTTTGGGACAGGATTAAGTTCAGTTTGGTTGTGTTTATTTGGTTGTTTTGCAGGTTTATTATGCTGGTTGTTTTACTGGTTGTTTGGTTTGTGGTTTATTTTGATTGGTTGTGACTGGATGTTTGAATCTGATTTGTTTTTGGGGGCGATGAGGGCGGTTATTAGATGGTTTGTTTAGTTGGTTGTTATCAAGCAAGACCAATGGCTTTCGCTAAACATCGCTTATTTAAACATACGTTCATATCTACTTTTACACACGCTAACATAATCAGACCAAAGTGATTCAGACAAACGCCATCAAATATCAAAATTAATTTCTTATGTTTGTACAATTAAGACGGTAATGAAAAGCAATTTATACTTCTTAAAATCATCAAAAATCACAGAATTATTCAGTGTAAAAAAATATCAAGGGAAATAACTCATACACTAATTAAACATTCTTTTAGAACTAGGTTACCTCCAATTTATATTTCATGCTTTTTTTTCTTAGAGACGATGGATCGTATAGTTTAGAATTTTTAAATTTGAGCATAAAATTGCGACAGTTGTAATAATTCGTCAAGAGGATGTTGATGAAAAGCGACTATGTCGGAACAAGGTGATCATTTTGGAAAATTATTTATTGCTCGTTCTCATATATACAAATGTTTAAAAGTATCTCATAATTAAAATGTATGTGTTGATGTCATCAATCTTGCACAAATAAATGGCATAATAGCTAGAAAAATACTTAAAACAAGACACGTAAGTAGCAGAAAAAAACAGAGATCTGTAGCCCAGACAATTTATGTTTATACATGTGTTGACTGTCCTCAAAAGCAGACAGGCAATACAAGGAGATGGGGCTGAAAATAAAACAATTGAGGCAGGCGCTACACTGACAGCCAGTTGCAGGGGGGAAAAAAAAGACTAGTGTGATAAAGCAATAAAGTAAGGGAATGAGACAAACTGAAAACGTGAGAGAAACAAATAAACACATAATTATATAAATAGATATGTAACAGATGGAAAGTAATTCATCGGGAATTAAAGAAAAGGTGCATGGACCGATTTCCTTATTGATACTCTCAGTACAATATTATTGGTTTGACTAACTTATCAAATAGACCCATTTGCGTGCTAATTGGTAAACAAAGATGTTAGACTATACTACATGGCCTTAGTGACTTGGTTAGAAATATGTTTCTTTGCACTTAGAAAAGAACCCGAACTGTTAAAATGTATACCTTAGTTTTTATATTCTTCAGCAATTTCAACTGTATGTAATTGTACATGAATTATATGTTATATTTCTTCTAGATGAGAATGCTATTTTTTTTCTTCAATATATACCTTTACGATAATCCAAATAGATATTAAGACCTTTTTGGAGATCCTCCGCAGATTCATTACTATGCCAAAAATTTAAAAATTTTAAACATTTATTCCGTAATTAATTTAAAAAAAAAAATACTTTTTTTCTCAAATATCCAAAATAAAAATATACACGTGTTTGTTTGTTCGCTTACGAGTATAACATTAAAAGTAATAGCGATAAGGAACTTACTGAAATCTGTCAAGTCGGTGAGTGTAATGAATTCAGGACCGGATGTACTATATAAAACTCAAAGTAGGTTGGTCACGGATCCATTTATAACTTTTTTGTAAGTTTCCTCATACCAAATGAAAGCATAATGTTTAATTTTAGAAAGATATTTTGTTTGCGGAAGGGCATTAATTATAAATGGTTTCGAGGACAACGGGAACAGACTTTTTTTTTTTTTTTTTTTTTTTTTTTTGAGGATGGGGTTTGTATTTAACTACACATTCTACTTTTTTAAGGAAGGCACGCCGTATTAGTGACGTTACTAACTTGTTGATATCAATTCTGATTCCGCAATTATTAATCATTCATTTACCCAAACATACGACCTTATTTGGTAGATTAGTGCGTATCTGAACGCTACACCTTGCATTATCCTCCGATATCACGTAAAACGAAACTGTTTTTCTCAAATATTGGTCACCCAGTATAACGTCCTAGTTAGGTCATACGGCCGATTGATTACGCTGGTAAGTATTGATTGACGTATATTATGTCTACGCAGGGTCACGTGACAGTGTGTCCTCGGACTAGGTCATTAATAAGGTAAACCGTGATACAACCGCGATTACAGGTTAACGTCAGTAAGAATTTTTTTATCCAATCACACTTTGTGCAATATTGGCTTGGCATGTTGGCTTTTGGTGAAATTTATTTTGAAAAAAAAAAGTTGTGTAATTGCTTCAGTATATCTGATGTGTTCATGTATATATGTTCACATCTTCATTTGTTCGTTGGTTATATATGTCATGGTAATATAAATCAGGTTTATATTGGCAAATAAATAAACTTGAAACTTTACCTTCATCTAAATATATGGTTAGCTACTGTATTTAATTAATTAAATATCAACCACTGTTGCATTATAGCCGCTTTTATCACAAAAACCAGCTTGCGCCTCTTGTCATATTTTGCTTAATCCTGTTCGTCTTTCCTCACCAAACACCACACATTAATCATGCAACACTATCTCATTTTCAAACCGTTGGATGTTTGTGTATCTCACATGTATATCGTTTTAGATTATACTACATTTCAAAATTTAATCAGGACAAAGAGTAAAATTACCGTCTAATTTTACAATAGGGTCCAATTCTAATGGCCGTTTTACGCAATTTTGGGTTGCCCGAATAATGAGTTGGGCGAATTGAATTATCCGACAAAGGGTGCCCATAATATTGAGTTGGTTTCGAAAATGAATTGGTCGCAGAGCATGGTTATATTATAGAGTCATTTTTCTTGTTTCAAGTGTCGATCTCTAAAAGTATAGTTCGATTCCTAACAAGGAGCGTTTTCCTTTTCTTATCGCGAATATTGAGAAAACAACGAAAGGAATAAGTGTGTGTGTGTGTGTGTGTGTGTGTGTGTGTGTGTGTGTGTTCTAAGACGTCAAAGGGATCAAAGAAAAAAAAGATGCACTGTATATAAAGTCTGGATGAGATATGATGTGCACATACTTTCGGTATAGAATGACCAAATAAGAGGTATATCATACACAAGTAATGTGTAAAATATTACTTGAGGTAAAGTCCCTGTAATGGTTCCGCTAAGTCTTGGACCACTTATCCTCTACCAAGATAACCAATGTACCCTAATGAAACATTAGGGAACCTTGTTTATCTCCGTGAAAGGCCATGGGGTCCGAAATGTAGCGGAACCATTACAGGGGCTTTACCTTAAATATGGAGACGAATAGTGTCTTTTTAAGAAGTCATGATTTTGTTGCCAACCAGAAGCTTTGAAAATTCAAACTTATCAGCGATTTATATCAATTCAATTTTCATTTTCTATTTCACAGATCGATCTGTTTAAGAATATCAAGTTATTCCAAAAAAAATGGAGTGATTTGGAAAAGAATCTATGAAGACATTTCCCAAGAAAGTATAGAAGCCTAGGCTCGCTACGATCGCTTCGGCCGTCAATCGTCTGTAAAATGTCTTAAGAGACTCTATGCTTTGGGTAGATACCCCCTTTATGTCAATAGATATGTGCAAATAATAAAATACTGGTTTAAAGTTCTGAATAGTGAAAATATAATTTTAAAAACTGTATATGAAAATTCATTGTCAATAGAAAATAGCTGGTCCTATAAAGTTAGAACGTTATTAAACCAGTATGGTTTTCCAGAAGTCTGGAATAATCCAACCAGTATTAATATCCTCAGGAATAATATACCCAATGTATTTTATTGTCATTTGAAAACTGACTTTAAATATGAATCATATCTTTCAAAAGTAACCTCATTTTGTCTCCGTCAGCAACTAACGAAAATTCGCATTTCAGCGAATTCTTTACGATATAATTCCGCTATGGATTCGTGACAGGTTAGCAAGGCTGTGTTCTACCAATCTTCATATACAAGATGAGTTTCATTTCATCCTCCAATGTAATGTTTTAGTGCTTTATTAATCGTTTTTATTATATGAGACCAAACATGACTAAATTCGTAGATTTGCTTAATTCTACAAGTAGGAAAACTTTATTGAACCTTTGTAAATATATTAAACTAGCTCACAAAAGGAGAGAAACTATAATACTATCAGACCATGTTGCAGTTTAACCATACATATATTTTTACATAAAAACTGTATATGCATTGTAAAACCTTCAAGAAGATATTTTAATTTTATAATAGCCATACATCCAGTGCTTTATACATAATATTGAAATACCACACCTTTTCAGACTTTTTCGCATTTTTACTATTTTCTATGTCTGTATTGTATGAACAACGTTCATCATAACATTAGTATTGTTATTAATATTATTATAATCATCATCTAAGTTTTACTCCATCCTCCTTTTTTGCTGTAATGGCCAGTATTAGATAAAGTAGGTGTCACGTGATAATGGCGGTAGCGCACGTACTTTTTTCGCTCGGTGAAAATGTTCGTTAAATAGTGTTTAAAGAGTTTATAAGTATTTGTGTTCGAGAAATACTGTTTCGGGTATGCTTTTCTGGGAGATTGGAATAAGTGTTTTGTGATTTTGTGATGGGAAGGAGGGGTAAAAGGAAAAAGGAAAGCAGTGATGGTAGTGTCGAACAAAACACAAAGAAAACTAACTTTGACAGAGGCCCGTCAGAGGATAATGTATCGGTGAGTGATGTTTTGAACAAAACAAACAGTATTCTATATAATGACTGTGATATATCTCTTGGGAATAATAGTGTGTTTTTAGAAGAGTCAATCTCCAGCAACACTCATATTAAAACTATTGACAATATCAGTTGTTCAAGTCCAAAAATGGCTTCAGGGAACGGTGGACATGGAAATATCAGGCAAGATGTTCAGCCCTCGTTGAATGATATTATGCTATGTTTAAAGGGTATTGAGGGAAGAATTTGTAATATGGACAAGAGACTTGATGCCTTAGAAGAAGTTAAACAGAAGGTAGATAGATTTGACACTGAGATCAAGAAGCTGTGGGTTGCTGGAAGATAAGTGTAGGAAAGTGTCGGAGAGAGTTACGGCAGTAGAAAAGGTAGAAAGCACTGACTTTTCACTGGGGTTAATAAATGATAAAGTGGTGTTATTAGAAAAGGAGAGAGATTTACTGAGAGAAGAAGTTACATATCTACAAGCGCAGTCGATGAGGAACAATTTGCTTTTCTCTAACATACCAGAGGCCCAGGACGAGGTTGCGGAGGAGACGGTGCGTAATTTTATGGTGGATAAGATGAAAATTGCAAGGGACTCGGTTAACAAAATGGTGTTAGAACGGGTGCACAGGATTGGACCTAGAGCTGATGGAAGGAACAGGAAAATAGTGGCAAAGTTTTTAGAGTTTAAAGACAGGGAGTATGTTAGAAAGCAATGGAAAACACTAGATAATACTCCATATTATGTAAGTGAACAGTTTCCGAGAGAGGTGGTAGAGAAAAGGCGGAGACTTGGACCCAAACTACGTGCTGCGAGACAAGACGGAAAGCGGGCATGGATAGCCTACGATACGTTGTACGTTGATGGCAGGGCTATAAGGGAATAGGGACTCGAGGAGGGGGAAGTTAAAGTTCTATCCTGGAATGTTAATGGTCTGTCTAGGGCTAAAATGGAATGTACTGATTTTGTAAATATTATATCTGAAAATGACATTATATTTTTGTATGAGTCATGGACTTCTGCTAAGAGTAAGATCGATTTAGATGGATATATCTGTCATAATTTGTTTAGAAATTTTCAGCATAGACGAGCAAGGCGATGCAGTGGGGGCGTGGTATTGTATTATAAAGAGGCTATTAAAGATGGCATTGAAATAGTTAAAACTTATCACAATAGTATGGTTTGGCTAAAACTCGATCACTCTTTCTTTAAAACTAATGATGATATTTATTTGTGTGGTATTTACCTGTGGAATGAAAATTCACCTGCATATGATGTTGTTAATGTAGATTTCTTTGAATTATTAGAAACTGATATAAGTTACTTTGAAGAACGTGGCGATGTTTTTATTTGTGGTGATTTTAATAGTAGGGTTGGCCTGAAACATGATTTTATTTTGTGTGACGATGTTAATATTCTTTTTGATGATGAAGATTATACTCCAGATATATACAGCAGCAGGGCCTCATTCGACACAACGTGTAACACATTTGGTTATAAATTGTTAGACGTATGTAAATCCACGTGCATGAGAATAGTGAATGGTAGGCTCGGCGATGACCAGGGTCAGTTTACTTTTATATCACGCAATGGTGCGTCTGTAGTGGACTATGTATTATGTAATGAAAACAATTTTCCGTGTATCACGGTTTTCAGTGTGAACAGTATGAATGAATGGAGTGATCACGCACCGATATCATTTTCATTAGGTTGTAAAAACGTTTTTGATAGTAGTGAGAATGTTTGTGTTTCCAAATATAAGTGGTCACCACAGAAAAGGGATTCATTTAGAGCCAGCCTTATTTGTCAGTTACCGTTACTAAATCAGTTGGTGAGTAATATAGAGCCAAACAAAGAAAGTATAAACTATGCTATATCTGGTTTTACTAATATTGTGAATCAGGTTGCTGATAATTATTGTTTGAAACATTATGATCAATCGTATAATAAAAAGTTTATTGACTTACCTGATTTTGATAGTGCAGAATGGTTCGATAATGAATGTATGAATGCAAGAAATAGTTATCTTGAGGCATTACGGGTCTTTAACAATTGTAAAACTGATACTAATAGGGCATATTTCTGTGATTGTAAACAGTTCTATAAAAAGTTAATTAAAAGGAAGAAAAAACGTTTTTTGAGTAAGAAAATTGAAGATATAGAAAAACTGAAGAATTCTAATCCTAAGGCTTTCTGGAAATATTTTAAAAAGAAGAATACTAAGTCGGTAAATTCACCTTCATTAGGGGACTTTTTTCATTATTTTTCTAATCTTGAGAATGACATTTTTACATGTCAAGATAGTGAGTCTGAATTTTTTGCTAAAGACCATAATTTTGATAGTAGTTCGATTAATGAGGAATTTGATAAACCAATATGTGTTGAAGAAATTCAGAAAGCAGTGAAAAAATTAAAAACAAACAAAGCATATGGTCAGGATTGTCTTTTAAATGAGTATTTTATTGAAGCAGCTGATATTTTGTTGCCATATATTTGTGATATTTTTAATATTATTTTAGATTCAGGTATATTTCCAGAGCAGTGGAGACAAGGGATTATTATTCCATTACATAAAAAGGGAGATAAAAACGATGCAAGTAATTATAGAGGCATTACTTTGTTAAGTTGTTTATCTAAATTATTCACTTCAGTCTTAAATAATAGAATAGTATCTTTTTGTGAAGAAAATCATTGTATATCTGATGCACAATTTGGTTTTAAGAAAGGTAGTTCAACGATTGATGCTATATTTGCATTAAATACATTAATTGAACATTATTTGAATAAAAATAAGAGACTGTATGTAGGGTTTATAGATCTAAAAAAATGTTTTGATTCAATTTATAGAAATGCATTATGGTTCAAAATATTTAAGTCTGGTATTCAGGGAAAAGTTTTGAGAATAATTAAAGACATGTATGATGTTGTGAAATCATGTGTAAAGCACTGCAATTCCTTCTCTGATTTTTTCGAGTATTCGGTTGGTTTAAGACAAGGAGAGATAATGTCACCAGTATTAGTGTCACTTTTTTTGGAAGATTTAGAACTGTTTTTACAAGATGATATTAATAGTGGGTTGTCAGTTGATGATATTGTAATAACCTTATTATTGTTCGCGGACGACATGGCTATTTTTGGAAAAACGCCGGAAGAATTACAGAATAAATTAGATTTGCTATACGGTTATTGTAATAAATGGGGTATTGAAATAAATGTTCTTAAGACTAAAGTTATGGTGTTCAGGAAACGGGGAGGGCTGAAACGGGGTGAAAATTGGACATATAATGATACAGTGTTAGAAGTTGTTGATAAATTCAATTATTTAGGTACATTATTTTGGTACACTGGAAATTTTGCCATGAATAACGAATATTTATCAGGTAAAGCATTAAAAGGTTAAAACTGGTTTTAAAAGGTGTAAAGAAATAGAAAGATTGCATTTAAAGTTTTGTAAACGCATATTAAAAGTACCTTTAAAATCTAGTAATGCTGCAATTTATGGCGAATTAGAACGGTACCCATTATATGTCACTCATTTATGTAGAATAATCAAATATTGGTGTAAAATTGTCCAATCAAATAATATAATACTAGTTAGACTGTATAAGTTAGCCTTACAAGATTGTATTTTAGGTTATACAAATTGGGTTAGCAGGGTTAAAAATATATTAAATGATTATGGTTTTTCAGAAATGTTTTTTAATATCAGTACCGGTTTGATTGATATTAAATCTTTTAATATACATTTTAAACAGCGTGTTATTGACTGCTTTAAACAAGAATGGTTTGGAAATGTAAATAGAAACTGCATCTTAGAAGAATATAAGCATTTTAAGATTAACTTTGTATATGAAAATTATCTTGATTTAGTTCATTATGACCTTAGGTTTCATATTACGAGATTACGTATCTCAGCACACAAATTGAGAATTCAAACCGGAAGATTTGGTGAAAATAGGATACCAAGAAATGAAAGAATTTGTTTATATTGTGAACTACATGATATTGAAGACACATATCATTTTGTTTGTATTTGTTCATGTTATAGTATTTTAAGGGTAAAATATTTAGACAGATATTTTTATGTAAAACCATCAGTTTTCAAATTTCATGCATTGTTACAAAGTCAAGATAGGAAGACTCTTTTCAACTTAGCGTGTTTTATTAGGGAAGCTTTTAAATGTAGGGAAAATATAAATGTAGTTAGCCAATAGTGTATTATTATTACGTTATCCAGCGTTCATTCTTTTGTTATTTTGAGTATGTTCTTCTACTCTCCTTATACATGTTTTGAAAATTTAAAAAAAAAATTGTACATGCTTATGTCATTATCACGTGAGAACATTATTTGTGTTGTTTATTTATATAGACGATGTACTATGTACAAGTCGGAAATAAAAGTATGTTCTGTATAAATAGAAAATACTATTTCATGTCATGTTAATCTACTTAAGTCTTAACTCTTGTTATTTTTTTTGTATATGACAATGTCTGTACAGTAAATTAAATTTTTATATGTAACCATAATGTCGTCTTTATGTCTAAATAATATAGCATTGCTATATCGGTTGATTTTATACTGTTTTAAATTTTCTCTTCATATAAAACACGCCATTTGATATACATGTATTAAACTTGCCTAACTTTTGAACACGCTTTCTCGATTTTGTGATTTTAACGATGAAATAGGCTTATACTATATACAATGATGTCGCATTACTATTATCACAGGTATTTGACACTCACTAAAAATATCGGTTAGGCTAACCCTTTCCCTCATATAGACTCATTTTGACGCACTCAATAGGTACCACATAAAGCCTGATCTGCAGAAAACCACAGTTAAACCTTACCAAATTTAATTACAAAATCCTCATTTCCAGACCACTGGGGAGCAGCGAACAGCATAAAACCTGATCAGCCTGCGAGTTACTCGCAGGCTGATCTGGTTTTATGCTGTCGCATAGATCTTTTTATGGTTCCTCTATGAGGGAAAGGGCTTAAGTATGTACAGAGGACATTCTGTGTCAAGTACCTGTGACTATTATCATATGTTATTGTTCATGTTGTTGTTGTTGTTGTTGTTCGACAAATTTGGTATAAATATGTTTAATATGAAAACCAGCTTGTATTATTATGTATTATCCACATACCGGGTATATCGACTTTAGCAGTGTATGAACTACGGCTCTATGTCATGCAGAAAAGAAAAAAAAAAGTGAAGAAAAAAAAACACGATGAAAAGTAGTATTTCATTTTTCTTTATTTTGACATATTAAAATAGATTCAAATAATCATAAAATATAAATAAATATGATATTTACATAGATATCTGGACATCGAAAAAGAAATGACACAAAGAAAACAAGCATCCATTCTGAATTTCACATAGAAATATTACATATACACTAATAAATGTAAATGAAAAAAAGCTTTCAGCACTGCTACTAACGTGATATTATGTACAAACAATAAGTACGTGTATATGTAATAGATATTTCTTTCAAATGCTAGCACATTTAATTAATGTTTACATTTTCTTGTTGTCAGAAAATTAATTTTAGACGAAACAAACAGAAGCAACCATTACTCAATAAGTGCTTACATTGACAAAGATTCATTTCAAAATATTTTTGTTATGACATATTAGTTAATATCCTTTCTTATATTTAACTACCACAAGACGTATTTATGACAGATTATTATTAATAACATGCATTCTTGAGAGACACAGAACCATTTATATTCCACTTTAATTAAATTAAATTTTTAAAAAAAAATATTTTTTTTAAAGAGCAAGATAACATCGGACAGGTGCGAATGCATAAAGATTCCATGCCATTTCTCATCGCGGGTCTAAAGCCGTTCCATTCATCAACTGTAACGTACGTTATACCGTGCTAGCGTAGAACGGCGGGGCGGGGGGTTACGCGTGTTTTTACGTGTAGCATCACGTTCTTGCAAAAAATAGACGACAGCTTCATTCATTATAAACAAACATAGAAAACTAGTATCACGAATATGACAAAAGTGTGGGCTTTATATGCGTATATAATGGGTCTTCAAAAACATTGGCTGGAAGACACTCCTTGTTTTCAAAACAAAGTTGGAAGAAAATGAGAAATTATTTCAGTATACATCAAAACATGATATTTTCTTCTTTTTAAATCTTAAGTTTTCATTCATTTTCGGAGAATAAAACGATAAAGCTAACTTAAATTGTCTATAAATAGCTATTTACCAACAAAAGCTCTGCTTAAAGCATTCGGGGATCATAATGGAAAATGTCGATTATACGAAAAGCGATTACATGAGCATATTGCCTTATTTGACGTTTATACTTTTTTTTCAAGAACTCTCGTTGTGTTTTGTTGTTGTTTTTTTTGTATTTTTTTTTGTTTTTTTTTTTTTTTTTTCGAATCTTATGATTTTCCTATCAGTTCTCAAATTAACGCAATTTACTGGGGTTTTTTTCTCTTGCGCAATATAAATGTCATAATGCGATAAAAATGTTATGAATCGATTCTTAAACATTTCATGATGAAATTGTTATATGTGTGGATATCCATGCTTGAAAAGAAAATGTGAATAAAAAAGTAAGATATCGTAATTTTAATTAACATAATATATTGCTTTTACATATATTTGTAAAATGAGACATAAAATAAGTCTTATTGTATACACGATGCACTCTAAACCGGCATTAAACATGAACTAATGATATGAAATCAGTACCACCTGCGCATGCGCCGGTACTTATAGTGTCTAATGAACTGTCGACGGCACTGTCGGGCTCGAGCTTCTGACATCCAGATTCGCGACATTTTCTTGCAGATGAATTGTCAGAGTTTAGTCATTTATGATGCATTTTCATAAATAAAATGGATTTCGAGTAAAGAAGCAATAACTTGATGGCATGACACGTGACATGGATCTGGCGAGAGTTTATTACACAACCCTCCAATTTTGTTGACAAAATGCAGCTCTCGCCTCCTCAGTTACACCACGTCAGTCCTTGATTCCTCTAAAATCAAGATAGCGCCTCGTGGAGACGGAATACCAACAATAGGTATTTTACCTGCTACAAATTAAAACAATTTTGGGACGTCAGCTTGCAGCTGAGGTTGTTGACTTTGTCGATCGAGGGGTGGTCCTACCAAGGCCACCCTCTTTCGTTCCTCCAATGTCTGCCTTCTTAGGTTTTAGCAAAAAGTCTGTAAGTTTGTTCACCAGACTGTCTAAATTCGCACTTTTTATGACAGAATCTGCAGCAGATTTATTGAGTTTAGCCACGGGAGTTGCAGTTGTCGTTCCTGAACTTCCAGCTGTGGCGGTCGTACTGGTTCTCTTCCCCGCGCCTGTCGTCTGCTTAGTTGCTGGACCGGAAGTGGTTGTGGTCGCCTTCAGACGACAGAAGAAGCCGGTGTATCCAGGCGGGCACTTACAGCGGCATCCACAAGTCTCTGTTACAATGCACTTCCCGCCATTTTGGCACATCTTTTCGAATTCCTTGCATTGCTGAGCATTGCACGATTTTGACACAATTGGTTTCTCCTCCATGTGCAGATTCTCTCGAACAAGTTTGCTTAAGTCTTTATACGTCATCAAAGACTCTGCCTCTCTCAGTGCTCCCATTAAAACGAACACCAGCACTAAACACATGTTGCAAACTGACATCGTGACTTTAGTCTTTTATAACTCCTGCTGGTGATTGATTACGTCCGTACAATTTCGCAAGCTTTCAAAAACTGATAAACAAAGCTCTTGTCTTATCGTGAATGTGTCCTGTGAACTATTTCAAGTTATTGACACGTCTCCCAATTGTACAGTCTTTTTTCTTATTTGCTCTCTAGCGTTGCTTGGCGGATTATTTACTAAACTATTCCAGCGTTCGTCAGCCGTTTTATATGAGGTTTTCTCGTCGTGGTCACGTGAACGTGTAATATGTTTATGATGAATGAATGTCACGAGACGTGTTTCAGGACTCATCAATCATGCTTGCTACACAGGCTAGTCACTCCCCCTCCGTCCCGCTACTAGACGTTGCCTCGGTGACGTTATGTTCACAAACGACAGGCGCGTCGGATGTGACTAAATTTAATACTATGATGAGAAATGAAGTATAAATACTAGCAATAAAAACGGAATAAGAATTGAAAATAAAGTATTCATAAGGGCGTTGGCGTCAGTCTAGACATTTGTGTTTGTTGTTGTTGTTGTTGTTGTTGTTGTTGTTGTTGTTGTTGTTGTTGTTTCATTTTTTAATTAAAAGTATATGTTAGGTTAGCACTCCTTTTTTATCATCCTAAACAAGAGTGTAATATAAAGCGGTCAAGTTGTGTGTTTGTGTGCACGTGGACGTACGTCATGATTAGCTTACTTCCTAATACTAATCTCTCTCGACTATTTCTGGGTGGGTCAAGTGGCGTTGGATAGTCTAGAAGGGATTCTTTCAGTTTACCTTTCAACTACAAAGTTAATATCATATTGAACATCTCTGATTTTTTCTTCTTCTAAGAATCAAACTGACATTAAAACAATCGATTATTACTTATTTGATCTATCTTTTTATTTCTTTCTTCCTTCTTAATTGTTTTTTTCTCCAATGATTTTATTATTTTTAATATGTCATGTACTTTCACAAGGTACTGTTTTAGACAGTACATGCCGCCTTTTTGAGTGTACATGAAGTAATCTCTCTCCTTTCAACCATCTTAACAATCAAGAATAATTCATTTATTATGTCATGCACTGTTGAGGAAGGCTTGTATTGAAATGTGGTACGCTAGGTCAGACTGATTTGCACGTTTCAGGAAATAAGATTCAATGTTGCGACCACATGCGGTTTCCTTGACTTTGCTGCAGTATGTTTATGAAATGTCACTGTCGTGTCGAACTGTTGGGCCACTCGGGACCTCTCGGGTAATTCCGTCATCCATCGCCTTTGCACAAAAACGAAGCCCTTTGTTCGTCGGAATAAGAATATGCGATCTCAACATTTTTTTTTTTTCAGCTGAAACACATACAGTCACCCCATTAGGTTTATTGTTATTTGGGCTAAAAAGTTTATATATATATAATTGAACAGCAAAGCATGCATTTTTATTTGAGGTCAGACTTCTCCACAACGTTGAGGTTGCAGACCTAGACTTTCTCTCAGAACAGCCGCATAATGCGATCGTTTTGGTAATAATAATAGTAACACAGTCTTCATGTTTATGTTCTTTTTAAAAAAAAAATAGAATTAGATTTTAAATAGTAAATCAAATATTTAAAGGCATACGCGCCCAATTACAAGTATAGACAAAGAAAGAAACTAAAAACTAGCTATGAGAATTTTCTTAAACTTACATGATTATAGAGAATCACACTAGAAATAAATTTATGGGATAAAAAATGGGTGTCACAATTTTACATTTTGAGTTATCTTCCCCTGAAAGTGAGGTTTTTATCTTTTCTGTCATTTTCAAGAGCAAAATATAATCTCACATTCAGGGGCAGATAAAGTAGATAAAGACCATGAAA
>CM037790.1:44625023-44675023 GCA_021229015.1 Solen grandis | reverse complement strand
ATAAAAAAAACAGAAGGTGGCGGAGTTAGGACAGGGGAGCAGTTAGGACCTCGACGATATATATAAAAGATATGGTGTTGTAAAGTCCCTTATTGGTAAGAGATTTGAGTAAGTGGTCTGTTAGCTTAGTCAGTCAAGCACTCACCTATAAGCAAGGGGTCCCGGGGTTCAAGTCCTGGTCTGGCTTCACATTTTCTCACCTGGTTTATGTATACTTTTGGCACCAATGTAGTAGGATGGTATTCCCTCATATCGCAGTACTATCGACATGAACGGGAATAAAATATCAGTGAAGTCTTATCTGAAATTTATTTCTGTATGTCGCTGTTATTCCACTTTTGTACCATAATGTGAAAACAATTTATTTCTTTCAGCCTTTCTAATAACGTTTTAAAACATGTTATTGTTTGCCATGTTTGTCATAATTAAAAAATCCTATGATTCTCTAGTATCGCGGTATTTCTTTAAAAAAGACCAACTGGCTCCACCTACAGATGTCGCTACATGATCAAAACAATCATCATTCATAAAACAATGCAACAGACTAAGATCTAGCATTTGTCGAGTCTTTCAATTCATTATTTATGCTATAAAACATTTTTTAGCGGACATGAGGTGATACACATAAGCATAATGGTTGAATGTCGGAATACTGCAGGAAATTTACATTTTTCTTACCATTTACGGAGACATATTACTTTTTGTTTATTTCAATTAAAATCGTAGCTTCCTGTTTACAAAATGGTGTCACAAGGTGGCGATCAGCAAAGTCTTTCCTAACAAAATGACAATACCGCGATACCAGAGAACCCACGATACCGCCGGAAACCACCCTACCGTTACAGTATGTTTCTCCAGTATATACTGCCTGTGGATTCATCTGGAACATAGACATCTTCTCTGTACATGTTGCACTGTAAAGTGTAAACTCATGGAAGAATTCCAGATTGGCAGGGGAGTATGTACAGGTTATGGCCTATAAGTAACTCTTGTCAATATTAAGAGATTTGTGTAAGTGGTCAGATAGCTCAGATGATAGAGCACTCGCCCTGTAAGTGAGGGGTGCAAGGTTCGAGGCCTAGTCTGTCTGCACAGTTTTCTCACCAAGTTTCATTGTGACCTGCAACAGGCATGTCCCTTTCCAAACTGTGGTGTGTGTTCAGCTTGCCTAACCATATGGATCAGCCACTTACAGTCAGCTATGAAGTTGTCTTAGGGCCATATGCCATGCTGTTCACGTGTACCTTATGCTGTGGTTTATGACATAGCTGTATGACTGTAAGTGTATATGACTGCCAGTATAGCGTATATGACTGTAAATATATTAGTAAAGCAGAACTATGTCTGTCTTGTGTAGATAAAATCCCCAAAGTGACTGAAATACTGTCTTTGGGATGTTTAACCAAAGTAAACAAATTTTATTGGCTTATAAGTTTGGCGAAGTTCAATAACAAAATAGAAAGTCCCAATAACTACAAAGTTTTGGCTCTTGGATTGATGAAAAATGACAGAATTAACAGTATTAGCTCTTTAAATTAGTAAAATCAAATCAATAATTGTCAATATTTATGAGATATTAATGTTTTTTTGTTGTTGTTTTTTTTGTCTATAAATAATGACCTATCATAAGACATAGTAAAACATTTAATTGCATAACCAGCCTTATCACTTTGGAGTTATTTTCTAATAGTGTCATACAAATAAGGTGTACACATTTCCCAGTAGTCGGTATTCTTGTTTTTCACATGAATGGCAGAAACTATATTGAAAATTGAGTAAAATGCATCTTATAATGAAAATTACCTAGACAGTAATCCAGATGGCATACAACTTATTATATCCTTGCTTATCCTTACGGAAGAGGGGCCGCTTGTCCTGTCCAGTCACATTACATCCTACAATCGCCTTTCATGGACTTGACTTGACTATTTGAGTTTACCGTCACTTCGACAGTATTTCAATCATATAGCGACGTCCAGCTAATTACAGGTGGAAGAAGACCCCGAATGCACGGAGGCATCCAGGTAGAACCACCGACCTACCTCAACATTTCATGGGGGGAGGTAGCAATCACATTTAGTGATAGTTCTAGATTTACTGGCAAATGTAATTGAAAATAGCATATAGGTTAATGGTTCAAGCCTAACCTTTTCAGTGCGCAAATATGATGTAAAATGACACAGATTGTTTATGACAGTACATCCTGTTTATCCTGTAATTAATGAAAATGGTCAATTGTGTGATTTCAGGTGAGTCATGGCTAAGCAATCCTCAGATGAGGTTGGATTGGAGGATGTTATAAGTGTGGAGGAGAGGTTACAGATACAGCTTCTGGAAGCAATTGAATGCCACTGCAGTTCACAGGTGTATGACATCATCCACAGACAGGGGATTTCCCCTAACTACAGTATAAATGGGAGATCCCCCATTTGCAAGGCTGCCCACTTGGGCTATGTGGATATCCTGGATATTTTGGTGGAAGGCGGATGTGACTTGCAAGCTGCCGATATGGAAAATGACATTTGGCATCGGAAGGCCTTACATATCGCAGCCTCTAAAGGTCATATTCAGTTTGTGAAGCGTTTGTTGGAACACGGTGCCGATGTGAATTGTCGTGATGATGACCAGAGGACGCCTCTGCACTGGTCAGCAACTTACGGTAACCCTGAAATGACAGATTTTCTTATCGCCAATGGAGCAGCTGTTAACGTTGCTCAGTGTGATGGGTTCACACCGCTTCATGCAGCAACATGCCTGGGACATAATGAGGCATGTAAAGTGCTGTTATCGCATGGTGCCGAGATTAATCGCACGGATCGTGACGGCTGGTCGGCCTTTCATACATCGGTGTGTTATGGTCATGTTGAAGTGGTTAAAACATTGCTGGATGCTGGAGCATCGCTCACTAAACTCACAAATGATGAGGAAAATGTGATCCATATTGCAGCAAGCAGTGGAAAAGTTGACGTGGCAAAACTTCTCATCTCAAAAGGTGCTAGAATAAATGACCTGAATCTGAACGGGAACACTGCCTTCTATCTGTCCGTTTATTACAATGAGTTTGAAATGGCCAAGTACTTGATTAAGGTGGGTGCCAACATGTACCTGCCTACTGCCCCAAGGAAGACTCCTTTTTACCTGGCTGCGGTTCGGGGACTAAGGGACTTCCTGGTCCTTTTCATCGAGGCTGGATATAATATGAGTTGCGAGGAATGGTTACTACACAAAGAGTTCCCTGCGGGCATACAGAAGTTCTCTGAGTTCTGCAATACCCTGTATGCGTTAGCTTCACAACCAGTGAGTCTCAAAGAGAAGTGCAGGGATACAATTCGCAAACAGTTGTCGTATGATAGCGACTTTGAAGAAAAACTACGAACACTGAATCTACCGAAGTCACTTAGAAATTATGTCTCGTATGAACATTTTGGGAATATATGGAATACTCCGTAGTTGTTATGTAGATATTCCTTTTATGTAACTAATAATGGACTGTATATTATTCTGTAGTCTAGTTATTTTAAAGTTGTAATATTATCTTGTATTATTATAATTTTTGTAGTCAATTCCGTATTTAAGTCAAGTTTGTTGTTCACCACATGCAGTGCTATTTTTAAATTTGTTTAATTATGTACTTGATCTAACTCCATTTTGTAAAATGGAGCCTCCATGGACAGGTGTTAACTGCTTGTGACTTAGTGTCATTTTATCTCTCACAGCTGTGGGTTTTAAGGTAAAGTCCTTGTAATGGTTCTGCTTCACGGAGATAACCAAGGTTTCCTAATGTTTCATTAGGGTACCTTGGTTAACTTGGTAGAGGTTAAGTGGTCCAAGACATAGCGGAACTATTGCAGAGACATTTCCTTAAGTCTAGGTCTTGTAACTCAGATTGATCAAGTGAGGAAGCCCTCCAACTGACTTGAGGTAGATAATTGATGAGACTTGATGATTGTACCCATGTTTGTAACCCTCAGTATATATTCTGTTATCACTGCCGTATATATGGTGAGATTTTCAACTGGAAAAACTTCATTTTCATGAATAGAAATCAGCTACTTGCTGACATTTAAAAACCACACATAGTATTTGGAATACACTTCATTGAAGTTACAAAAGCAATGCTGACTCTCAAAACCCAAACAACTATATGTAATGCATTGTTTATCGGTCCAGTCATCCGTGCTGCTTCTATGGATGAAATGAAAAACCTGATTAAATATTCATTAAGTTTTGCTAATCACATAACCCACAGTCAGTTAAGAAGTAAAGCGAGATAATGTGGGTTCCAACGATGGGTTTGACCCAGATGCTGCTGTGCACATGGGCTCTCCCTACACATGTAAATAAATGATTGTCGCTAAATGACAAATACTGTCACAATGACAGACTCCAAAACAGCATCATTTTGTTCAAGTTTAAGAACCTGGCAGGTTTTTATTCACACAGTTCATTTTTCCTCTTTTTTTTTTTTTTTTGCTTGTTTACAATTTGTAAAGTTGTAAAACCTGGCAGGTTTTTATTCATGCAGTGTGTTTTGCCATTTTTTCTGCTTGATGAAATTGATAAGCTTAATCATCATCATCATCATCATCATCCACTTTTGATTATCCAGGCCTTGAATTATTCCTTATTACAAGGGTGAGGCATGGCTGTCTGGTAGAGAGCGGAGTCTCCCTCTCCATTGGCTGTCCAATGAGTTGATACAGTCCAATCCTAGGGTCTCACGATTCCGTTTCACTAGGTCGTCCCAGGACAGCATTGTTCTGCCTGGGGCCCTTTGACCTGTAAATTAATATGGTTAATTTCTCCAAATACAATATTTTTTTTAATCAATATTTTATAATCTATTAAGGTGCCATGGTCTAGTGATAATGTATATGACTGTGGAACCAATGGGTGCGTTCGAACCCTGTTGAATTCTTTTTATTTAACATAGCCTTCCCAGCTTGGTACATATTTATATCATGTATTGGTACAGCCAAGGAATTGTCTAAATAGGATAAGTTTTCAGAACTTGTTTCCCAGCTGGCATGAAGTAAATCAGTTCATTTTTTTTTTCGGTGCACTTTGATTATAATTTAAGGGCCAAATGCAACATTGAATATATATATATGTGTGTGAATTTTATTATAAAATGCTAATTATTTTTTTTGTGACCTAGAAATCAATTTACTTCACTGGTTTTAAACCTTTACTATAAGTGGTGTTCAATAGTTTTTTGTTTTTTTTATTGTTTCTTTTTGTTATTATTTTCACTTTATTCAGGTTTATGTAAAATTTTGCAAATTTCATCCAACATCAACTAAGGAAGTTTATCTGATCATCAGAAATTGATAAAAACCTCCGAAATACTGCTTTTAAAATCACACACACATACACACACTCACACACATAACAATGAAAAAAACAATTGTCAATGTGACCAAAATCATGTTCAGTACTTTATTAACTGTATATGCAATCCTGCATGCTAAAGTCCTTTGTTTTTGATTATTTGTTGTTGTTTTTTTTCTGAGGATTTAATTGTTTGAATCTTTGTGTATTGATTTAAAATGAATTGCAAGATTGAACCATGTAAGTAACAATTTTCTTACTGGCATTCTAGCAATAGCTATCCTTGACAGACATTTTTCAAAACACTGGAGTCATCACAAATTTTACGTCCATTGAAAGACAGAAGGGCTTATCAGCATATACGAAAAGAAAGCTTATAAGATCTGGCTTTCAATGGACAATATATTTTTTAAAGAACTCTTAAGAAAATCAGATATCCTTTTCCCAAATATTGAAGTCCATGACTCAAAAAAAAGGAGTTTAATTATAGTGAGAATCCAGTGTAAGTTTTTAAAGTGCTGATATGCATTTAAGGCTTTGCAAGGTCTTACAAAGGCATATGGAAAAATCATGTTATATTCTTATACGACTTGTAGCACAGAATGTAAATGTGTTTGATGTTAGTGCATCATTAAAAGCCTTAGGGGAGATTAGCTATCAAAATAAAGAAATATTACCACCCCACTTAACGCTGACTTTTCTGTAGACTCAAAGACTTAAGTGACAATTGTATTATGTAATCTTGCATAAGTTTCTGCCTTTTAGTCTGCTGAAATGCTAGCTGAGCAAATGTTGTGTTAATACCTTGTTAAAGTTTACATAATGGTCAAATGGCAGTAAACAAACACTCGAACACTGTCATTGTAATATTGTTTGCATGGATATCCATGTCTGGAAAAAATCTTGAGAAAAACAAATCTTATTTGCCCAAAATAAGTGAGAATTTGTCCATATCCAGTAAGGAATTTAGGTCATATGTAGGACAAATTATTATTTTACTCTTTAATAGCAGATTTCAGTGAGAAATATAGGAAAAAATAAAGCAAATCTCTCAAAACTTTGTCCCTTGTTACTCAGTGTGTTTCCTGTATTATACACATTTGTTGTCCTGAATATTGTCATCTCTACTGTGTAAAAAATATTATTTGTGACAGACTTTTGCTTTTTTGGCAGCATTTCAAAGTAAGTGACTTTCTAAAATGTATTTGATCATCATCATCATCATCATCATCATCGACATTTATATTAACGTGCAGGGTCAGGAGCAAATACCACGAGGGGAGCCCCAATCCAGGTTACTGGCTAGCTGCACGCATAGCAGATCTCACATTTCTTTTCCATGAATCCCTATCATGAGGGTCAATACCAACTAGGTTCCACTCATGACGATCTCTCTCTGTCAGAGCCTTCCATGACATTTTCGGTCTCCCTGACCCTCGTCTCCCTTCCATCTGTATAGTGTGGGTGGCTTTGATTGCGCCACTGGAGCGTTCTACATGACCATACCAGCGTAGCCTTTTCTCTTTCAAGATCACCTCCAGGTCTAGGATCTCAAGCTTTCCTAGTAGGTCCCTTGGTCTAACAGTAGCCATGTCCTCTGGCTTGACTTTGAAGATCTGTCTGATCATGGCTCTGTCATTTCGTTGTAGGCGCTGCAGGTTTTGCTTAGTCAAGGGCCAGGTCTCACTTGCATGGAGCATTGCGTTACGTACGCATGAACTGTACACTCGGCCTTTGGTCCTGAATGAAAGATGTCTGGAAGATAGGACTGGTAGCAGTTCCTTAAACTTCTTCCAAGCGGTCTTCACACGTGTGGTTGTTGCAAGTTCACATCCTCCAGCAGCTGAGAGCATGTCTCCTAGGTAGCAGAAAGAGGCAACGACTTCGAGCTTGTCTGGTCCAACCTGAACCTCCTTTTGTGGTCTTCCATCAATGGGTCGGGCTGTACCCAGGCATCTGGAGCACCTGTAGTTTGGGTCCTCCTTGAGTTTCTTGAGGCCGCTGCATTTCTTGTGCACCCACTGGTTGCACCCATAGCAGAATATGCTGTTTCTGCCTACCCCAGTGCGGCAGACAGCACATGGGTGTTCACCTGAGCTCTGTAGAAGGTCCAGGCCCGTCCCACAGATCATGATCTTGGTTTTTCCTGCATTCACTCTCAGTCCCTTCCTCTCCATTTCCTCCTTCCACTTCAGAAGCCTGCTGACACATTTCTCCAGGGTGTCTGCTATTATGACAAGGTCATCGGCGTAAAGGTCCTCCCAGGGGACTCCAGCCCTGAACTCGCGTGACAGGGCCTCAAGCACAATGATAAAGAGCAGTGGGCTGAGCACAGAGCCCTGATGTACGCCGACCTTCACCTCGAACTCGTCGCTGAGACCATTGCCAACTTTAACACGACTCGGACTACGTGCATTCTTGTACATCCCCTGCACCAGCTTCACGATCCACTCCTCGACACCAAGCTTCCGCATTGCCCACCAGATCACTTGCATATTCTGATTCTGATTGTCCCGTTTCTTTTTGCTTTGTAAATATATATAGTATAATCAAAATACTCTACCCCCACCAAATAGACAAAATACTGTGTAAGAAGAAGAAAACAAGATCATCATGGTGATCGAGGCCTTTTTTTTTTTTTAAGACATCATAAATTGAGATTTTATTAAAAAGATCTAGAAATCATTGACCTAAAGAATTTTTAATTTTGCAAGTTTGCTGTTACAAGCATGCTTCTACAGACACTTGTCTTGAATTTCTTCATTATTTTATATTGTCGAAGACACAGAATTTTTAGATATTTGAGTTGAAGAAAATATCATTTTTGAGACCGGCCAGGTGTTACATGTTCATTGTTAACACTGGATATCTCCTTGATGACACTATGCCTTGTGTTAAGGTACTGTAGTCCAGTTCTTACATACATTACTGCTGATGCGAAGATAATGGGTTCAAACCCTGATAGCAGTAAAAAAAACTTAAAAAAGCTTTTCACAGCTATGGGTCTTCCTCCCTTTCAGTTAGCTATATGTAGCTATATAACTGAATTACTTTTTGGGCAATGGTTAACTCCACAGTAACACCTTAACCCTTTCCCTCATATAGACTCATTTTGACGCACTCAATAGGTACCACATAAAGCCTGATCTGCAGAAAACCACAGTTAAACCTTACCAAATTTAATTACAAAATCCTCATTATCAGACCACTGAGGAGCAGCGAACAGCATAAAACCTGATCCGCCTGTGAGTTACTCGAGTTATTAATTTTAATAAATGCTTAACCCATTACCTCATGAATATTCATGGACATATTTATGATTTGATGAATATGTACTGAAAACTTCTAACTGGTATATGAAACAATGGATTTTTCTTTGCTGTGTAAACTGTGTAGAATCTAAGCTTTAATGTTGTACTGCAGTATGTGAACACGCAGGAAACTTGGCATAACAGTATTCAGTATCTAAGCACCTTTTACAGTAAAGAAAAATAATAAAAAAAAAAGAAGAAAAAAAAGACCAAGGCAAAGTCTGTTTCTTTTACAATAACAACAAGGGTACTAACAAATTTAACCCTTTCCCTCATATAGACTCATTTTGACGCACTCAATAGGTACCACATAAAGCCTGATCTACAGAAAACCACAGTTAAACCTTACCAAATTTAATTGTAAAGTCTTATTTCCAGACCACTGAGGAGCAGCGAACAGCATAAAAGCTGATCAGCCTGCGAGTTACTCACAGGCTGATCTGGTTTTATGCTGTTTGCATAGGTCTTTTCATGGTTTCCTCTATGAGGGAAAGGGTTTAAGGAAACAGAAGAGATCCTGACTAGGGTCAGTTCTATTGGACAAGTTGTCAAAATGCCTTTATATGAAATTAACTGTCATTAACTGTATTAAATTTAAAATGTGATAATATCAGGTGAGCTTTACCAAAATTTGAGTGATATATGATAAGAGAGAAGTCTTTACTACATTTGTACATATGTGTATATATCATGTTAAAATTTTGTTGAAATAGGGTGTTAACCTTGAAGGGTAAATTCATTGTTGATTTGTATTATAGTTTTTTGTGTTTACTTGAGGGGAAGCAAATTGAGTAGTCTTATATAAATATTTCCACTTAGCCTAGTTTCACTCTCACCCCTCAATCTGTAGCCTGTCTGTTTTTGTTGTCATGCCCCCACTTTGAAAGGAGGGGAGAGAGATTTCCCTTTGGTCGTCCATCACACTTTCTAGTGTTTCACATATCACTAAAACCATAAACCAGTCATATTTAACTAAACAGGAATATTTACTTAGATTGGAAGTTTTGCACCTAGGGTTTCAGTTTGAAATTCATTGAATAATGGCAGAGTTATGCCCTAAATGTAAGCTTTCCTTTACATAGTGACACTGATAACATGATTTAAAAACAATGAAATTCTATATGAATTTTAAAAATGGAAAAAAAAGATTAGGGCCATGCATTGGCAAAATATCAGGTTGGTTAAGAGACAATAAACACTATTTCTTTCTTTTTGGCCTCAGCATAAGCTTTGGTAATAAACCCTTACCATGCTCATTTCTTAATTAGACTTGCTTTTCTTCATTTTAGCCTATACCATTACTTCACAATGGGGGATGCTGGCTGAAAATTTATTGACTAAATAGTGAACAGTGCAGACCATGATCAGACTGCATGAATAAAGTAGGCTGATTGTGGTTTGCACTGATCACATCAAAATGTCCCAGGTGCTAATATCATTGTTAAGAGTGAAATTGTCTATGGGATATCATGGTATATGCATAATAAATGACAATTCTACAGGGTAAAATACTAGCTTTATTAAAAAAAATCAATTCATTTTGTTACTGACATACACAGGTACAATTGGTTTCTCTCTTAAATCATGAATGGTCAACATGATGTGTAAAACACTGCAACAACTAGTCTGTGTCAGTCAGTTATCCTTACATTCTCTTATCTTTGAGAGTCACTCTGTCTCTGCACACATACAAACACACACACACACACATGCTTATTGTATTATTACTTCATATACTAATACAGGTAAATATACACATTGTATTTATTTAATATTTATTAATTGTTTTTAAGAACTAAAAGTATATGGCCCTGAATTGAAAAAAAAATAGGATCTGTAAAAAAATATTTAGTTAATTTTGAGAATAAACCTTAAACTGAGGTACATGAAATAATTATGTATAATAAAAATAATATTTTTTTAAATGTACATGTATATAGTTTATACATATCAGTACATAATGAATGGCTGTGAAGTAAACATCCTCCTTTGTTATTTGTTTTGACAAAAAAATATGAATAAAAAATATCTATCTACTTAAAACTAAACAAAAAATTTGATTGTCCAGAAAACCATAATACAAAAAACAATGGACCTTACTTCTCAATGGAAATAATGGAGGCTGAGAATAAAACAAAAATATAAGATAAGCTCCTCTTGAATAACTTGATTACTTATAATTTGCAAGTTCTTTGAATTTGGAAATACAGCATCCCAATGAAATAATCAAAGACAAACATGCCACTTTTTAAATAAACCCTATTGGCATTTAACCCTTTCCCTCATAGAGGACACCATGAAAAGACCTATGTGAACAGCATAAAACCAGATCAGCCTGCGAGTAACTCGCAGGCTGATCAGGTTTTATGCTGTTCGCTGCTCCTCAGTGGTCTGGAAATGAGGATTTTGTAATTAAATCTGGTAAGGTTTAACTGTGGTTTTCTGCAGATCAGGCTTTATGTGGTACCTATTGAGTGCGTCAAAATGAGTCTATATGAGGGAAAGGGTTAAATTTATTGACAGTGTAAGATTGATAATTTATGAGCAGCACACATACTCTATTCATAGATCTTTATTGTAAAAATATACACAAACCTTGGAAAATATGTTTCAGAAGATATTAGATAATAAACAATGGTTCAAGAAAAAAACAGCTTCAATTCACATAAAGATTTAACATTACAAGGGAGATAATCCAATAAAAAATTGTGCTTTAGTCACATTTAAAGTTAAAAATGTTTGTGTCCAACATACATTGACTTATTTGATTTGGTGCATGGTCCCAGCCCATGAAGTGTTAATATCACTTGTCCACCAGACTGAAATGTGCAGACATTTGTTGGACTGCAAAAATTCTACCTGACTGAAATGTGCAGACATTTGTAGGGCTGCAAAAATTCCACCACATTGTATTTTTTATATGTGTAGAAAATATGTACTTATTTTCATAGAAAATATCTTGTGAGGAATACCCATACAATAAAGCATGTAGAATTTCTCTAGCTATGCCTATCTGAAGAGCATTTAGAATTCTATAAACCACGTAGACGTACAACTAAAACAATGTTTTTAGGGATATTAAGCTCATTCAAATAATATATTTTATTGGAATGGTTATGCAAGATTTTCATTTATCAATAAAGTCAGACCCTCATACCATAAACAAAATATTCAATTAAACTTACAGAAAACTATGCTAATATTCATATAACAATATATATATAATTTATTTATAAAATTTACAATATATATTAGTAATACATGTAATATATATTATAAATTTTATAAAAAGCATACCTGTATTTAACCATAACAACAATCTTAATCCAAAATGTTAAAAAAAAATCATCTGATGTTTATCAACAATATGACAATTAAATTTTACATGTGAGGGCTGACCCTGAAACTCTTCTATCTCTTTCTATTTCTATAAGCACTTAGAACAGTTGCATGGTCAGCCCCTGAAATGTGTTAACACTTGCAGACACTTACATATTCATTATTTCCTCAAACAAGCACACACAATGTAATAGATTTAATTGTAAATATTTTATAACGTAAGCACCATCATTATAAAACTAGAGATAAAATACATGAAACTGAGAAACAAAGTTAACAATAAGTGTATTGTTTTCCAGAATAATTAAACAATGGGCCAAATTAAAATATATATATTGACTACATTTTAAATGAAAATATACCTGAAGACTCCTTAACAAATTATATAATAAAGGTTTTACCTATCTTGGGAAAATAAATGGGGTAACCCATATAGGGACATAAAGAAAAACAATGGTGGTCCACTATTGAATTATTTTATGCTAGCTTTTGTGTCATAATGGAGACTACTTTATTATGGACCCACTCTGTATAAATGTAAACCTATCCTAAAGACACAGAAACACACAGATTGTACACATAAGTTAAAATACTCTTTATTAAATAAGGCACAGTTTATACCTTTGAACTGTTTGAGACAGTATATAATGCGATGTGTTAAAAAGTGCAATCAGTAATTTCAAATATGTGATTGTGAAATAACTGAAATAAATACTCATTCTAGAGGTATGAATGATACATGTACATTGTATATTTGTTACAAATAGAGACAATACAGCATTATATTTTGAATGATGCATAACTTTGGCAGTCACTTTCATTTAATGGCAGGACTAATGGATACTAATTGCTATACAGTGCCTATGGCTACCCTGATCTTGATGGATCCATGTATGAAGGTGAAAGGTTAACAAATAGTTACAGTAGTAGTAGTAAATGTCCCTTATCATAATGTCCATCCATGCAGGGTCTTATCTAACAGCTGAGAGTTATTACATAACTACTTTCATAGCAACAAACGGGTGTGAATTATTCACTTTCTTCCCCCTTAAAATCTCAAACTAACTACAACTTTTAAATATCATTTAAAAAAAAAGTATATAAAAAAAAAAAACATATAACAATGTCATTACGATCAAAGTACAAAATGTATACCGTAGTTAAAGCTGTATTTCAAAAGCCTGCCCTGAAAAGCATATGATACTGGTTAATGCATAACAGAGAAAACACTTGTTTACTTTATATTTGCTTAACAAAGATTAAAACAAAGACTAGAAAGGCTTTCATACTTTATCTTAATTAATTAATCAAAGCAGTTCTATGCAAAATCTGGTTAGATCTGATAAAAGCAAAATCAATATAATAAACTAAACAACATGACAAATACACCATCATATCTAACATTAACTGTATTTTGTGTATTGAAGTGGCGTCATCTTGGTGGCCAGGTACTTGTGGACATGTGGCCAGATCTCGTTAGAATAGGAGCCCGAGAATTCCTTCAAGTAGGCCGAGTTTACTGAAAATAGATACAACATTATCTTCAGACCTGCCATCACGTATGCTACCACTATAACAAAGCACTCTCAATATATTTGGTCTGGCCATGTGATCAATTCAACTGCATCAAGATGGATTCAAACTTGGGATTAACCCTTTCCCTCATAGAGGACACCTATGCAAACAGCATAACAGCAGATCAGCCTGCGAGTAACTCGCAGGCTGATCAGGTTTTATGCTGTTCGCTGCTCCTCAGTGGTCTGGAAATGAGGACTTTATAATTAAATTTGGTAAGGTTTAACTGTGGTTTTCTGCAGATCAGGCTTTATGTGGTACCTACTGAGTGCATCAAAATGAGTCTGTATGAGGGAAAGGGTTAATTTGAACAGCTACCATGCTGCCACAAAAGCTAGCTCGCTCGCAAGCCAGTACAGGTGTCACATGAACATCTGCTTCCTTATCAACCTGTACTTCCTAAAATCTATCCTAAGATTAAATGCCTGTGGAGCTTTCTAAGAATGCTATACTTCCACAAATATGGGTTAATTTGCTGCAAATCTGACCAAGTATTAAACAACTGCTTCAAGATGAATATGTAAGTTTCTTAGAAATGCTAACTAGACGTTCATCTGTGACACAACAAAGCCCATGTCACAACAGCAAGGGAGCACTAGTAAATTTCAGTTGTCAGATACTTTGGAAACTACCTTTTGTTGTTGTGTTACAGTGAATTGTCACTTTGACAATATTTCAGTCATATAGCGACATTCAGCTAATTACAGGTAAAGAAAAACACTGAGTGGACAGATTCACCTGGGTAGACCGACTGACCTACCACAAGCCAACTGGACAGATTCACCTGGGTAGACCTACCGACCTATCGCAAGCCAACTGGACAGATTCACCTGGGTAGACCTACCTACCTACCACAAACTGGAAGGCTTGCTCATATGAGGAATCAGAGAGGCTCTACTGTGTTTCAAACCCAAGAAACTACCTGTAGAATTCCAGTACAGGTGTGGTCAGGTTCTGGTAGGCCTCTAGTCTCCGTTGCACTGTCTCCTCGCGGTCATCCTCTCGTTGTACCAAGGGCTCACCTGTCACATCGTCCTTACCCTGTACAAAGATTCTCAACAATTATGAATTCAACCTCAAGTCCTGTAAAATGGCTGTTATTTATACTGGGAAAAAAACACACTTTCAAATCAAGAAATTATGTAGTGTTTATTATTTAATACATTTATCAATTTTATCAAGAGAAATTCTCACAGAAAATGAGTTCTCCTTGATTCAGTCTGAGTGACAACAATATTGGATATTAGAAAGAATACTGCATACTAGTACTTGCCATTGAGAAGCATTTTGTTTTGTTAGAAACAGATCCCTTTTCTAGCCTGTGTTTCACTACACATCTCAAATAGAGATTTTCCTTAACTCAAAAATCTTAAATTTTGTATCACTACCCTGATGAAAAATGTTAATAAATTCAGGATTGTATCTTGTAAGAGAATGCCAATAACAAATAATAACACAGCATTTTTATTCTCAAAGGTTAAGAATTAAGGGACAACAAGATCTAAAAAAAAAATCAAATATGAGCTGTCTGATCTGGGTCTGCTCCACTTGCAAATGTGTCAAAATGAGTCTATATGAAGTAACAGGTCAAGCAATTTAGTATCATCTTTACCTCCACTTTAGGTGGGTTGAACTCCGTGTGATAGATTCTCCCAGTGGGCATGTGTGTCCAGCGACCTTTGACCCTGTTTATGATGACTGTGAAGGGCACATTCAAGTTCAACACCACATCTACTGGTTCCTTGGATTGGAGTGCTTCTGCCTGGGGAACCGTCCGCGGAAATCCTAGAAATCATGCTTTATTAGTTGAAACTTATGTATTACTGGTATATCATTTCATGAAATCTATCCTTCATAAAAAAAAATTTCAAGACCCTCCAAAGAGTGATGTGATGGAACAATTAAGGAACCACTGCAAGTTGTCTGTAAGTTGTAACTTGTTTTCCATTTAACATAAAAGAATTAAAGCTCCTATACTTTACAGTGAGAAATAATTAGCATACAAATTTTAAAGAGACGCACTTTAGAATTAACCCTTTAACTCATAATTATTCATATTTTAATCAAAGACTTGTTGAATATCAACTGACTGAATTTTAAATAGTATATGAAACAATGGATTTTTTTCCATTGCTGTGCAGAATATAGAATCTGAGCTACAATATTGTATCATCAAAATTTGAACAGAGGAGACCCTGATCAGACAGAAACTGGAAGAAGGAATAGTCTTTGAGCTACAATATTGTAGCAGCAAGGTTTTAACAGAGGAGACCCTGATCAGACTGCACCTGGAAGAAGGAACTGTCTTTGAGCTACAATAATGTAGCAGCAATGTTTTGACAGAGGAGACCCTGATTAGTCTGCATCTGGAAGAAGGAACTGTCTTTGAGCTACAATATTGAAGCAGCAAAGCTTTAACAGAGGAGACCCTGATCAGACTGCACCTGGAAGAAGGAACTGTCTTTGAGCTACAATATTGAAGCAGCAAAGTTTTAACAGAGGAGACCCTGATTAGACATCACCTGGAAGAAGGAATCGCCTCTGAGCTACAATATTGTAGCAGCAAAGTTTTGACAGAGGAGACCCTGATCAGACAGCACCTGGATGGAACTGTCTTATATTGGTCTGCTCTGTCTGGCAAATCATCGAAGTGAGTACAGAGTTAAAAAGAGAAATTAATCAGTATTATTTTTTCATTTATTTGAATGAATGTACACTTCGAAAGGACAAATTTACCATCCAAAATCCAGTTGTTCAACTCAAAGTTGTGCAGTTCACTTGTGATTAGGTCCACCATTATACCATCGGGAACAAGGGTTTCCAGCGTCGATGTAGTGCTTGGCCGTCACTCCTGCAGCTGCAAGTTAATTAAAAACATGCATAGGAATTGTCAAAATAGATTAATAAATGCATATAGCAATTTTATAGACCAAAAGTCTGATAATGAAAATATTTAAATTTGATGTTTAACCCTTACAATGCTGCAGGTTCTTGTGACTGCATTTTGACCAGTGCAGACCAAAATCAGCCTGCACATCTGTGCAGTCTGTTCATTGTCTGCACTGTTTGCTAATCAGTCAATATATTTTAAGCATGCACCCCATAAACAACTAATGGTAGATTCCAACATGAAGAAAGGACAAGTCCAATGAAGAAATTCAGCATGGTAAGGGTTAAAACTACAATACAGTAACCTCAACCTGCCTTGTCTACTTTTGTATTCATTTTTTTAAATCAGGGGTAGAAGCACTATACACTATAATAAGTTATTTCTTATAATCTGCATTAAATTAAGATAATATTTCACTTAAACGTAGATATTTTTCATATTTTTATTCAGCTCACTGAAAGCTATAATTATCATTAAGAAGTTGGGGACAGATTGAAGACTTTTTTGATTTTTTACACAATACTTCTTCTAAGTCTAGTGGTTAGGATACAATGTTTACATGAGCTGTGCATACATCTCATGTTTTGTATTACTGAATTTGAATAATCCAAATCAAAAAGAATTACCACTATAGGTGATTATGTTTGTTTGTTTATTGGGTTTATCATCCTACCAACAGTATTTCAGTCATTTGGAGATGATGTCTACTTGAGACAGATAAAGTGCTGCCTCACTGCAGTATCACGCTGTAGACATGTGGCATGATACCACACCCAGTCACATTATCCTGACACCAGGTCAACCAGTCCTGGAACTACCCTTATATATATGCTGAGCGCCAAGCAAGGGAGCTATACCAGTATCATTAATGGGGATTTATACCCAGGCATCCTGTCTTGTCTTCATGAGATAGAACACTTTATTTGATAGGATGTAACGAGCATGATTCCTATATAACCCTACATCTGTTAAACTTGGGTATTATAATGAATGATATAATCACAAACTATATGCTCAAGAAAATAAGTATTATATATTCAAAGCAAAAGAAAATACAATCATTAATGATTAGTAGGAAATAAAGCTTAGGTCACACTCATCTGAAATTGGTTTATTAATTAGCTCAAATTCAAACTTAGTAAAGAGATTGACTTTAATTACTACAGCTACCTAAATCTTTGTTGGAGTGGTACATGCCTGATGACCAGAAGGTTTGGGGTTGGATCCCCGCTATATAAGGACAATAAATATTTATGATTTACAGAGTATTGGTCAAACTCTGGAGCCGTTAAGAGGGATAAGTTATAAGAACTTGTTTCCTAATCAACTAAAACAAGAATTCATTTTAACACAAATCCTACCTGATAGTCAGATAATTAAATGTTACTTAAGTCTTAGAAACAAATCAAAAGTAAATAGTACTATATTGAATTTGTCTTCTTGAACCACAAATATAATGCAGCCAGATTTTAACCCTTTCCCTCATAGAGGAAACCATGAAAAGACCTATGTGAACAACATAAAACCAGATCAGCCTGCGAGTAACTCGCAGGCTGATCTGGTTTTATGCTGTTTGCTGCTCCTCAGTGGTCTGGAAATGAGGATTTTGTAATTAAATTTGGTAAGGTTTAACTGTGGTTTTCTGCAGATCAGGCTTTATGTGGTATCTATTGAGTGCGTCAAAATGAGTCTATATGAGGGAAAGGGTTAAACACTGTTTTATCCTATCAAACTAGACAAAGGAACATGATGTTATTCTCTATCATAAAACCCAAATACCAAGCCTGGAACTGTTCCTAGATTACTCTATAATAAGTACCTAGCAAACAAGGAGACTATGAAATACAAGAGTTGTAGGAACGACATATATACATACGATTTTCACATTTGAGGTCACTGTGACCTTGACCTTTGACCAAGTGACCCAAAATCAATAGTGGTCATCTATTAGTCATGACAAATCACTCTATGAATTTTGAGGAATGTGGGCTCAAGCATTCTCCAGTTATTGATCCAAAAGTGGTCTACCGAAGGATCGACTGACATTTGCAAAACAATATGCCCTCTCTTCTTCGAAAGGGGGCATAATAATTTTCTCAACAATCTGTGTTTTACTGATTGGGATTTAAGCCAAAAGCTCTGATTTTCAACCAATGGACCACAAGGATTTTTGGTAAACAATAATGATATCTTATGACTCACATTCATGCTAAACAATTTGCTTTTCAACATATCAAAAGTGTCAGCTATGCAAAGCAATAATTTTATTATGTATATAGGGTTCTGGTAACTGACTGTAGAAAATACATGAATAAATAAATATGAATAATAATAACACATTCATATATTGTTTCTCAAACTCAAATGCATACTATATTTTTAAATTTTTGTGTCCATATATGGTATAAATGATTTATAAGAACACAAGATGATACCAACACTCATATTGACTGAATATCTGAATGACAGGTCATATTAAAAGTCAAGCACCAATATATATATCCATATGAAGTACTTGTACAAAAAATAAAGTTATGTGTGAACTGGTAAACAAACTTACGATCTTCTGAACAGACATCAAAGGAGTATAGGTTAAATCTCAGCCGCTTTCAAATAAAACAACAAACATAATAAGATTAACTAAAACAAAACCTTAAACACAAGAAAATGAAATTAAAATTGATTAAAGCAAATCACAGTAACTGTTGTTAGTGCTTCAGCTTAAAATATTAAATCCAACATATAAATAACAAAGCAGCGAAAGGCTATGTTTAAAAAATACCAACGCTGAAGTTTTCCCTTTATTCCCATCTTCATTATCCTTTCAATAGCTTTATGTAAAAAAAAAAATGTTTTAATAATTACGAAGTTATGAAGAACACAAAATAGTTAGTGTTATTTATGCATATGTAACAATACTAACACATAATTTAATTAATTAAGGACTTACAAATCAACTATCTTTATACAATTTGTTAATATACACCCTGATGAACCAAATGGAAGATTCCTGAGGTTTTTTGCTAAGAAAAGAAGTAAAAGAAAAAAAGAGAGAATTTTTCTCAATTTTGTGACCAGACACAAGTGAGCTATAAATTTAAGATACAAACGATCTAAAACTTGGCTCTGCCAAAAAAGATAGCATCAATGTCACTCAGTAAAAAAAGACAGTGCCACCATTTATTAAAATATTTTCATTCACATAAACCATATGTCTTCCACTTTAACATGAATAAAACATATACAATTACAAACAATATTACTCAGATCTACTTCAATTCTTTTATCTTCATTAAATTTCATCCCTCCCTGACAACTCATTTATTCATGGACCTCAACAACAGCGCCCATCATTGGACCTTGAATCATCTTTGAATCTTCAAAGTAAGGTTCTTGAGAGAACCAGAATCCCAACACTTCCCTTACACATGAAAGCTTTTTCTTTGAAAAAAAAAGCTATGAGCGAATAAATAAAAAAATGAAATGGCAGACAGACAGTTTCATAGAAATAAACCTTATTGAGCATCTTTTTTCAGACAATATATGCAAAACTAGAAAGTAACAGAGTTGGTCTTACTAAAATGTGTGCCAGACAGGCTGATTCCCCATTCAGAATCCAAGAATATATAATAATTGTCATCTATAATGGTACCAGGCATTATCCAAAAACAAGAATTTGAGAAATTTGACCTTTTTTAATTTTATAGAAGCCTGCTAAAAGCGGGAAAAGTCACCTACAAAAGAAGGTATATGTCACGGTACTGATAACTCACAATGGAGGAGAATCATATGTAAGCAACTGGGTAGCTCAGTCAGTAGAGCATTTGCCCTTTAAGCGAAAGGCCTCGGGTTCGAGTCCCAGTCAGGCTGCATATTTTGCTCACCCTGTGACATTTGGTGCCCAACATTGGACCATGGCTGTATGTGCTCTGAGATCATGTTCATGGACGAATTCCAATCTGGCAGGGGAGTATGTCACGGTACTGCTGACTCATAATGGGGGAGAATCATAATGTAAGCAGCCAGTAGCTTAGTCAGTAGAGCATTCACCCTTTAAGAGCCTGTCAGGCTGCATATTTTTCTCACCCTGTGACATATATCTCACTAATCTTACCAAATTGGATGTGTTTTTCTTTCTCTCTATTGCGAAACTGGCATCACCCATCCAAGCATTGACCTTACCCAACGTGCTTAACTAAGCAACTCGGGAATAACAAGTAACCACATCACAAACAAGCTAGCTCAACTGTAAGGCAGTTAAACTTCTCCTGTACCACTACATCTCTCTCTTCAGACAGGATTATCGATGTCAGGGTGATCACAGAATAATGCATTTAAATACCATTGGCACAAATTATAGAGTGCAAAGAATTGAAAATGACAAATTGTGATCGGAAATATCTCCATTTATTTATGTAAGAAACCTACCTGTCTTCTGAAGTATTTGTGACCTTAACAGGTCCCCACTGGACAGATGTTTGATTCTAAAATCTTTAATAATACGGGTAGAGATGGTTCCCTTTCCAGAGCCTGGAGGTCCCATGATGATTCCTCTCAATATTTTTGAAGCCATTTTAGAATGACAATGTAAGATTCTTATCAATATAACTGATTTAAAGTCGCTAATTGGTGACAGGTGTTCAATTATGAAACCGGAAGTAGTAACTCTACTCACGAAACAAATTATGTCGTAAATATCGATATGTTACTTATTTAATTAAATCATTTTTTATGCATGTATTTTAAGATCTTTATTTATCTCACCATCCTAAATATTTACTTATCTCTGTTTAAAATTTAGATTGCAAGAAATGTTGTCGTAAACGGAAATCCGCAAAACCGATCTTGTTTGCGGCAATTTTAAAACGGCGAGGATAGGACCAAAACAGGTAAAACTTCCAAGCATTTTTAAGAACAGTTCATTAATTTAGTTCTTTTAGCATTAGTGTCTGTTATGTTTTATTTGTGTTTGAGCCTAAAAGCAAGTGAATAGTTGTTATACATCAGTTATCTGTTAGACAACGTGTTCTTTTATCAGTTTATCTTTCCGTATTGCAAGGTTTGTCTCCCTTCAATTGCGCAATATTTAAATAAACATATAACTTCTTTCTTTAAAATAAGATAATTAATGGTCTTAATACAGACTTTTCTCAGTATATCATATTTATGAATACATCATGTACATATTTTCATAAATAATTGGTTCAAAGCTACCGTGCTTTTTGGTGAGTTGGTATGCAATAACCTCATCACTAGAGTCAGATCCTATAAATTGCCTCAATACTAACCTTTACATAAACATTTTTTTTCTTTACTTTGCACCCACTTTACCCAGCAATTATTTTTTCTTTTTGAAGCTGATTAACAACTTCAAGCATTGAAGCATTTTTCTTTTGTATCAAACTCGACCCAACCCATGATCAAACCCGTGATAGCCGAATGCTCTAACCACTGAGCCAAAGAGTCAACTCCTTGTCGCAGTTGTCAGATTGTATTTATACCTGTGACAATGCACCGTCACACTTTTTAAGTGCAAGGTTTTGAAGTGAAGCTTTGTCTGACATTTATAACTATTTTTGATTATCATCAAAATAAGATAAGTCAACTCTCAAACCTTTTTATCTGATTATTGATTTTTGAATATTTCTCTTAAGGGATGGAGGTATCAGCAAGACACCACAAGAAGAGACATTCCCATGGGGCCAAACAGAGAAGTATGCGAGGTAACCCAGAGGGAGACAGCATCATCCACAAGCGAAACTACAGACAGGCCGTCCCGGCCAACAGTGATTTAAACCTCTCTTCAGACAGCGGAGTGTCGTCCATGAAAAGGAGAAAACAGCATGGGTATGTAACTTTATGGATTTTCAATAAAATTGTTTAGGTTTTTTTTCTGATGATTGGGAAGGGATCTTAATACCATATTTTTGGGGGAAAATCATTTTTATCTCTAGTTTCACTGTTTGGGAAAGGAAAAACAAAAAAGTCCAGAGGTGAATAGCACTTTTTGGGAATACTGCATGAATTTAAAGAAATTGGAACAGATATTTTGTATTTTTGTCTGTATACATACCTCATTACATGATTGAAAAAAATTCTTTAAATTTTTAAATTGATTATTAAGTGTTAAAGAATTTTTTTAGGCAAAAATTCCAGTGCCCATCTATATATAAGAAGCTCAAACAACAGCTGTTGCAGAGAGTTGGTCAAAGATTGCCTTTTGCTAGAAGAGAAAAAATGAATTAATATTTAATTTTTGAAGCTTTTTTGTCAGTTCCTTATTGTCTTAAGATATGTTAAAAAGAATAACATTGATACATTTATCTTCAGATATGATGACTATGGAGGACATGGCATGCATCATCAGAGAAGAAATTACAGCGAATCTGATCTCTCTACGCTCGACATGACAGACACGCCCGACTCCCTGTCCCAGATCAGTGCCATTGCCCCAGTGTCAGAAATCTCCCTTGCCCAGTCAACGTTCACAAGGATGAGGTCACGGCCATCCGATCCAGATACCACCTGGGAGAATGCCGTCACAAACGCCAGGGGGGAACCAGATGGGGCAGAAAAATCCTTTCACAAAAAGAAGAGTAAAGTTTCTATAAAGGTAATTTAAGATTAAAGGTAATTAACGATGAGTAAAGTCTCTTTAAAGGTAATTAAAGAAGAATAAAGTCTCGATAAAGGTAATTAAAGAAGAGTAAAAAATAAAGTCTCTATAAAGGTAATTAGTTCATTATGTTATGTTGAAAATGTTTTAATGCTTTTTTACATTCATCAGATTAATACAAGGATTATACAAGGAAAAGATATTTTGATTTATAAACCTTTTATCTTATATAGACATGTTTTGATGCCTTGGCAAACAAAGCAGACCAGATCAATTGGCTTCTTCTTCTAGGAGCTGTCCGTTTGATCAGTGTTTCCTCTGTTTGCTCATTCTATTCTGTTGATCATATTTTACAGTTTGCACCACATTGAAATATCCTTTCTCAGTTTAGTTAATTTGTACATGAATGTTCATGAGGTAAAGCAGTTAAACTTGATTTTTAGCCAGGTGTCCTGACAGAACACCTGCTTTGAAATTCGGGAGTCCCTCCTGAAAATTAATAGTCCCTGTAGCGTCATTTTGATATATATATGATAGCTTTTTTTTTGTATAACCAATGGTCAAAAAAATTGCAATTAGTAAAGAGGGTATTTAATAAGAACATTTCATGAAGATGATTATATAAATTTGCAAAGAATGTGACTGTTCAGTTATATAATATTATATTCAAATACTTTTAATTGTAAAAGTAAGTGTCCCAACAGAACCCGTGGCATGTCAGTTCTAGAGTCCATTCCCAATATTTGGTGTCCTCAGAATCCCAGGACACCGTTAGTGTTGACTGCTGAGGTAAAAGGTTAATTTTGCTGAGGTTTCATCTTAAGTTTAATAACAGGATTTTCATTTTATTCAATGCAAGTTGATCATCCAGAATTTTCTAGAGAACAATTGATTACAAAATTTTAACAATCTTGATTAATTTCATGAAAGTTCATTGACACTATAGCATAGCTAGTGTTAGTCAGTAACTGAATGTAAAGTTCTTAAAATCATCACTAGCCCTCCCTGAATTGGAGAAAGTAAAATCAAGAAAAACACAAAGAAATGTTCTGGTTTTTCACTTGCCTACAGTAATATTCACTTGCCAAGGCAAATGGGCAGGTGGCATTTTACACCCTTGAGTACATGTCGTAACATGTATTATATAGGAAAGCTTGAATCTCTTGTCTCAGCATTGGCTGCTTATGGTGTCAGAAAATATAGAACTGCAATCTTTTCTGTAGATTTTATTTTGTCTGGACTTTATGCTACATTTCATCCTTCATTATATAATTAAAAGATATATGTTTACCCTGTTTTGTTCATTGATGATTTTCTCATTACATTATCTATCCCTAGCCGCGGCATACCCAGGTCATAAAAATGTTACTGGTATAGCTGTTTTGCTTGGTGCTCAGCATATAAGGGTAGATCCAGGACTGGTTGGCCCGGTGTCAGGATAATGTGGCTGGGTGTGGTATCATGCCACGTGTCTATGGCATGATACAGCAGTGTGGCTGCACTATATCTGTCTCAAGTAGACATTGTCTCCGAATGACTGAAATACTGTCGGTGGTATGTTAAACTCAATGACCAAACAAACAAGTAAATATTATCTTTTAATAGGAATGTACATGAACCAAGTCTGACAGATTATAATAATTTTTCTTTTCAGGGTAACCTAGACACAGTTCCAGAGAATGACTCTGTTCACAGTAAGGGGGGTCGTAGGAACAGCATTCAGGAGCAGGAGAACATCCCTGTCACAAGCAACCAGGGTGGGGCAGTGGGCGGGGCACCAGCTGCTGTGGAGAGGAAAAAGTCTATCAAGGTACTGGAAGGAGTGGATGTTGACTGAATATGGCAGAGGGTACTTGATTTAAAAACATTAGTTCTAAAGGAATCTTGTGTGGCATTTTACATGCTCTACCAGGAATTTTGAAAGAATAGAATTGTTTAGCAAAAATTGTTTGCAAATTTTAAAATGTTGCAACTGAAGGAACTAGTTAAAGAGAGAGAGAGAGAGATTCTGAATTTAAAGTTAAAGTCATTGTTTCTGAAACTAGAAATTTGTACTTGATAGATGTGGGGGAGCTTGTTGATGTATTTGTGACTAAAGAAAAATATGTTTTGGAGAGATATTGATTTCTCAATGCTGAATCTATAACTTCAGGTACAGTTAAAGAAAGCCGCATCAGTGTTGAAGAAGGCCAAGTCCAAGTCCCGACTCCCGGATAAAGCAGCACCTAGGAAAAGGTTAGACGCCACATTAGCTGATGAAACTAGTGAGTAGATATTGTATTTGTGATAAGTATGATTTAATAATAATCCTGAAAGTACAAAAGTTTAATATTTTGAAAAAAAGAAGCTTAAAATTATGTCAGAAGAAGTAAAGACAATAAAATTCTTAGCCTAGACTCCATAATAGTGTCAGACTTTCATGTTTTCTTAATCAGATGTCCTTGAGTCTAATGAGGAAAAATTACTCCTGTTTTTAGTAGCAATTCCTATATATGGGTACACAAATTGTTTGGCAAATCTTTGTTTAGGACTTCAGCTCTCAAAATTCTATAGAGCATTCTGCATCTTTAAGTTTGGAAATGCCTTTCTTTGCTTTCGTTTTTATGATGAATATGCAAGTAATTAAAATAAAGGTGTGTGTGTGAGAGTGTGAATTTTGTTGTAAAAGTAGATAAATTCTATTTAATAAAGTGACAAAGAAACCTCCAATGAAGGAATTGACAAAGAAGGAGAGGAAGCATGTGAGGAAAACCATGAAGTCCAACTTTGAGCAGATCCAGAGGTCCAAGAAGATTTGGGAAGAATTGAGAAGGTATGCTATTAGAATATAGAGAAGCAATATATCTGAAGCTTGTGTCATGATAATTATATAATGGCACATTTTACGCAAACATGCACACACATTTTTGTGTCACCTGCTGTAAGCAGAGGTGACAAATAGGGATCACTTTTCTGTCGTCTGTCTGTCCGTCACATTTTTTCCATCATTTTTCAGCAGGTGACACACATGTTCAAAAGAACATTCTTGTTGATGTTTCTTTTATGCTTTGTAAATATGCAAGTCTAAAAATAAAGAAATAAAACAAAAAAAAAGTTTTTTTTTTTGTTAGAAGATGGTGGAGGTTCAGGTAATATTAAAATGATTTACAAAGAATATAAGAAACATTTGATGCAAAATCATTTTTTTTTTGGTGAAAATATGGCATAAATCATTGCTGGATAGGAAATCTTATGGTGTTAACATGTTTTCAGGCAGAATGTCAGCAAGGAGAAGAAGGCCAGCCTGTGTAGCGAGCTGTATGCCATGGTGAAAGGGAAAATGAAGGAGGTGGGAGATTTAATGATTAGAAGGATCTGGTTATGTTTAATATAATGAAGAAAAAAAAATATTTGTGGAAGCCTACCCATCATCTCCCTGAAACAGGGGAAGATAACCCAGGTTGTAGTGGTATCAGGCACCTCGATTGCTCTAGGCCTCTTTATGACAATAAGCATCCATTGATAATTAGAAACACATTCAGAACCACTCTAAAGTATAAATGAGATACAAAATTTGAAAATGGGTTGAGTTTTTAAGTACATTTCTATCTAAAGCTAAGTATTAGTTAATTATGGACCAAGAGAGCAATGTTTTGTATTGTGTTCCAGTTTTGTTATGCCCATGACACGGCCAGGGTGATCCAGTGTCTCATACAGTTTGGGTCCGAGGATCAGAGAGATCACGTGTTTGAGGAACTTAAAGGTGGGTGAGAACTCAGTCTTGTCTTCCTGCTTTCTTCCAGCTTTTATAAATCCTGTTGTCATTCAGTGACCCAGTTTTAAGTGCATTTGCCTCAGACATTGGCAGTCACAGGTTCGATTTGCCCTCTTTTTTTTACCAAAGTCATGAACATGGTACTGGTAACTCCCTGATTAGTGTTCAGCATATACATAGGGTAGTTCTGTAACTGACTGACTAGGCTAGGTGTCGGGATATTTCAAGATTAGTGACTGACATACTACATGTCTACTGTCCCCGGTGGTTGAGTGGTTAGAGCGTCTGCCTCAGGACAAGAAGGCCGTGACTCATATGTCAGATGTCCATGATAAGATACTGTAGTATAGGATTGCTTTATCTGTTTCAAGCAGATATTGTCTCCATATGATAGAAATTTTGTGGATAAGACAATGAACTTGGGTAAACATATTAAATTAGAAGGTTGTATTTTCCCTTAATGTCTTAATACTGTTTTAATTAAAAGATATGTTTTGAAATATCCATTGTAGATGAGATTGCAACTATGGCTAAGTCCAAATACGCCAAGTTCTTGGTCAAGAAGCTTCTAATGTATGGGTAAGTGGAAATGTTATGGTATTTGGTTTGAAACTTTCAATGTTTTTCTATAAAACTGCCTCAAAGCCTCAAGGTATTTCGAGAGGTGGTTCAAACATGTAGGAGAAATCTTGCATTCTTCAAACATTGAAGGATTTGCTAGTGTCTACTAATCCACCATATCATGTAATCTTCAGCATTTTAACCCATTACCTCCTGTAGACGTGTTTTGATGCTTTGGCAATCAGAGTAAACCCAGATCAGAAAGTTTTCAGAAGCTTCTGATGGGTCCTTTTGCTCATACATTGCATCAGTTTTACATATCTGCTGATAAGAAAACTACGTTCATTACATTTAAAGTTTGGTAAATTAAAATTCATTAAATTATAAATTTGTCAACTGGCTGTCAGTAAAATGAGAATATTTTGTAAATTTAAGTCACTTTATAGAAATTGACACATGAGATGCTATTTTTCAGGTCCAAACACCACAGAAGTTGTATTTATAAAAGTTTTCATGGACATGTACGGAAATTAATACGACATAGAGTGAGTATCTTGGAAGAAGTTATATGATTTTACTCAGGAAATGAAGTTAATCTTCATCCAGGTTTCTCTCATTGATTGGTTTGATCCGTATGTTGATCTTCCTCATAGAAAACTCTACAGACAAGGATATAAATGCATGTGTATTTTAGCTTTTACCTTAGGAATGGAGGTTATCCTAGACATAACAAACAAAATATTTGCCTAAGTCTGTTATCACTAGGTAATTTACTTTGTTGATTTTTTTTTACATGAAAATATAAAGCTTTAAAACTGAAGAAACTATGGTATGTTCGAAACTTGTTGCCTATATTATTTAAATGATATTAAAATGAAATTGCAGACTTAGTTAAGTCATACAAAGTCTTAATGTCCCAAAACTTATTTTTCACCTATTTCCTTTGATAGACCAAATATTGAGCACTGAAATTTCATTTGTATAAATAAGTGCTTGTACAAATTAGTTGTGTGTCACAAAATACATTGTCATGGGTAAAATTTTCAGAAATTTCCAGAATTTCAGGATTTTTGCTAAATGACTTCTTATTCAATATATAACTATATAAAAAATTGCTAAAATCAGGATTTTCAGGTTTTAAGATTTCCAATTGTTGTCTTTAACAGGAAGCGTCTGATGTGATAGAGTATGCGTACAATGAATATGCCAATGCTAGCCAGAGACTTGCCCTGCTGGAAGATTTCTACGGTCCCAGTTTTGCACTGTTTAAAGTAAGTGTAATTGTAGGTTGTTTAATGATCTGGTAAGATAATGAATGACAGAAAGTGGAGAAAATGTTAGCGTCCTTTGATCTGTTTATTCTTCCCACCATTTTCAACTCTCGCCTGGTCATCTTCAAAGTATTCAGGTATTGAAAAATCCATATCATGGACATATAATTAAGGTCTTTTTAAAAATGACTTGTATTTAGAACTTTTGCTTTCTCGTCATTTTGGTTTTTCATAGGTTGACCCCTTCTTTTAAACTCATGTTTCTTTTGTGATAAAATAAAAGCAGGACATAAATCACGTACTGAAGCTTGATATGTTTTAAAGTCCTCCAGTTAGCTTTCTATAGAGAACCTCATTTTTTCTTGGTCATAACATATACTTAAAGTTACATATTGTCTGTACCTCTTGTTGCCTCTATACCAGGGGTATAGCAGATTTTAGTAATCGTATACATATTGCCTAATACATGTCATAGCTGTACACTTTGTTTAAACTTGGGTTTATAGGGCCATCCTGAAGAACTTAACTGGTTTGCAGTTGTGCGACTAACTGAAAAGGTCCCTAATAAAAAAAAAAAAAATCCTGAAAGTGCCAGGTTTTTCTCTTTTTTGGCCTTTTGTTCTGGTAGTTTGACCTTTTACATAGAAAAGGCAGCCTACCTACTGACTAATTGTTAGTCCCCTACCGGTGTTCACACCGGAGGGGACTATAGGTTTGCTCTCCGTCTGTCCGTCCGTCCGTCTGTCTGTCCGCTCAAATCTGGATCCCGCGATAACTTCATAACTAAGCAAGCTAACTTGATGAAACTTGGTTTATGACTAGATGCCAATGTGTAGATTATGCACATCGTTTTATTTTTGTTCTTTGACTAAAATTGTGGTTGCTATGGTAACGGAAATAGTGAAAATATGGCAAAAAATGGGATCCCGCGATAACTAAGCAAGCTAACTTGATGAAACTTGGTTATGACTAGATGCAATGTGTAGATTATGCACTCTTTTATTTTTGTTCTTGACTAAAATTGTGGTTGCTATGGTAATGGAAATAGTGAAGATATGGCAAAAAATGGGATCCCGCGATAACTAAGCAAGCTAATTTGATGAAACTTGGTATATGACTAGATGGCAATGTGTAGATTACGCACATTATTTTATTTTTGTTCTTCGATTAAAATTGTGGTTGCTATGGTAACGGAAATAGTGAAAATATGGCAAAAAATGGGATTGATTACCATATTGAGTCAAGGTAGAGCCGGTAGGGGACTTTATGTGTTGCATACAACACCAGTTACTTGTTAATATTGTGGGTAGCACAAATGCAAACCACTGTCCCCAGTGGCCAAGTGGTTAGAGCATCAGCCTCGGAAGCGGGAGGTTGTGGGTTCGATCCCAGGACGCAACATATCAAAGTCATGAAAACTGGTACTGGTATAGTTCCCTTGCTTGGCGCTAAGCAAATAAAGGTAGTTCAGGACTGATGTGCCAGGTGTCAGGATAATATCACTGGATGTGATAAAATGCCACATGTCCATGGTGTGATACTGTAGTCTAGCAGCACTATATCTGTCTCAAGTAGACATCGTCTCCAAATGACTGAAATAACTGAAATACTGTGGGACGTTAACCCCAACAAAACAAGTGCAAACCAACAGTGTCTTCATGATGGGCTAGTCTGCCTATTTTTTAGGTGTAACATTGTCAGTCTTTTAGTACTTCTCATTGTGTTGTCCTTATTTCTTGATACACTGCAGTATATTGAACAATTCATATGTATTCCAGACACCGGACATCAAGTGTCTGGGTCAGATCATGTTGAGCCAGCCAGACAAGCGGGAAATGATCCTGAGGAACATGAGGGAGGCCCTCCTACCTCTTATTGACAAGTGAGTATGAGAGGGGGTGGGGCATAGGGACTGGGAAAAAATGGGTTTTTCCATTGTTTCTATTTTTAGCGCATTAGCCAGTGTATAGCCCTCATGTAGTTATCTCATCTGTTTGCATTAAAAAAATTTAAAATGTTTTTAGAAGTGTAGGATTCCTGACACACTAATTTGAGTAATTCATATCAAGAAAACACTTATGAAATTTTCTGATCTTTCACTCCTCTGCACTAAAAGTCATTGCCACTTACATAGCATGTGGGGATGTTGGGTATTAATCATATTTAGTGAGAGTTGTGTCCAATTCTTGTCACAGTGGTTCTGTGTACCAGGGATCTCTTTCCACCTGTAATTACTTGGTGGTGCTATATAGCGGAAATAATGTTATGGTAATGGTCAACTCTACAACAACTTCATGCTAGTCACAGTGAGATATACCCTTGTCTTTAACCCTTTCCCTCATAGAGGAAACCATGAAAAGACCTATGCGAATAACATAAAACCAGATCAGCCTGCGAGTAACTCACAGGCTGATCAGGTTTTATGCTGTTCGCTGCTCCTCAGTGGTCTGGAAATGAGGACTTTATAATTAAATTTGGTAAGGTTTAACTGTGGTTTTCTGCAGATCAGGCTTTATGTGTACCTATTGAGTGCGTCAAAATGAGTCTATATGAGGGAAAGGGTTAACATGGTATCAGCAGTACTTGTTAAAACGTTCACAACTTCCATTTCAGAGACATCCTTGTACACACATTAGTCCACAAGGTGTTTGTGGAGTTCTTCACATATGCTGAGTCCAAGATGAGAAGTGTAAGTAAATGTTTCACTACCTTATTCTATCAAGAGTTCTGTAGTGTGTCTCACTATCAAAAGCTGCATGTTTTCTAGTCAAGAGATTCCATACTGATGTAATTTATACCTTGGGCCCTTCTTGAACTCATGATAATGCAAATAAAATGTCCCTATAAAATCTCTTTCAACTAACACTTCTTGTTTATCTAGCTTGTCCTGCAAAGAAACTTTCAACTGATTTATTTTTGTGCACTGTTTCCTAGTCTCTAGTTTTCAGACGCCATCCCTATGAATGGAATTGCTATATAAAATCAATATTCTTGCATGTTTCTTAAAATTGTCAAGCTACTCATGCAAAGCAGGAAATGTTGAGAAAATTCACTAAGAAATTTTATTTACTAAGAACTAAGATTGCAAATTGACATGAAATAAGTTGAGACAAAATCTCTTGTTACTGCTTTTATCCCAATAAAACTGAAGTCCTAGACAAAGATTTACCAAAAAGGTTGGAGTGCTCTGATATATCTATATAGTAGCTGCTCAGGAAAACTGGGAGCCTGATTTCTGTTAATTTGATTCCTAGTACTTGTGAGAATCTGAAACTTAAACCATTTTCTTGTAATTACTGTCACTGATGACCAGACATATGACAAACACATGTGTTGGCATGTTACAGGAGATGATAGAAGCCCTGCGTGAATCTCTGCACTACATCCTGCACACGCGGGACGGGGCTCGTGTGGCCATGAATTGTATCTGGCACGGCACCGCCAAGGTACACAATTCAGATTTTGTAATTCTTGCAACGCAAGGAAAGAATGTTTATGAGAAATATATTTATTACAAGAAATGCACAATTTACTGTAAACTACAAACGCTTTTGCAGTTATAAGGCAATTTTAAACTTAAAACAATCCCAAAGAACATTTTACCCATCCCAGCTTTATGGACTTATTGATCACTGTAGCAGTAATGGACCTTTACAGGGTTTAAAGATGTATAAAAATTTAACTCCAAGGCTATCCAATAATAGGAGTCAATGGTTGATATGGTTTAAAAAGAGCATGTATTTAGTTTATAATTCTATTCATTATCAATTGCTCTAGTCAATGATAGGACTAGCAGCGGTTCACTGGTAAAAACTGGAGAAGTGCATGGACTGTGTCTACAGATGTATTCAATTGACATAAAGGCTCTCCAATAGCAACAATGGGATAATAGGTAGTCAATGGTTGATTTGGTTTACTTAAAAGAACATACATTTTAATTTTTATTTTTTCATGATACTGTTTGTGAGCCGTTGACCTGGCCATACATGAGAAAGGTGGGAGAATAAATTTTCACCGCTTTAAACTGGAAAGATACAAGTTTCGCTGACACTGTACGTCTAGTCTGGTGTTGCAGGACAGGAAGTGTATCCTGAAGAGCTTGAAGGGAAACATTGTGAAGGTGTGTAAAGAGGAGTATGGACACATGGTGCTGCTGGCTGTGTTCGACAGTGTTGACGACACCAAACTTGTCAGGGTCATCGTCCTGGAGGTATCTATATAAGTTTTTTTCATTTTTCTATCCCCACCCACCCTATGCAAGGTTAGGTGAGGACTATAGAGGAATCACATGACTTGTGTTGTCCTGTTTTACAAAAGGTTCAGTACAAGTATTTTGCCTTGCCCAGACAGTGTAGTCACCTTCAGCGATAGCTCTAGTTGTGTCACCTGCTGTAAGTGGAGGTGACATATAAGGATCACTTTTCCGTCATCTGTTTGTCCATCCATCCGTCTGTCTGTACACTTTTTCTGTCATGCTTAGCAGGTGACACAGTTCCAAAGAACACTCTTGTTGAAACAGGCCTGTAAATAAAGTTTTCTACATTTGTTATGGGTAAAGTATTAAAAAGCTGCAGTAAAAAGTTTCAGATCAGCTGGTAGGTTTTGAAACTGGGTATAACAGAGAATGACAGTATTGCAGAATTAGGTTGTTACTGGGAGATCATTTGGATTTTACTAAGACAGGTTACTGCAATTTCCTGCAATGTTTATTTTGATATTCTTTCAGGAATTGGCCAGGGGCAAAATTTTGACAGATTTGCCCTTTTGTTTTCCATAATATATCATTTGAATATGTTAGGCAAATGTAAACCAATCATACATAGAACTTAAATCTTTTACTGGTCATTGTCAAGTTGTCAGTTATTTTTGCCAAATGAGATGGTTTTTTTATCCAGACAGGTTCATCCATGTTCCTGTATAGCATTGAATTGATCATGTCAAGTATTCATTTGCCAGGCTGAAGGTGAACCATCCTTTTTAATGCATCAACAACTGCCTGCACCCAGAGGCTGAGTAGTTTGGGCATCCCTGGAAAGTTGTGGGCTTGATCTGCAGCTACAAAATACCAAAGTTGTTAAAAATGGTATTGGTATAGCTCCCTGGCTTCGCACTCAGCCAGGAAGGGTAGTTCCAGGACTTTACTTAGTATTAAGATAACGTGACTGGATGTTGTATCTTGTCATTTGTCAAGGACAAAGTTCCCATATGACTGCAATACTGTTATTTGTTTGTTAAACATGCTGCTATCCTTGTATCTGCAGGAGATGTTGAAGTCCCTGGATGAAGTGGCCAAGAACCAGTATGGGAGGAAGGTGTTGCTGTACTTACTGAGCCCCAGGGACCCGGGCCACTTCCACCCCGATATTGTCTCCGTCCTGCAGTACGGGGACCAGAACACCACTAGGTTTGTACATACATGTGGACATGTAAATATTTACAGTGCAAAACTCCCATTGGAATGCTTTGATTTGGAAACCAGGTCTAAATACCATATTATATCTCCTTTTACTGCATTACTTCTATGTCACTTCATTTAAGGTAAAGTCCCTGTAATGGTTCCGCTATATTTCGGACCTTGTGGCCTTTCACTGAGGTAACCAAGGTTTCCTAATGTTTCATTAGGGTACCTTGGTTATTAGTAGAGGTTTAGTGGTCCAAGATGTCGCGGAACCATTACAGGGACTTTACCTTAAGTCATTAAAAACTAATTGATTTTGAAGGTCTATTATTGGACTGATTTATATTGGAATTTGTACGGTAAAAGATCTCCGTTACGGATTTACTTGTACAGACAACTGTAGATGCACTTTTGTGAGACTACACATGTTAACATATGAATATACTCACACATGTGTACAGCAGATTTATGCAGACAGACAGATGACAAAAAAGTGATCTCAATGCGTCACCTCTGCTTACAGCAGGGGACACATAGAGATCACTTTTCGGTCGTCTGTCTGTCTGTCTGTCCATCTGTCTGTCTGTCACACTTTTTCTGTCATGCTTCAGCAGGTGACATGTGTTATAGAGAACACTCGTGTGAAAGCATGGTGTAATAAAAATCTTGTGCTTCACATGCTAAAACATTGGAAAACAACAAATTTATTGCATACTCAGGTTAGGATGTCTTTATATTGAGTGTGTGTGTTACAGTAAGAAGGATAAGGCAGTGAGGTACCGGGAGCTACTGGAGGTCGTGTCCCAGCCCCTGATGGACTACCTGGTCAGTCACGTGTCCGAGCTGGTGGTCACTAACAACATGCTGCTACTTGTCTTGGCCATCATCACACACGCCCTCGGTAAGTAGGTCGTCAAGAGTGTGTTGATATCGCTGTTGACCCTTTACTTTATGAATATTCATGTTCACTTTTATGACTTTTCATGACTTTATGAATATTATTTCAGAACATAAAATTGAGTATGAAACAGTGAAATTTTCTTTACCATGCAGATTGTGATAAATCTGAGCTTCAATTTTGTGTGTGCAAACACAGGAGACCCTGATCAGACAGCTCCTGTCTTGTCGGGGTCTACTCTGTTTATAAATGTTTCAAAATGAGTCAATATGAAGTAAAGGGTTAATAGTCATGGGTTTTGATAGATGATAGTCACAGTTAATGACTGAAATATTGTTGGTGGAATGTTGAACCCAACAAAATCAGGTTTGAATAAAAATGAAATATTAAATATTTATGTGTACAGGGGACCCAAAACAGGCCATGCTGCTGTAGCCAAGATAGCTGCTGAACCCCTGGTGGCGGCAATGAGTCCCACATCCTGGAGAACCCCGCAGGTCACATGACCCTGAAGAAACTCATCCTCAACGACAAGGAGAGGATGAAGGCTGGCAGCACAGGTATGTTAGGTCATTATGTGTGTGGAGGTTCACAGTGGCACACTGGCAAACATTTGGGGTTGACATGTAGAGCCTCGTTTTGTTGATTTAAGGTAAACCCAGCTTAAAAAAGTTGGAGGCTATATTGGAATCTTATGCATTGTCCGATCGTATCAGAACACGGCCTGTTTTACAAAAAGTTTAATATCTGTAATATTGTTGTTTTTTTTAAGGATGATCATCAACACCTTCAAGGGATTGCTCTCATTGTTTTTGTGTCACCTGCTGTAAGCGGAGCTGACTCAAGGATTACTTCTATCATCTGTCTCTCACAATTTTTCATCAAGCTTCTGATACCTTAACCCTTACCCTGCTGGAACCATAAGTGCTAACCTTTGCCACCAGTAAAGAGCCAGGCCAGCCTGCACATCCGGCCTGGCTCTTTATTGTTGGGTGACCAACTACAAGTTTTCATCTTGTTATCCCTAAAATTGATAATGGACAGTTCCAAAAAAGATGCCGGCTAAGTCCATTTGATAAATTCAGCAGGTTAAGGGTTAAAATATGTAAAATTTTGAAATTTAAGAAAAAGGTGACAATTGAATGATAATCTGTTTTGTTTCTGTATTACATTTTTAATACAAGGATAAGCATTCATTTCATTTATGCCCAGATAAAATAAAGACCACTCTATTACATGGGGAAAAAAACAGGGCACCCCATTCTTTTATTTTCTTATATAAAGTAAAATGTAGTTTTATAATCACCAGTGTATTGATGTTGTTTATAGTGTTGTTTTCAAAAGTGTTGCTAGATAAACACCAGTGTATTGGTGTTGTTTATTGTATTGTTTACAAAAGTGTTGCTGGATAGATAAACACATGAGTAAAAGTTTCCTGAATTTCAGGATTTTCAGATTGCCAAATGACTTCTTACGCTATAAAAAAAATGCTAAAATCAGGATTTTCAAATTTACTCCGGTTAATGTTGTTTTCAGTGTTGTTCTCGGAGGTGTTGCTGGAAGCATTACAGGAGGGCAGCATCAAGTCCTGGGCGGCTACCAACAGAGGCTGCTTCACCCTTGTTACGTGAGTGTCCCTGAAGTTCTTCATCTTATTTCGTGTTTAAAGTGTGTCGTTAAAAGAAAAAAGTGTTTTTTGTTTTTTTTTCCTCCTCATTTTTCTGTGTACTGACATATTGATAGTGTTTTGGTTTTCTTCTCTCTTTTTGCAACTTCATTGATGTGTGTTTACCTGAAATTCAGACCTTTTAAAATACATTAATTTTGGTAAGAGAGTATTTTGTTCTTGAAATATATTTCTAAGCAAATATGTTTTGCAAGTTATTAAATGTAAATTTAAGAAAATTTTATGCCTTGTACCTTGATTTTAAAACACTGTATCATTGAAAACTCCTTGTATGATGCGACACCTGTATTGTATTAATAAAACTGCTGGATGTCAGGTCTATATTGAGAATGATGTGTTTCTGTTTCTTACTGCAGGTTGCTTGATTTGGACCAGCCTCAGGTCACTCGGTCAATTGTCGGGCAGCTGAAGGGAATCCGCAGCTCCTTACGTAAAGTCATATTCAAGGGCGCGCAGATTCTGCTTCAGAAACTGGACGAGGCTAAGAATGTCACGTGAAGCAGGGTACATCACACGTGAAATAGACAGTGTATTGAATTCAGGAAATAAGACATCGTGTGCCGCACACATCTTCAAACTGACACTTGGTGAAGATGAAAAATGTGGGAGAGGGTAGACAGAATATACACAGAAAAGAGTGATAAAGAATAAGATAAACTGGTTTTATTTTTGTATTCATTCATTTATTTTAAAAACAATGAAGTACAGTATATAGTAAGTGGAGATGGATTGTTTTCCTATAATATGATATAGAGGGCAGTGGTTACATGCATGGATGGATGGTGAATTGCGTCGGCAAGTCAGTCATAGAAGTGTGTTGAGACCCTATATTCTTGACCCTGTGAATAGGTGAAATGAATAGTCAGAGATAATTGCATCATACTGATGTAAATAACGGGATTTTACCTCTTTTTTTTTTTCAAATGGGGATCAGGTGATACAACATATAAAGAGAGAAATCTTAAAAAAGTCCTTACATTATTTTGAGGGGACAAAATGGAAGTTTATGCATCCTGGAAAATCCCGTTTAATATGCTAAAATATTTTTATCACATACTCAAAGTTCATTTCTGTGTGTACTTCCTGGGAACACGTATGACATCATGTCTACGAGACATTTTGCTGTCGTGAGTTTAAGACGCAAGTCAGCTGTACAGTATTGGTTTTTATTCCTGTGTTTCTGTATTAATTGTGTGAGTGTGTGTTTTTAACATTGAACTCCTGTAGATAGATAATAATAAACTGGGCAGCTTCAGTCATCTGTCTGCAGTTCCTTTTGTACATAGCATTCCACTCCTGCTTCTCTCGTGTACCCATGAATTACATCCTTATCAGTTTTTTTTTCTTTCCATTTTAATGAGTTTCTCAAATCTTTTGCACTTTCTCAGTAGCTAAAACTTAAAATCTGATTCATAGTGAAGCTGAACTTTTATTACTACTAAAGAATAAAAAAGGTATTCCCTTGGGAAATATTTGGGGATATTATAAACTACAGACATTTCTTAGTGAGCTTCTCATGCTAGTCAGGTTGGTTTTGTTGTAAATCTTTAAGTAAAAGAAATCTAAAAATGAATTTTGAGGTTATATATTTTGAACTTTTGTTCTTTATCATCATTGTTAGGTGCAACTACAGGATTTACTATCAGTTAACTTTTTTTTTGTGCATAATACATACTTGCATGAATACGTTGCTAATTAATGTAAGAGATTCAATGTGTGAAATGTTTGCTTTGCTTTTGTAAATATTAAATGTTGTACAGAACTGTATTTTAGTTTTATTAGTTTTATTTATGTTGTTCAGGTCTTGACAATTTTAATCTCTGATAACTGCCCCACTAAATCATCATTTCCATAAATCAACTTCAACTTTTCATTTAAGCACCAACACACAGGTTTTATTTGGGGCCCATTCCACTATACTGTTTTTCTCCTGCTCATAAATTGTCTAAGGCACATCTGTTCAATAGTCATTAAAATAAATCATGAAGTTGACTACAATGTTGACTTATAATGCTAGGTTACCCATTTCATAATCTGTTGGAAAATGTTTTGTTTACTGAATTAAGAAAACGTAATTTCATCCCATACAATCAGTAATTAGCAAATGCAGAGGGCAAGAAAATAAGTAATCTTATTTTGTTTATTATGAATTTTCTGTTTTAATCTATACAGCTAATTGTATTTTTCTGTTTATATAACAGTTACCTGGCAACATAAAGTTTTAACCTTGACCTACATTGTGACCTCTTAAAGGTCAAGTACATGTCAAAAACAACATATTGCAATCTTGTTTATACTTCGAAGAAATGTCTTACTCATCATAACAGTGATAATTGTTCCAGGAAGCAGCAAATTTATTCTAAAAAGATGTCATTTTGATTATTTGTTAATATGACAATGTTTTGGTGGAATATTTTTAAAATTAAAATATACAATCCAAAATGCTTTCTTTTGAATATTTTATTACCACTTGTATGTAGCAATTTAATATTTTTGTCCCATGTTTTAACATTAACATTTGTGTTATTGCAAATGTAAAGCAAAGAAAAATCAAGATGAAAACATGGTTTATTTTCACAAACATATATGGGGAACTGGTTCTTGGGTCCATTATTAAAATGCTTTAGATGCATTAGGCAAGGGTTAAAGAATCTGCCTCAGAAAAAGTATTAAGCCTCTGCAACCAGAATAAAACCAAAGGGGTATTTATCATCTACAGTAATATTTCTAGTTGAGACTTATCAGTGGTTTATCGATGCGAGACTGCATTACTACCATACCAGCGTCACTGTAGATTTGATATTGGGATCATTTATTTTGTTCATGGAATTTTTGGCAAATAAAATAACTGGCAAGGCTGTTGGCTAGAAATCAATTTTGATTTAATAAGTATTATAGCAGATCATCCTTCATCAAATTAACCTTGTCGTCCAGTGGTAGTAATAAAAGGTTAAAAGTTAAATCCCTAGCTTTGGTTAAAAAATTTCTAGATCTACCTAAGTGCAAAGTACTGGTCCAATGTGGGAGTAAAAAACTTTTTTCTCAACTTATGTAAAGAGTATTTTATAAAGTATATAGTAAATCCTCACTATGAACATGATCAATGGTTCCAATTGAAATTACTGTATTAACCCTTTCCCTCATATAGACTCATTTTGACGCACTCGGTAGGTACCATATAAAGCCTGATCTGCAGAAAACCACAGTTAAACCTTATCAAATTTAATTACAAAATCCTTATTTCCAGAACGCTGAGGAGCAGCGAACAGCATAAAACCTGATCAGCCTGCAAGTTACTCGCAGGCTGATCTGGTTTTATGCTGTTCGCATAGGTCTTTTCATGGTGTCCTCTATGAGGGAAAGGGTTAAGAGGTGGTCTTGATAGTGAATTTTACTAATAAGTTGTTAATATCCAGGTCTTGCACTTCTACCAACCTGAATTATTGCACTTAGTAATACTAATACTTGCTGTCAGACAAATTTTACAAGTTCCCTATCATTAAATACAAATGCATTTAAAACATTTCATTTTTCCTAAATATTTCAAATCGATACACAAGCTATATCGACTTTTGTCATATACTGAAATATTTTATATAGCATGAGTGTTTGATACGCTTCAATGAATTTAAATTCTACTTAGTGCCAAGTTTTTTTTGGTAGGATTTTGGCCATAGTTTACCCTTATCTTCATTAACCCTTTCCCTCATAGAGGAAACCATGAAAAGACCTATGCGAACAACAACAAGAGGGCCATGATGGCCCTGAATCGCTCACCTGATTATAAATGAGCAACATATGTTGGATTTTTCATATTGACCTACTTTGTGACCCACATTTGAACTTGTCCAAGATTTTATGGAAAAAGACATTCTGACCAAGTTTCATGAAGATATGGCCAAAAATGTAGCCTATGGAGTGTAAACAATGTTTTTCGAAGATTTGACCTCATGACCTACTTTTTGACCCCACATGGCCCAAATTCGAACTTTTCCAAGATTTTATGGAAACAAACATTCTGACCAAGTTTCATAAAGATTGGGCCAAAAATGTGGCCTCTAGAGTGTTAACAAGGTTTTTCTAAGATTTGACCTCATGACCTACTTTTTGACCCCACATGACCCAATTTCAAACTTGTCCAAGATTTTATGGAGAGAAACATTCTGACCTAGTTTCATGAAGATTGGGCCAAATATGTGGCCTCTAGAGTATTTTATGGAGAAACATTCTGACCTAGTTTCATGAAGATTGGGCCAAATATGTGGCCTCTAGAGTGTTAACAAGGTTTTTCTAAGATTTGCCCTTGTGACCTACTTTTTGACCCCACATGACCCAAAGTCGAACTTGTCCAAGATTTTATGGAGACAAACATTCTGACCAAGTTTCATGAGGATTGGGCTAAAAATGTGGCCTCTAGAGTGTTAACAAGGTTTTTCTAAGATTTGACCTTTTTTCCCCCCCAATCGAACTTGTCCAAGATTTTATGGAGACAAACATTCTGACCAAGTTTCATTAAGATTGGCCTAAAAATATGGCCTCTAGAGTGTTAACAAGCCAAATTGGTGACGACGCACGACGGACCATCACAAAAGCTCACCCTTGAGCACGTTGTGCTCAGGTGAGCTAAAAAACCAGATCAGCCTGCGAGTAACTCTCAGGCTGATCTGGTTTTATGTTGTTCGCTGCTCCTCAGTGGTCTGGAAATGAGGATTTTGTAATTAAATTTGGTAAGGTTTAACTGGTTTTCTGCACATCAGGCTTTATGTGGTACCTATTGAGTGCGTCAAAATGAGTCTGTATGAGGGAAAGGGTTAAGACTTGTTTTGACATCTTTGTAAATACAGCCGACCTTGATAACACCACCACTGGCAGGATTCGAGTCTCCTCTGCTCAGATTCTACAAAGGCAGCATGGGAAAGACAAATCTGATTCATGTACTATTTAAATTTTAGCCAATTAGCATTCATGGCGTCATTAATTTGTACATAAATATTCATGAGGTAATGTGTATAGATGACAAGAAATGTAGGACTGGATGCATAAAGTGATGTGTGACTATCGCTGGGCTTGGACTCGTGACTTCGATTTATAGGGTTCTGGGGCTTGTGTCACTAAACTTCGTACAAAAAAATCTTCGTAAGTGTAAATTCACAGATGTAAACTGGTATTTTTCCTATGATTTTTTTCTTTATAAAAAGGGTTGTGTTTGTATAATGCGCTGAAATTAGTCAAATTTCTTCTACTACGACTAAGGTCAGATTTGTTCAATCGAAGTTTAGTGAAATGGGCCTCAGAATTTCTTGTGGTGGTAATTTGGGTATAAAGAAACAACAAAGGACAACAATTGTTTCAAAATGGTCTCGCCTGTACTCAATAATTTCTGCACATGTCTACGTATTCGGTGATTCACATTACAAACAGACAAAAATACTTTCAACTAAAACACAACTTTTCTACACAAAATGGCAACCTAAAAATTATGACATGTTGAACAACTAGAATGATCAGTAATAGTATGAATCAATAATAAAGAGGGCTGCTAGGAACAGAACCAACTATTAAAATGTGCTGTAAGTTCAAAATAGGAGGCTCTGTAGCTAACTTCTTTGTATAGAAAAAAGCCAGGTTCGATCACATACAAGCATGGAAGTTTTATATTTATAAAATCTAGGGCATTTTCATACCAAAAACTCTTTAAATCTTAACACCTATGAGAAACAAAAGTAGTTTAACAAGTGGATTTTAACAAAAGAGGAACTGTACTTGAGAAAAAACAATGAATAAAATTTTACACATATACTGCAGTATGTGAACACGCAGGAAACTTGGCATAACAGTATTCAGTATCTAAGCACCTTTTAAAGTAAAGAAAAATAATCAAAAAAAAAGAAAGAAATAAAAACACCTTTAAAACAAGGCAAAGTCCGTTTCTTTTACAATAACAAACAAGGGTATTAACAAATTTAACCCTTTCCCTCATATAGACTCATTTTGACGCACTCAATAGGTACCACATAAAGTCTGATCAGCAGAAAACCACAGTTAAACCATACCAAATTCAATTACAAAATCCTCATTTCTAGACCACTGAAGAGCAGCGAACAGCATAAAACCTGATCAGCCTGTGAGTTACTTGCAGGCTGATCTGGTTTTATGTTGTTCGCATAGGTCTTTTCATGGTGTCCTCTATGAAGGAAAGGGTTAATGGTGTATCTTTGTATTAACATTTTGTCACCTGTTAACAATGTGAGAAATATTGTGAAAACAAAGAATAAATGCAAAATGATTGGAAAATAAAATACATAATAACCTAATATCTAGATAAAAAGTCAAGTTGTACAAAAAAAGGAACTATGTGTAATATAGGAGAATGTCACATTACTTGAAAAACCTGGCTTTTCCCTATATACATAGAGACAAAATAAAAGACATTTCATATACAATGTGTTGACAACAATCGACGTAGACCAATTGGAACGTTGCCAAAATGAATATATATATATATATAATATATTTATCAATGTCCCATGTACAGTATTGCCGAAATGTTTGATTGTGTTGATAAAAGTAAACATGGCTGCACTAACCATTCTGCCCTCTTGATTTTTTGTTTTTCTTTAATTACAACCTCAATACACTATAATTATGTATTTTTGATGATTATATGAGAAAAGAATATATAAAGCTGATGTGTTTATGAAAATGATGGGATATTTAATGAGGAGAATGTGTGACATGTTTTATGAACACATTTGTTGTCCAGAGGAAATCTCTTGAACATTTTGCTGCTTTGACATGAAATCTGTTTGAGTGGGGGGTATCAAAAATGTTCGGATGAAGGGGCCGTTCATGAAGTTCAGATATTTACAAGCTGTAGAGCCTAACTGATACTGCTATTTTGTGGATGAGTCATGGACTTGATGAGATTTAACAATAAAATAGCCTCTTGTTCAGTGATGAAATAAATGATAATTATGACCTTTCATCTTTCCTCGACTGTATGTATGTTCGCAAAAAAAAAAAAAAAAAATCAAGTAGAAAACCATATGCACTCAATTTGCAACACAAAAGTTTGCTAACTAGGTCTATCTCTATATATATCAACAGATAAATTTGCCATTTTTATCATAGTTTTAAAGGTATACAATGACAACCGTTTTGTTGGATAAATATCATGAATCTATACAAGACGGCAGAGAGGTTAGTGCGACACCACGAACAGTAAGATCTCTGTACATATACACTTAATGAAACATGACTTTTTGACCTTATGTCAATGCTATAAATTTTCCATGACAACTAAAAAATCAACAAGTAGAAACACAGAGCCACACTCTCTGATAGAAAATTTCTCTAAGAACTCTTTAAGTCTTGATTCTCTCCATCAATAGAGATTCAAATAATACCTTCGATAAACTTTGCTTGTTAAAGCATTATTTAACTAATATGGAGCAATTCATGACTATTTTTCTACAACAGACATGGAGAAAATCTGTACCTTTAAAATGAATAGCGCCATAAAAGAACGTTTTAACATTCTGTGTAAGAAATAAAAAATATAATTGTCCATTAAAGAAAGGTTTACAGTAAATATTAAATTAAAGCTCTGCAAAATAATGCACGATACATTGTATCCATAGCGACAGGTCACTACAGAGAGATTCCCTACCACAGAGTGTGCCTCCGCTTATTGTTCTAGAAATATACAAAGCTACTCCATATTTCTTCATAAAAATGTACATCAAGATATTTAAACAAAAACATTCTTGAACATGGTACCGATGCTGGCAGCCATTTCCTCAGTATGCGACTCAAAATCTAAATCATTATCGTAACTTTAACAGATAAACGCGTATTTACATGTTCTGTGATATTTCCTTTATTTTCAGATTAACGACAAAATGAATTTTCTGTAGTATCTATAAGGACCTAAACACTATCTCATAGAGATATGCCATTCAAAGTTATCAATTAACAAAAATAATATGAATTATCCTTAATAATTATTCCTATATACTTATTAACAAATCATCAATCATTTGTTTATTTCAATGAAATACGAAGAAGAGAAAAGATACCAAGTCAAATCATCCTGAGAAAATGTTCACCAATCACCTTAGGGCCTATGGCCGAAGTAAATTGAGTAAAATGAAAACACCAGGGAGCTCCGTACAGTGGGGACTGACCTTTGACCCCTGCTGCTATCTGGGGACCTAGGTGAGTCCCCACTGTCCCTTTTCCGGGCCCCGCAAATTTTTTATCCTTACTGGGAGAAGTCCTGTGTCACATACTATATACACAGAGTCAAGACACAAATACTGCAAGATTGTTTTGGGTAGATAAAAATAAATAATTAAATCAACATTTACACACCTTGAGAATTATCGAGGGCAGCCTCTATCACCTGTTCAAACTATATATATAAAGAGATTCCTTTGTGAACACATAACAAAATTTGGTATGTAAGAATTTTTTTTTTTTAAATTTAAAAACTGAAATTACATATAAAATGGAAAGCAAGCATTTGGATGAAAAAAAAAAGTTCCAAATGATGTCTCATCTGTACTTCTTCACTAAATTTTTTCAAAAACATTTATTTCCTTGTCACAAAATCTTTTACAAATTAAATGTTGTGACTGACAGGCCGGATTATACCAAATTTCTGCTTCATGCAAATCTTGAGACACAATGCGTAGAAATGATGAACAAGTAAGATTTGACTACACCCCAAATTTACAAAGTGTGGAAATGCTGATCTGCTAAGTCTGTGAAGTACCATCTTGCAGTTCTTTCACACCAATTAAAATAATCCCAATTGAAATACTTACATCCCTGTACACGGCACACAAACTTATATAACCTGCGCGTCATCGCTATACCAGACTTCACATACATGTGACTGTCTTCTACATATAATGAGATGCCATATTTGTATCCAATTCCTTAGTTGCAATCAAAGAAGACAAACACAAGCAATGTTATAAACAGAGAATAAGTAAGTCTAACGTTTCCTAGAAAATCAGTAAAGTTATTCAAAAATATTTTTAAAAAAAACCATTACTCTCAGATTATGGTTTATCAAGATTACCAAATTATTGATTATCAAGCGGTCAATCTTGCAATAAACAGTCTATAGTCCTAACAAAATTAACACGTCTTCACAATTCAAAAACTAATCAGATCATTTGATAGAAAATAACAGCTGTTCTCCAAAACAAAGAACTAAAATTGGCAAAAAAGTGTTCATATGGTTATAATTAAACATTAAATTTCACTAAACCAGAGATTTACATTAGCTGGAATGTACCCTTCTCAGATCACTTAAATCTAGCCTGAAGCCTACATAATTATGCATTAAAATATAACCCTGCCCATATACCCTCTCTATTTATATCATGTATACCCCACCCACCCATTCAATTTCTACTTAAATCGGATTTAAACACATAGAGTAAGTATGAGTTAATATGTCACCACACTTAAACAATGTGACTAAAGAGAGCTTTCATATGTAAATATCAAAGAAAAAAGACAGTAAGGCAATGTTCCCAAATCATGCTAATTAACTGTTCATAAAATCAACAATACTGGCAAATCTCGGTCATTCATGATTTCATCTCGTATGATACAAATGGACATTCAAGCATACAATGTTTATACGTTTGAGCATCTTTCAATCAAAACCCAGAAGTACAACCAAAAATATGAGACTGATTTAACTGATGCCCCGTCTGTAACCCATACCTATATTTCATAATTGGACTTGTCCTTTCTTCATTTTGGACTGTACCAATAATTGGTATGGGGGTGCTTGCTGAAAATATATTGACTAAATAGTGAACAGCGCAGAGCATGATCAATCTTCATGGACATGCAGTCTGATCTTGGTCTACACTTGTCACAAAGATAGTTATAAGGAGTGCAAACAGCATTATAAGGGTTAACCAATATAACGTTTCATCATTAATGCTTTGATTTTCTTAATTACACACCTTAAGTAACGAGACATACTGAAAATTCAGGTAATATTGCTTTGGTTATAATCAGAGAAATTAGATTTTAATCTGTCCTGTCAACATTGATCATTATGTTATTTCATGAAATAAAATCATGATCAAACATAACGCACTGTTCAACATAGTCCTCCTGTACTCAATAAATGCCATCAGAAAAAAACAACAACAGAAATTAACTTGATGTAGTGCATGAGACAAATTTCTTTTTTTCTTTCAATGAATATACATTTTCAAATAAAAATATATATTAAAAATTAATGATGTGTTTCTTTCTCCTTAACATCTCAAAAGGTGATGAGGGGGAAGCCATGATATAAAATCAAGTATATCACGACAAAGAAAGTGAGATTCAGTAAGTCAAATATGGATGGGTTGGTTAAATAAAATCAGTCCTTGAACTGTCAATATTTCATCCTGTGACTAACCCCACACAGAAACCACCTCTAAAAAGAGGCCATCTCTTCACAGAGACCTCTCGGCCCTTCAGACCATGTACATATTCCTCCATACATCCGTGCAAACCTGTCACTCATTCATGATCTATGTATAAGATCACACCACTGCCCGCTTGACAGTTCTCCGGCAGTTGCTATGGAAACTGCAAATACGTCCCAGTAACCTGCCATTTATTTCTCGAGGAATTTGGTCTCATTTGAGAATGGTCTCTCAATGCAAGTTTGTGTTTGACCTACAGCGGGAGTGACATCATTTCCTGCTTCCTGTCCAAGGTATACCGCTTTGCATTATGTTTTGTGTTTTTATTTCCCTACCGCTAGAACATTTCTGGAATATGCTGAAAATATTGAAACATTTTCAAATTTCAATCATAGGAAAACATAAAATTAATTGAATTGTGTTTTAAAATAAAGCCTTAGTCATAATGCAGAAATTTTAATGACCTATAAAATAGAGATCCAGATATTTTACATTTGAGATTTAAGATGCATCAAACAGGTTAAATTAATCTAATTTCAAAATCAATAGGAGCTGATTTGTTTTTTTCTGAAATCTTAAGACTATTTTCTTTCCTTGTCATTGGATCTGCCTACTTAAAAAATCTTGTCTGATAAAATAATACTAACATTCATAAAAACAACATAAATATCCAAAAATATATATATTTATATATATATTTATATCATAATTCAAAGATATTCAAAATTCTTTAAACGTTTGCTTCATTCTGCTGAGTACAATGTTTAATGACTAATGATCATGGGAGATGGGGAAAACAAATGATTAATGAGATGGTACAACTAATGATTAACATGGATGATTAATGAATTACATCAGCTTGCTCTACAGGTTAGTTGCCACGTCACACAACTGGTTAAACAGACAAGCTTGTGTAGTTTGTACACCAACCATTAGAACTGATACAATTCTGCATTTTCTTGTTATTACTTTATTTTATAGAATTTGTGATTACCTCCCCTTTCCTGAAATACCATTCTTTAATCACTATTTAACTCCCTTTAAATGTTTTTGTCTGAACTACCATGTCATTTTTAACTGACCTATTCAAATTTTGCCATCTACACTTCTCTCTGACTGTTCTGTCTACAGACATAATTATTATCTCCCTTATTTCTATATTTAAAACTGCTCTGAATTGTCTCCCCTTAGAAGAATGCAGATTTTGTATCAGTACCCATGGTCAATAGCAAGAGATTCTTGAACATGTGTCCTCAACTACTCTGTTAGCTTCAAGCACAGATTCCAGACAGAGTAATATCTCTACATTACAGTTTCGACAAATTAGTAAGAATTTATGGAAAGTCTTTGATTACTCATACTAATTTTTACACTTCTCTCAAGATATAAACTGTATAACCCTAACTATAAGAATCTAAAAAGATTGACAAAAGACCACTGGGAAATAATAAAGTTCTATATAGATCAACAAAAACCCATTTCAATGCCCTCTCTGAATAACTTAACAGTAAACACAAACGTAATTCCTGTTTAACAGTAGTCAAACTGACCTTTTAAATAATGTACATTTGTTTTTTTTTATATTCTACATGACACCAGTCTTAAATATAAAATTTCTTTTCATCATTTTGCTGTATAAGCAAAAATATTCATTGTTTACCAGCTGATTTTGATTACATTTTGCATACTCTGACAAAAAAAAACAAAACAAAAAAAAAAAAAAACATGTACAGAATTTTTCTTATCTCTGTACTACATCATTTCTTCTTAGCAATGGCGGGAGAATTATAGATTGTAAAACTAGCGAAGTAAGTCACTAGGGAAAAATTAGCAGAATCTACTCTTGGCTGAGCTCTGACATTTTCATACATGGTTAATGTTAAGCTTGAGCAAAATTCAACACTGGTTCTTCTGTTAAAAAAAAAAAAAAAAAAAAAAAAGATAAAAATTTGCTTCAACCAATTGTACACGGTTTGGATAAGTCGTACCAGTAAACAGTTTATTAGCCCTGAACTCTCCCTTCATTCCTCTTTCATTCACTCCACGATATCTTTGTCTGCTTCAAACACACAGATTTTAGAGTTTATTTATTTTTGAAATAATTGATATTGGTTGCCATAGTTAATAAAACACAACACAGTCATCACATGACTGATTTTTTCGTACAGAACTTTTCTCGCTTTACTCATCATGTCACAAAAAAAGTGGGACTTTTTTTTGTCTCCGTTCTCTGTAAAAACTTCTGTTTCCATTGGTAGCGCAGGTCAGAACATGCTAACACTAAGTTTAGTTGCCACATCCCTTGCTCTCACTATCATCAATTGTGTAGCGATATCATATCATTGTAAGCATCCGCCTATAAAAAGAGAACCTCGTTTTAAGTAACAAAACCAGCCAGAAAGTGATTATCTTAATTAAAATGACTGACGTTTAACTAGCAGACTGAATATATATATATAAGGAGAGGGCTGATTGCTTAACTGTTTCAGTTGCTACTTTTTGTACACGAACACAGAACAGTTACGCTGTCAGTCCTTTGATGCATATTATCTTCCCAGATATCAAATGACACGGTTTCTGAAATTGTATCCAATAGTAATTTTAAAATAAGTTCTTGCTAAGTTTTGAGTCATTGTCAAGATTTAAATAAAACAGCTTTGTAATGAACTGACTTCATGGCATGTTAAGATTCTGAAAGTCCTAAGGGTTTACTTAAATTTCATGTTACAACATGTTAATTTCTTGCCTGTTACATATATGTATACACATACAATCTGTGTTAAATATATGTACAAACATATAACCCATGTTACCACATAAATGCTATCCCCAACACATCCTTGTGGACCAGTGATGTATCATCCAATGAAAGCCAGAAGGGTTCATCAACCTTTTTATATATGCTGATAAGCCCTTCT
>CM037790.1:44574923-44624923 GCA_021229015.1 Solen grandis | reverse complement strand
TTTTTAAAGGGATGGGAATAAGTTTGGGCAATTTTTGGTAGGGGTTGACCCAAAGGGAACATCTGAAACCAAATTTTTTTAAAATCGGCCCCAAAAAGTTTTGAAGAAGATTTTTTTTTAAAATTTTTCTTTTTTTTTTTCTTTTTTTTGCCATGGAAAACCCAGATTTTCTACATGAATCAATTTTTTATTTTAGCAACTTTTGGAAGGTCACCCAAGGACATCCCTCCCAATTTTAAAACAAATTTTTTCCCCAGGGGTTTTCAGGGGAAAAATGTTTTTTAAAAAAAGGGTTTTTCTAAAACCAAATAAGGAAAATTTGGGCCCCGCCCCTGGCGGCCTTTTTTTTTTAATGGATGGGAAAAATTTTTAGAAAATTTTTGGTAGGGGTTTTGCCCCAAAGGAACCCATCTGTCCCAAAATTTAAATTTTGAAATCTGGCCAGTAGTTTTGAAGGAGATGATTTTAAAAATTTTTTAAAATTATTTTTCTTTTTTTTGCCAGGGGCAACCCCCGTTTTTCATGACCCAAGTTTTTTTTAAAGCAACTTTTGAAGAGCCTCACCCGGGAAACATTCCTCCCCAATTTCATAAAATTCGGGTCCACGGTTTCTGGGGAGATGCCCCTTTAAAGAAAATTTTGTTGACGACGGACGACTGACGGGGCACACCAGACGACTACGACGGACGCCGGCAAGGGCATCAAAAAAAAGCTCACCTTGAGCACTTTGTGCTCAGGTGAGCTAAAAATTTTTCCTAATTATGAAAACTAAAAAAAATTTTTAATATTTCTGGAATTTTTTTTGAAAACCCAAAGACAATCACGGGTCGACCCCACAACGTTTACCCTGTATTAGATAGGGGAATACTTTTCAGCACCCAGATAAACTGAAAAGTAAAACTTAAACATCAGCAAAAAAAAGGGCTACAAAACCAGTAACGGTAAAACTAAATGCTTTTTTTTATCACAATTAAAGGGCCTGATTTTTTCCGATTGAAATTTTCCCAAAAGACTGAAATTGAAATCCCTTTCCTTTATATTTCGGGAATTATTATTGTTCTAGACACTGGAACAGAATTCAAAAAAATTTGAAGTCGGGGTGAAAAATAAGACAGTCTTAACATTACAAAAAAAAATCTAAAAGCTGTCAAAAATTTTTGGGGGGAAAAAAAAAAAAAAAGCATGGAAGCTTGAACTGAAAAAACTCTTTAAATTGTCCTTGATATAAAGACGCTTGCTAACTTAAAATTTTTTCTGAAGATTGAACTGATAAATTTGGGGAAAATTTTTTGAAGCAACATTTTAACATTTTCGGGAAAAAAACAAAACAAAACTCTAAATATGTAAATTTCATTCCGGGAAAATTTTAAGAGCTATCAAAAAAAGGATTAATATCTTCCCAATAAAACCCTTTTTTAAACACAGTTGTTAAAAGAATAAAGGGGCAAAAAAATTTCAAATAACTTTTAGAAACCCAAAGAAACTAAAATTTTGTTTTTGATTTGCACTGACAGGGTTTTTTAAAAGATTATATACCCCAAATTTTTAAGCAATCGGGGTCATAATAGGGAAAGAGAGATCATTTTTTGCTGCGGATACATTTTTCTGTCAATGGGTTTAAATTTTGAATTAGACATTAAAAAACTATTCTTTCCCTTTTTCCAAATTTCATGATGTAATTGTACAGTAAAACCCGACTAATGCCCCCAAACCCATTGGACAGGCCCTTTTTGGTTTTAAATTGTGATTTTGGCTCTTTTTTGAGTTTTATCATTAGCCCACAAAACTGGCAAAATTTTTGCATTTTTCCCTTAAAAACATGTATATGTAAACGGGGGGTTCTCATTTTATTTATTAAGTATATGTATTTTGTGCTGTGCCTTTAAAAGTTCATAAACAAAAACAAAATAATGTTTTGATAATTTTTTTTTTCATTTTTTTCCCTTTTTTATCTTTCTTAAACTTTTTTTCCCTTTAAATTTTTTTTACAAAAAAATTTAAAATTTTTTTAGGGTACATTTTTCATTGCATTTTTTTTTGACAATTGGCCCCTTTTGGTTTTCCTAATTCGAATTTTTTTCCCCTTTCCCTCTGTTTTTTCCTGGACTTTCTTTTAATAGCTCGGGCTTCCTTTACGAGGGATTTTTTAAAACTTTTCCCCCTGCTCATTTTACCATTTACTGACAATTTGGCATTAGACACACTAAGAAAGTTAATTTGGAATTTCAATTTTTAAACAGAACTTTAAAATTATTTATCAAAGAAAAAAAAATGAGCAAAAAAACAAAAAAACCGGGCCAAAAATTTGGGCCCCCCATGAAATTTAAACGCCCAAACACCTACAGTTTGCCCTTTCAAAATTTTCCCCACTGTCAGAACAAGAAAAAATTCTTATTTTCGCAACCCTCACGTTAAAATTTTGGGCATTTAAACATTCCTTAAATAATTTTTTTATCAAAACATCTTTGGCGTGCAAATAGCTGTCATTATTTTTTTTAAAAAGAACCGAATTCCCGGGAAAAACCCCGGGTTGATACAGTACAAAAAAAACCCCTTATCACACTCATCGAAAAGGCAGTAAACCCAAAGGCCCTGATTACCCGGGTCGGGAAGGGGTTTTGCCCAGTTGTCATTGGATCAAAAATTTTGGGTCGGTTATGAAATTATGGGGAATTTTTTTTTTTTTTATCAAGTTTTTCGAACATTGAAATATACAGAAAAACCCGCAAAAAGACCCTATTGGGCCCCATCTAAAAGGGGTCTTTTTATTGTTTTGGTCCCTTAAATTTTTTTTGGGCTTTTCATAAATTTTCATTAAAATTTTTTATAAAATTTCAATCCCTTTTTTTTTTAATTTGATAATAAAAAAAAATTTTTAAAATAAATTTAATTTTTTTTAAAAAAGTTTTTTTATGAAATAAAAACCCTGAAATTATTAAAAACTTTTTTTTCACTTTAAAAAAATTTAAAATCAAATGCATATCATGCTGATTAAAATTCTACCCATTAAATTTTCTCAAATTTTCCGAAAAATTTTACAAAGTGATTTAAAAATTTCAATTGTTGTAGAATAAGCTTTTTTTAATTATCCATTTCCTCCGATTTTTTCCCCGTGCTATTTTGGGATTCAAACAATTTTTTTTTAAATTTAAAAAACTTAATTTTTTGTTTTCCCATTTTAAAAGCAAATTTTTTGGAAAAAGTGTTAAAAAGTTTTGGGCCCTAATTTTGAGGGGATTCAATTTCAATTTTAGTCAATTTTTCGTGGGAAGTCTTCGGCCAAATTTAACGATTTTCCCCAAAACTTAAGTCAATCAAAACGCGTCACGGTGTTTTGTTACTGCTAATCGGGGGCAGCTCATCGGGATAAAAAACCCAAATACTCTTTTCCCTTGCAGGAAATACATCCGTAGATCCCAAAATTGCTCTCGTTATGAAATATTCCCCAACTCCCCCATTTTTTTTCACTCTCCACCGAATCTTACCCAACCGAGTTATCAAAACATCCCAAATTTTAGGGCACTGCACCTTCCCCCTGTCCCGGGAAAACCAAGCCCTAAAATGAAAACTTGAATAAATTTTTTTCCACGGGACCATCGTTCGAAATTAAATTGAGGTAAAATGAAATTTTTTGAAGAAAAAATTAATTTTAATTAGTAAAAAACTTCCCTTTTATTACTTAAAGGAATTGCCCCTATTTGTGCCCCGCCCCAAAAACAGACCCCGCAAAAAAAACCCAAATTCCTAAACCCCCTATTACCGGAAGGGAAACCCCCCGGGTTCCCAAATTGTATATGAACCCAAACGGGGGGATAAAACCCCCGGGCAAAGGGGGGGGGAAGGTTTTGGGACCTGTAATAACATTTTAAGAAAATTTACAAATTTAAAAATTTAATTTTATTTTAAAAAATTTAAATTTTAAAAAAGCATAAATACGTTACCGGGTTATAATTTCGGGTATGCCTTCGTCGCTAAGGCGGGAGGTTGCTAAAAAAGGGCCCCTTTTTGCAGCGATCCCCAAGTAGAAAACGAAAAAAGCCGCCGAGGCGTCAGAAAAGATGATTAAACTATTGTCTGAGCCACTAAAATTTGGGGCCCCAAAATTTCCAAAAGGTTTTGTGATTGGTTAGCCAGTGAGGGGAGATAAAAGGAAAAAACGTAGAAGAAGACTTCCAAGAGGCGCTTTGGGGGAAAAACGCCCAAAGGGGAGATTTATTCAAAAAAAACCCAAGAAGCAGACAAAGCACGGAGCTCAATTTTGGTTTTAATTTTTAAAAAAGGGGATAGACCCCCTGTCCGAAAGATCCGAATAGGCAAACTTGATAGTTGAGGGCTACCCAACGAGAAAATTGATGCGGGCCGAAACTGGGCCCCCCCCTTTTATTGGAGGAAAAGTCGAAGACGCCCGACCCCGAAAAAAAAAGTTTTTAACCCTTCTGGAGGTAAAACTTCGGCTCAAAAGGCAAAAAAGGCCGATCAGGATCCCCCTGGACAAACCAAGCAAGCTGGGAATAACTACCCGGAGGGGACAGACCGAAGGAGCGGGGTTTTGCAAGGAAACCAGGTTGAAAGCCAAAGTACAGAGCCATCAGATTTTTTAAAAAGCGTAAATGCCCCCTAGTAAAAAAGGGCATAAATTTTGGGCAACGACGTTTAGAAGACCCCTTTTTGCATAAAAAAGACCTTTCCTTCCTGTTACTTTCAGAAAAACCGCCCAGAAAGGGGTTTAAAAAGGTGCCTTAGAAAGACCAGTAAAACAAAAGAAAGATCCCACTTCGGAGTTAACGAACGAAAAAACTGGCCTAGACAGTTCAAACGAACGAAAATTTTCCGAAAGAAAAAGGAAACCAAAACCAAGGAAAAGGGATCTGTAAAACCTTAACGTGTTCGATAACAAAACCCCTAAAACCCTTGTTTAGAACTGCCCGGGCAAGTTTTTTCTCTTAAAAAAAAAACTAAAAGAAAAGCGATTTCTTTTACAGGAGCTTTGCCCGGATTAATCTCCCGGGCGATACCCCAAACACGGAAGACCTTCCACTTTCCTGGTAACAAAACGAGAAATTTGGTCTCCTGGCTTTAGAGAAAATAAGGAAAACTTTTCCCGAAAATTTCTTAGTCTCCCCTTTTTGGATAACTCCAAGCGTGAAAGACGAAGAGCGAAAAGGATTGTCGTGAAGGACCCTGTTCCGCCCTTTGTGACAGAAGCCGGAACCTGGGGGAGTTCAAACAGGATCGCCTTCAAAATCCGAAGATCCACAAACCAAGACCCGTTTTTGGCCCAAAAGGGGAGCTAAAAAGGGGGAAACCGGAAACTGAGACGCGGGTTTTTCCTTAAACTAAGGAATCGGGAAAAAACGGTGGAAACGCAAAGCAAATAATGATCCCATTTTTACGGGACAGGGGAACTATCCCCCCAAGCCCGTGACCCGTACCGGTCCCAACCAAACACGGAGCTTTGGGTTAAAGCCGGGTAGCAAAAAAATTTTGACAGCCCGGAGACCCGAAAATCGCAACAGATTTTGTCGCGATCCGGGGAAGAAACTTTTTTTCCCCGAGGGGGGGAAAGGAAGTCTGGGGGAAACATTTTGGCCCGCTAGAACTTTTAAAACGCCCCGGGAAAGAGTGTCCTGATTTGGGAAAGATTACCAAAGGCCCACCTGACACCAGTGAAAAAGGGTTGCCATGCTTCCATGCACAGAGAAGGCGAGTGCGCCCCCCCTGTCTGCTATGTAAGAGACAAAAATCGTTTTGTCCGTAATACAGAACAGATTTGCCTCAAATGGGGAGAGAAAACTGTTTTAAAGGCTTTTAGAACCGTTTTTAGTTCGAGGTTGTTAAATATGAAGAAAAACTGTCCTAAAGGGACCAAAGACCCGGGGCCCGTGAGACCCAGAGGTTCCAGATGACACCCCACCCTAAACAGACTGGCATCCGAGAAGAGGAACATTTCCGGTTGAAAAGGAGAAAGGGGAAAACACCCTCCCCCGGAGAAACGAGGGGGAATTCCACCAACTGAGATGAAAAAACCCAAATTTCCCGGGGAAAACCCCGGGAAGAATTTCGAAAAATGGCCGACGGGACCCCAAGTTTCAAAGAGTAGTAAAAACTAAGAGGGGGGGCATGTGAAGGCGGCCCAGGGGAACAAAAACCGCTGCTGCTTTGGGAAGTACGGGGGGGGGGGGAGAAGCGATGGAATTCGCGGGCTGAAAATCGAAACCCCGACGCAAAACCCCCAAACCCCAAAGGTTAAAGAGACATGGGGTCGGGGTTTTCCCGGAAATTCTGATCCGTTTAGGTCGGTCAAAATTTGCAATCCCCGACAAAGGGAAAAGTTCGGGGATGGGATCAACTCCGATTTCTGGGAAAAATTGGGGAGGGAACCACCCCGGGGGGCAGGCGCCCACCCATCGAATTTCCCGTCGGAAAGCATTTGGGTTCCATGGAAGAAAAAAGCCAGTCTCGAAATACGCCGGGGAAGGGGAGCCGCGAAAATGAACCCGGGCGACCAAAACCAAAACAATTTTGGTGAAAAATTCGGGGGGCCGAAGACGGCCAACGGAAGGGCCTTAAATTTGGAGCCAGTTCGGCCATCCGGAAACGAAGGTTTTTCCCGGGAATGGGGAAGGATAGATCCATGGAATAAGCATCCAAATAAATCCAGGGAAACAGCCCAGCCCCCGGGGGAGGACGGTTTGCCCGATCGACAAAGGGTTTTTTCCATTTTGAAGTTTTCCTTCGGAAAAAAGGAGTTTAGATAGACAGGCCCCAAAACCCGGCCCGAAACCCCCCCGCCTTTTTGGGGAACCAGAAAGAGCCCCGGCAGAAAACCCCCGGGAAAGGGGTTTGGAATCGAGACCCTTTCAAAACCGCCCCTTTTTTCCAGAAAAACTAAAAAGGCCGATCCCAGACGGGGGTGATTGGAGGAGAATAAATGGAGAGCGTGAAAGGAGGGGAAACGACAGAAGGGAACCCAAAACCCTGTCCACGATAGACAGGACCCTTTTGGTCGTGGGTTTGGATTGCCCTCCCAATGAAAAAAATGATGAGTCTGCCCCCCTACGGGAAGGGGCAAAAACCCTCTTCCTCCAAATCAACGTCAGGAAGAGGAAGCGGAAAAAAGGCCCGAAACCCCTAGGCTTTCTCCTACCCCTCTGTTGGTAGAGGTAGAAGAAGGGGGGGGGGGCGATGAAGGAGGAAAACGTGGTCGCTGCGGACCAGATTTGGGGGGGGGGAGCGCCCCCCGGGAAAAGGGATTGGCCCCTGAAAGGGGATTGAGGCTTTCCCCTTTTTCCCGGGCCTTCGGGATTTTAAAACCGGGAAAAAGCCGAAGGTTTCTTCCCCGGGATCCGGGAAAATTTTTGGGGGAGCCGAAAAGGAGTGCGGGGGGGAAGGCCACCGCGCCGTGCATTTTCTCCCCCCCTGGAGGCATCCGCTACTTTCCCTTTATTAGGCCCCCCAAAAAAAGGGGCAAGAAAAAAGAGGGGCCGACCTAAGCTTTTTTTCCCAGAAGAAGAGAAAGTAGCTTGTTGGGCCGTCCAGGATGGCATCCCCGCCTGCAGCAGTCATCTCGAAGAGAGGAAAGAATAGCAAAATCGAATGTTTTTTTGGCGCTGGCAAGGGCCCCTAAAAAAAAGCCCGACGGGAACAGATAAAGCAACCTTTGTTGTAGCTTGCCCCAAAAGCGGGCCCCGAAAAGGGGCATATGCACAGAAGCCGGAAAAAGGAACGGAAACGTTGCCCCGCGATCCGGACCTTCTGCGAAGCGGAAAGGGAGGGGACCTTTTAGCCGGAGCCGACCCCGCAACTAGGGCCATTTCGGGGGGTGGATAGAAAAATCACCCTCCGGAAACTTTTAGGCCTTTTGGGTTTTAAAAACCCAAAAACCGAAAGGTTTCCCAAGTTGGAATAAACCAACCCCCCGGGCCTTGGGGTTAAGGAGGATGAAGAAATTTAAATCCCCCCAGAGCCGAACGGACCCACCGGAGAGAAAGGGAGTAACTCCCCGGTTTGACTTTATTTGGACCCCCTTAGGCTTACCGACAAAGGGCAAGGTAACCTTCCCCACCCTTCCGGAGGGAGGAGGGGCCGGTTTGCTTTCTGAAGCAGGGAAAGGGGAGCAAAGACCCTTTCCCGAAAAAGCCCTGTCCATGGAAAACCGATTCCCCGTCGACCCTCGTCCTCGCAGAGAGAGGATGTCAGTACGGGGTTTTGGAAAAACGCTTTGGCGGCTCGAGGGGGACGAAAGAAAGGGACGTCCTCAGCAAATAAGGAGTCCCCCTCCGAGCATGAAGGGAGATTTTTATCCTCCAATTGTCCACTCGTAGCAGTCCCCCCTAGTGGGGGGTTGCAGTCGGGGGAGGACCCACCTCAGGGGCGAAGGGGGCATCCGAGGGGGAAAGCCCATGAAAGGAAAGGAGGGAAAAAGGGCCACATAGGGGCCCGTGTGGAAGAAGAGCCCTTTGGACCCGAGAGGGGGGGAGACTGAAGGGAAAAGCCCTTTTTCAAGGGTCCTTGGGGGCAAAAGAAACCCGAACCCCCCAAAAAAAGAAGGTTTTACCCCCGGGATGCGGGGGAGGAGGCGAAACTTAAATGCCCCGCTATTTTCCCCCCCCATTGGGAAACCCCCATGGGAAAGGGGCAAAGGGCTGGGGTTTTCGCTAAAAATCCGCACCTTGAACCCCCGAAAGACTTTTTGGAGTGGGAAAGGGGGACCGGTCCCGAGTAAACAGAGCAAAGGGGGCCGGGGACCGGAAAAGCCCCCGGGGGCGGTTGTGGGAAACCCCTTTTTTTTTGGGGACCCTTTAACGGGAAGAGGAGGTTTGGCCCAAAAGAAGCGGAGAAACCGGGAAAGGGGTGCCTGATGAAAAACCCCAATCCCAATTCTCCGGGCAAAATCGGGGAAGACCGGCGGCCCACAAAGTCTAGGCGTGATAGCCGACCTGGGCCCTCGATCTGTGCAGATTTTCTTTCCGAAGACCGGTGAGACCGGCTTGGGTCTCTGAGACCGATGTTGACCGGTGACCGGTGAAAATGAAACCGGGGGCCCTTGAAAAGTGACCGGGGACCGGTGCCCCGTTGAAACCCGGGGACCGGTTTCCCCCCGGGGACCGGTGCCCGGTGACCGGTGAGTATTTGGGCGGGACCGGGGCCCCCCGGGGCCGGTGACCGGTCCTGACCGGAACCGGGCCCCGGCAGTTAAACCCGGGGAACCGGGCCCGGATGGTCGGTTTACCGGGCTTTTACCGGGGGCCGGGGGGCAACCCGACCGGGACCGGCCGGGGGCTTTGCTATACTAAAGATCCCCTACTTGACCGGTCATTTTTCCCGGGGACCGGGGACCGGCGGAGTGGTCTCCTTGACTGCCCCCCGGGGCGACCAAGGGACCGGGGAGGGGGCCAGGAGATGAAAGGGGGCCTCCCCCAAAAGGGGGGGGGAAGCCTTCTTTCCAAAGGGGGGGGAGAGGGACCCGACCCCCACAGCGCTGAACCCGGGGAAGGAGGAGAAGAAGAGGCCTTCCTTTTCCGGGGAAAATTTAAAACCGACGGGAAAGGGGGGTTTTTTCCCCTATCTCGTCTGTCCACGAAGCGCAAACGGGGCAGGTTTTCACCCTAAGCAACCCGAAACCCTGATTTGGCATGGATGGGAATCCCAGGGCGCCAAAAAATGTCCCCCAGGAAACCCCCGGGGGTGCGACATAAATTTAAAAAGCTAAACAAAAGAAAAAATTTATGCAAAATAAAAAAACGGGAGACCGAAGAAAACCCTTTAAAAAGAAAAATCCGAAACAAAAAACATTTTAAAACAAAAAAATATAAGAAAACCAGTGTCCCGGGGGCCGAACCGGAAAACCCTGACACAAGGGAAAAGGGCCCGATACGGGACGGAAATAGGGAATTCAAAACGAAATAGAAAAAAAAACAAAAAAACAATATAAACAACACAGCCCAGGGTAAAGAAAAAAAAAGAAAGGAGAACGTACACACAGAAGCTATCAAGAAAGGGACACACAAGGGAACCCCCTGAAACTCGTTGGGGTTTCCCAAAAAACAATTGGGGAAAAGGGGTTTTTCACTTCCCGGAACCCAGGGGGGGTTTTTGGGAAAAGGGTTTTTTTTGCGACTTTTGTTTTGGGAAACGTGCACAAATAACACATCCTAATTTAAAAACAGGGAAAAGTTTTATGCTAATTTAAAAAAAAACTAGTTTTAAAGATTTGGTCCCCATTTTAGTGTCTTTTTACGCAATTTTAGTTTTCCCGCTTTAATAAAGGTGACGCCCCTTTAAAATTAAGAGAAAAATTCGGGGCCGGGAAATTTTTGCCCATAATATTGAGGGGGTCGGATAATGAGTTTGGGCCCCAGAGTGAGGTTTTACCCGTATAGGAAAAACCCGAAAAAAAATTCCCCAATATCAGTTCCTGTATTTTGAGTTAGTCGCTATGTTAGGTTTTACTGTAATTTTAAAAAAAAAGAAAATTAAAGTCAATAAGTGATAATATAAAAACAAAAAGTTGAAATTTTCTCTGCAAGCAATCCTGTTCAGGAAAAAGATGAAGTGAAGTTTTAAAGCATAGAGCAAGGGTGGTTTCTTTAAACATCAATTTAAAATTTACATTTTGTTATTTTATTTTTCCCCCTTAAAATTAAACCGCAATCAAAACCTTCAAAGGAAAAAGAAAAAAAAATATTGGGGATCAAGTTTTTTAAAATCTTTATACAAACCCAAAAGTGACATTTCCCCCCTGTTTAAATTAAATTAAACATTTAAAAGCCCCGATTTTGGGATCATTTTAACACTGTTTTTCACCCAAAAGGGACCATTACAATTGGGAAAACCAAATTTTGAAAGCTCCAGACAGAAGCTGTCTGCCCTTTTTAAAACCCTCAAAAAGACCAAAAAAAACAGTTGTTTTCCCTTCATTTACTGCAACCCCAATTTTAAGGGAAAAATACAAATTTAAACCATTTTTTAATTGTCAAATAATTGCAATGTGGTTTCCCAAAAAGCAAGGGCCCAAATTCATAATGGGGCCTATACAGCTCAAAAGGACCTTAAAAACAGCAAAAGACCTGTACAGCATCATAAAGGACTTGAAAAAAGCATCCCAAAAAAGGGCCTGAAAACAGTAAACATGAGACCTTACAGCCTCATAAAGGACTTTAACAGCATCAAAAAGGGCCTTACAGTATCATACGGACCCCGTACAGCCCCAATAATGGATTTAACAGCATCAAAAAAGGGCCCGTAGCAGAAAATGAAAAACCTTTTCCCGCCCATAATGGCCCTTTAACAGCATCAAAAGGGCCGTTTGCATTTTCCTGACAACCTGAACAAATCATAATTGACTTTTAACACATCAAAAAGGACCCGTAAAAGTAAACATGACAGACCTGTTAAAAGCCTCAAAAGGAATTTAACAGCATCAAAAAGGGCCTTTGCAGTAAACCCTGACAGACCAAACAGCAAAAAAATGGAACTAAAATGCAATTTATGCAACCAAACCCCCAAACCATTCATGTAGCAAAAACTTTATACAGGGTTCCTACCACTGCAAACTTAAAGTTGTGGCTTCCTACGCAAATTTTTTGGGGAAATCTTTGTTATCTTTTTTATGGTAAAGCAAAGGTCCCCAAACCCCGGAACCCGTTGAAAAAAATTAGTTTTTAAATTTTTTGCACCCCTTGCACGTTTTTCCCAAAATTTAAAACAAAAAGAAAATTTAACTTTTTTGTTTCTAATAAAAATCTGCAGAAATATTTTGGAATTAAATCTTTTGGGTTTTGAGTGTAAAAACTTTTTTTTACAGCCTTTTAAAATAAAGGAAAATCCCCTTTGATGATGACACAACAAATTTTAAGGGGTGACCAAGTCACTTTTCCCTTTTTGTCTTTTTTTTTATAAAAATAAATAGAAGAAGATGGAGGCCCTTTTTTTGGTCACCATTTTAAAATAGCTACTTATTAAAATAGAAAAAACTAAAACCCAAAAAACCCTCCAAAAACAGCTGGAACCCAATAAAAACTAAAACAAAATTAAACACGGCCTGGGCCAAAGCTTATGAAGGGTTTTCTGTATTAACAGTGCTGGGACATTTCTGGGACATCCTAATACCCGCCCAAAAAATAGCAGTCCCAGTGCCCTGAATTTGGGGGAAATTTCAACTGACAAATGAAAAAATAAAAATACCTGAGGAAGATGGCATTTATTTGTTAAAATTTTCTTTTTTAAAGGGGACAGCCCCTGGAAATAAAACCACCTTTTCATTTAATTCAGCTTTCTGCCTAAAAAGTGAAAAATTTTAAGATTAAAAAATACTTCATATGAAAGGGTTTTTCCCCTTTTCCCCCATATAACTCAATTTTTAAAACACCCAATAGGTACCCCCATAAAGCCTGATCTGCAGAAAAACCACGGTTAAACCTTACCAAAATTTTAAATTTCAAAAAACCTCATTTCCAGACCAAATGGGGGAGAGCGAACACATAAAACCTGATCGCCCCCGAGTTAAATTGCAGGCTTGATCTGGTTTTTTGCTGTTCGCATAGGGCTTTTTATGATGTCCTCTAAAGAGGAAAAAGGGGTTTAAAGGGTAAAAAAGTGAAATTCAATTTGATATTCCCCGCTTTTAACAGTTGACATTTTCCCACTCACAAAAAACCCACTGAAAAAAGCATATTCCCTCTTTTTAAATGTCTTAGCTTAGGGGTTTAAGTAAATAAAAAAAAAACAGAAAAAAGGTTTTAATTTTTTTTACGATTGGACAAACTTGACAATTTAATTTAAAAGGAAATCTTTTTTGGGTCCCGTTTTGGAACCCTTTTATATTTCACTGCTTTTTACAGGGCACTTCAAGTTTTTCATAAAGGGGAAAAAAAAACTAACACGTGACCAAAACATTCGAATTTTACTTTTCTTTAAATTTTTTGGGTTTTTAAAAATCCCACCAAAATTAAAGGGTACTATTCCCACTTGAACAGACTTTAAAACTGCCCGACTGGGAAATATTTTCCGTTTTTTACTTGTCAATGCCCATATTTCAAGGGTTACAATGGTAAAACAGCATCTGAACAACCATCTGGTTTCATGTAAAGAGAAGAGAAAAAAATCCCAAACTTTGTCCCTTTAAATCTATTCAAACAGAAAGCCATATTTTTACTGACTTCGATATCAAAACATTTTGGGCTAAACATTTCCCCCAAAACTTTTTGGGTCTTTATCTCATGAAAATTTTCTTGGCATTTTTGGGTTAGTATTTAAGAAAATATAAAGGGGTTTTTTTCGTTTTTACCTAAGTTAAAACCAACCGAAATTGTTAAATTTTCATATGGCCCAGTACCTAAAAATGTGAGGACTAATTTTGTGTAAAACCAAAGTCTAAAGACAATTTTTAAAGTGCAAATTTACATTGATCTTTTTGAAAAAAAAAAATTTATAACCACATGCAAAAACAAAATTTTCCCCCAAAACAAGGAAAATGCATTTGGTTTGGGAATCTTTCTCTATACTGTAAAAAAAATTGGTTGTTTCCCCTTATTTCTATCTAGTGGTTATAAAGCCCCCATAAGTTGCATTTGCATCTCAAATATTCATAAACAATTTTCCTTTAAAATGGAAAAATATGGAAGATTGGGGGTCTGCCCAAATAGGGAAACCACAAAAACAAAAAGGGGCCCCTTAAACTTTGGAAAAAATGTTAGACACCTGAGGTGACTATCAATCCAAAAGAAAATTTAAAAACTAACTATTGTTTTTTAAAAAGGGGAATTTTTTAAATTTTTTTAAATAAAATACCAATATAACGGAAACAAAAAGACCCCCTCAGGTCTCATTTTTTAAGGGATCAACGAATTTGAACTTTATATTAATTTAGATAAACAAGTGTAAAAAATTTATTCAAATAAGTCAACCAAAAGTTTTCAGGGAAACTAAAGTTTGACGCTGCCCGCCAGACCCAAAACCCGCTCACCCACCCACAAACCTGCCGAAAAGACATACCCCAACCAATACTCTCCGAGGGCTTTGTCCCAGTGGAGCTAAAAAAAATAAAGAGATTTTTAAAAATAAAGCATTAAATTTTAAAAAAGAAATGCAAAATTTGGGAAAAAAAAACAAACAAAATTATTTTTAAAACTACAATGACCCTTTTTGGGGTATAAAGGGTATAAGGGGAGGGGGCATGTGTTATGATCATAAAAACTCAAATTGCAAAATAAAAACATAAAAAAAAAAAATTATGAAATAATTTAAATTTTCCCCCTCTCTTTAGAGAGACCAAAAAAGCCCTAAAAAATGGGGTCAGGAAAAAGTATATTTTATGACAAAAATTAAAAACGATATGTTTTTTTTGAGGCTAAAATTTAAAAAAAATTGCAAATAAGAAATTTTTTTTTAATAATCATGTCACTGCATAGAAAATTTTTAGAGAAAATTTGTTCATTTTTTTTTGAAAAAAAATTGGAGTGAACTTAAAAAAAAATCTTTTCTCACTTGTTAAACTGCTCCACTCTTTTAAAGAAAAAATTCATCTTTCCCCAAAACACCAAAAAAAAAAAATAAATTTTTTGTTTATTTTAAAGTTGGAAAAAGTGAAATTATTTTCTTCATTTTCACTCCCGAAATTTTTCAAAAAAAAAATTTTTTAAATCTCAGTAATCCCCCTACATATAATGATTTTAATAAAAAGCTGATAAAATGTAAAATTTACATTTTAAACTCTGTCAGTATGCAATCTTAAGAATTGACCAGAAAAAAACAATTTTTTTTTAAGTTTTTTTAAAAATTCACTGTACATGTACTAAACAGCACCCTTTTTAAAATTTCAAATTTTGAAAGAAAATACATGTAACCTTTTTTAGCACCCTTCAATATTAAGCATTTCCCTTCTCCTTGGGAACTTTTTGTCTACACTCCGAAGGGGATCCCTGCCCAAAGGGAACCCCCCTTTTAAGGTTTTCCCTAAATGCCGAAAAATATCCACTCTGAGGGGAGACACCATGAAGGGTACCACAAGCTGAAGGATATCCACTTCTTAAAAATATTTTCCCCCTGCTGATGGGGGAAACTATCAACTTCGAAAATATAATTTTTGGGGGTGATGGGGAAAACCTGAAGGGTAATCAATGCTGGGAAAGGGGATAAAACCCGCTGAAAAGGGGATTTAAACCCCCTGCTGAATTTGGGGAAACTAACCCCCCCCTTAAGGATATAATTGGGTGATGGGTAATCATTTCGAAAAGGGGAAACCCCTGCTGAAAAAGGAATTTTAAAACCCCGCTGATGGGGTTTTCAAAACCCCCAACCCCCTCCCCGAAGGATATAACTTGCTGATGGGTTTTACCTGCTGAAGGGGAAACACTGCTGAAGTGTTAAAAACCTGAAAGGTTTTATCCACTGCTGATGGGGAATCTATCCACTCCCAAAGGGTATAATTTGGGTGATGGGTAAAAACTGCTGAAGGTAAATCATTGCTGAAGGGGAAAAAAACCCGGCCCCGAAAGGTATTTATCCACTGCTGAAGTGTAAATCACAGCGAAAGGGTAACTATCCCTGGGTGAAGGTTTAAACACTGCTGAAAGGGATACACGCTGATTGGGGCATCTATCTACAGCTGAATGGGAAAACACGCTGAAGGGGAAACACGCTAACCGGGGATAAAACTGCTGAAAGTTTTTTACCACTGCTGAAGGGTATCAAACCCCCTGCTGAAAGGGTATCTATTTTACTGCCATAGGTTTACACTGCTGAAAGGGGATTTATCCCTGGGCCCAAAAACCTATCCCCGCTTAAAGGAACTATCTACTGCTACCCGGAAAAAAACTGCGAAAGGAATTTTTCCCCCGCCGAAGGGGTATCTTCCACTGCCCTTTAAAAGTATCTACTACGCTAAAAGGGGATCTATCTACTGCAAAGGGGTTTCCTGCTGAAATTTTAAACACACGAATGGGTAACATCAAATGCTGAAGATCAAAGAAAAAACAAAAAAATGCCCCGGAAATGTCTGGGTCTGGGTTTTTCTCAGTTTTCAAAGGCAAACAAAACAGTCCCAAATAAGTAAAAAGGGTTTAAAAACCATTGTCCCCGAAAGGTAATTAAAAACATCAAAAAACAACCCAATTTTTTCCCATACAACAAATCCTTTTAAGATATGAAAACATTATTGCCCATTCACAGACCCGACACCCCGCCCCTTAAAATTTCCACTCAAGTAGATGGGCCCTGTGAAAAATATAACCTCATACAACAAACCCTCTTATGTAAGCAAATGGTCCAGTGGGGGATAAATTTAACTGTTTACAAATCAAGCTTGTACTTTTGCAGGTCAAGAAAATGTTCTCTAGGGGCCCCCAAGGTCAAGGGGGTTCCTTTCAAAAATAATTCAGCCCCTCACCACTGTTGGTTCAAGGGCCCAAAAAGGGTCATTCCGATTTCATGTGATGAAACCGTTAAACTGGCTTTTCTGAAGGGTTATGGTTTTAAACCCCAAAGGGGTTTTTTTGCACCCCCGGGGGGTTAGGGAATCACTATATACGAAAAACAGTCCCAACGATGAATTTTATATATTTATTTTTTCTCCTTTGCATAAATTTCTATAAATGTTTTTTCTTTATCTAATTCTTTTTTTTTTGAAAAACAAAAATTTTTTTCAAGTTAAAAACCAAGTCATTTTTTTCAATTATGTAAATGTCTAAGCCATAATAAAACATCCCATTTTCTTAATCTCAAATCTTTTTTAGAAAAAAAGAAAAACTAACAAAATTTTTAAATTTAAAACTTTTCCACGATTAACCCCGAAACAACAGGAAAATTTTCAAGAACATGAACCCGCCCTTTCACTAAAAAACGATCGGGGGCACCCTTTGTGCTGGTTTTTCGCAAGATTTAAAAGAGGTCAAAATAACATTGCACCGAAAGAAAACCCGGGCCCAAATTTTTTTTTCTTTTGTGAATAACACAGCGAATTCTGTTTCCCCTTTAAAAAATTTTTAAAAAAAAAAAAAAAATTTTTTTTTGGGGAAAGATTTATGTATTAAATTTTATTCGTAACAGAAAAAGAGCATTTTCACTTTTGGGTTGGGGTTTTTTGACCTAAAAAAATCACTTTTTTAATTTCCAAATTTAGTGAAAAATTAATCGATCTTACAAAAAAAAAAACAAAAACCTCTATTGTAAATTTTAAAGTTCAAATAAAGTTGAAAAATTTCAAAGGGTTAAAAAGAAATTTTGAACATTTTTGAAAATTAAGGCAAAAATTTAGAACTTTTTGCCCGTTAAAAGAACCATTTAACACCAAAATAAAAACAAAAGAAGAACACATTTGCCTTTAAAGAAAAATTTCCCTTTCCCGGAAAACGAAAAAAACACTTTTCCCTGTTATAATTTTTTATATAATTTTTTTTTTCGATCAAACCTAAAATTTTCCTAAAACAATGAAATTTTAAAATTAAATGACATGCCAAAAAAAAAAAAAGAGGGGCCCAAAATGGCCCTGAATCGCTCCCCCTGGTGTGAATGTATTGAGGGGAAGGGGGGGGAAGGGAAAGACACCAGTTTTTTCCCTTTATAAAAAATTTTCCCAGTTTCCATTTTGATGTTTAAAAAAAAAATTGATTGAAATATTTAAAAAAAGAAAAAAAAAATTTTTACTCAGAAAGGGGAAAAAAAACATATTGGTCCTGATTTCATTTTTAGCTCACCTGACTCAAGGTTCGCTCATGGGGACTATTGTGATCTCCTTTTGTCTGTCGTTCCTCCGGGTCCCAAAACCCTTTTTTTAAAACCCTTAAAACCCCGGGCCAATTTTGACAAAACTTTACAGGAATGTTCCTTGGGGGGAAGCCTAAACCCCCAAATTATTCAAAAGGCCATTGCCCGCAGCAAAACATTTTGAATATGAAAAAAAAAACCAAAACCAAAATATCCACAAATAAAGGTTTTGGCCCGAAAAGGGAAAAGCCATTCTCCTTTTTGAGTTCCCAACCACCTATGAAAATTTTAAGGGTTTTATGGGCCCCAAAATACATGAGTAATGCTATCGATAAAAAAAAGTAGAAAAATTTAAAAAATGGGCCCGTAAATTTAAAAAAATAGTGTAGAGTTAAAGTTTTTGGCATTGCACTTCTCCTTCAGTGATCTATCCCCCCAAAGAAGTTTTCCCAAATTTTTATGTCTCAAAATGCCCCGGAAATAAAAACCTTTAAACAAAAAAAGTAATGAAATTTAACATGTGCTGACCCCCTAAATGAAGGGATATTTTACTTTTAAATTACAAAGTGGGCTCCCCTGATGCAATTAAATCGAAGGGAAATTTTAAAGGTATTAAATTTAAACGAAGTGAGTTTTCTTCCCCTGACGCTTTAAAGAAAGGGGAACCAACCCTTTGGGTCTAAAATCTTTTTAAGACGTTCTTTTTTCGGGGAAATGCAAACCCAATCGTAAGTGTCGATCAAAGGAAAAGAAAATCTTGTCTATAAAAAAACAACATCCCCTTTTATTTTAATTTTAAAAACTTTTTTTCAATTTAAAAATTTTCATTATTTTTCAAAATGGGTTTTAAGCCCCTTTTATAGTAAAATTTTCCCCAAGGCTTTTGTGATTAAGCGTTTGGTTTTAAAAATCGTAAGTTAATGTTTTTTGTAGCTTTTGATTAAACGGGGAATTTATTATTGTATTTTTTGGGGCCCCTTTTAAAAACTTTTTATGGGTTTTCAAGGGGCAAATGCTTAAAGTTTCCTTATTTTAAACTGGGGTTTTTGATATGCTAAGTTTGAAACTATATAAAAATGTATTTGGGGGAACAGTTGTATTGAGAACTGAGAAAAATTTTATTTTAGAAACGAGATTTAAGTCCAAGGGTTTTTTTTTTTTCTTTTTTTTAGTAGGCTTTTAAAGTCCTTTTCCCGTTCCCTTTCCAAACACCACGGTTTACCCACTAAAATTTCGGGGCCCCCCGGCCCCGGAATTTTTAAAAAACAAAAGACATAAACTCCCAAAAAATATGTGCAGTGTTACTGTTCTTTTCAAGACACTTCCCCTCCATGGATCCTGTTAGTTTTTAAATTAAAACTTTGGGTACTTTCCCGAGTTTTGCTCCTGCCCCAAAAAAATAAAAATTTAAATTTTTTTTTTTTTAAAATTTTTTTCAAGGGCAATAATTTCCAAAAAATTGGGTGCAGAGAGTTACAGTTCTTGTGCATGACACTTTTCCCTTTATGAAATCAAAAATTTTAAGTTAAAAGCTTTGATAAAATTTTGGTTTTTGCCTTTACAAACAGGCAACTCTGACAAAAAAACGTCTCCCTCATATAAATAGGGGGGGCTTTGGTTTGGGGAGACATAATAAGTTTTTAAAAATTTGCCCCCTTAAAATTTTTTTCCCCGGGTTTGGGCCCGCATTTTTTACGGGCTGTTCAAACTCTTTAAACTTTTGTCAATTTAAAATCATACTAAATGACAAAGGTGCCCAATTTTTTCTGTTTTCAAGGCCCAAATTCAATGTTATGCTTTTTTCCCATCTTTAGTAGGATGCCCCTTTTTCCCTTTATATCAAATTTCCCGCAATTTTTTTTGTTTTCCCCTATTGAGGCGTGTTTCCCAGTGTAGCCCCCCAGTTTGTAAATTTAATTTAAAGGGTGGGAATGACAAAAGTTTGATTTTACAGGGATATAAACTGTTTCCAAAAAATCAAAGGGAAATTTTCAGTTAAGCATTCTCTTTTTTTTCTTTAACCTTCGGAAAAGATAAACATCCCTATGTCATTCAAGCCATAATCTCAGTTCAGAAAAAAAAGGTCCCCAAAAAAACCACCAATAAAAGCAAGATAACGAAAATTTTCAAACCCTTTTGGGAAAAAAACCGTTAAAAATTTCCCTCTACTATCCAATTTTGATACAAACAAACAAAAAAAATGCAAGCAAGAATTTTTTGCTCCCTTTTTTTTGCAATCTGGCCCCGTACATTCCCATACCAAAAAATCTTCTGGCACCCCTTCCAACAGCTTTACATGCAATGACCAATCATTTATTTCTACACAATCCCAAAATCAAAGGCTAATAGCACCGAAGAACCCGGTTTTTTTTTGTGATGAAGTTGCATTTCTGTTGTTTTAATTTTCGAAGTAAATTCTGAGAACGGGGCTGAAAAATGTCCCCTCTCCTTTTTAATTTTTCGTATCCCCTTAAACATTTTTTTAAGGTTTAGGGCCCCGAAATGAGGATCAAATCTTTAAAAAATTCCCAAAAAACCTGCTTTAACCTTGCTAAACATGGTCGCTTCAAGAAAAGTGAAAACACTGTTTGTTTCAATGGACTGCAAACCCTTAAACAAATCGCCACTTTTCCCGTGACCAAAAGAAGAGGGAAACAAAACTAAAAGAACACTTTAAATTTTTCTTTCTTTGTGTTATACTCTTTTTATTTAAAATTTTTTTTAAAAACAACAAAATAGGTAAATTGAAGACAAAACAAATTAAAAAATACACATATATTAACAATAAAAAATATTGCAGAAGCAAAATTAAAGGCCCCCCACTGAACAAATTCCAAAAAAAAGAATTTAAAAATTAAGGACCGAAGTTAAAGCAGATTTTTTAAATAAAAAAATCAATGGAGGAGACCCCCCTAAAAACCCTCTCAACCCTCAACAATCAAGGACTGGTTTTTTTCATTGAAAAACCGTCCCAAAAAATTTAAAAAAAAAATCGGCCTGGAAATTTAACCCCGCAACCCCAAAAATTTGGGAAATTTTTTCCCAAATCCAAATTTAAACCCAACCCAATTTTTTCCCATAAAACCAATTTGGGCAGTAGGGAAAAAACCCAAGGGGGGAATATATTAAATATATAGGTTTAAAATGGCCAAATTCCCGCGCCATTTACAGTTAAAAAACTCCAAAGGAATTTTTTCCCTTTTCCTTGTGTGTTTACTTTTTTTTTTTTACATTTATTAAACACTTTTTCCCACAGGGGTCCCTTAACACAGTTTTTTAAATCGACCTTTTAACTTTCAAAAAATAGAACTTTAAAAAACCATGAAAATTAAAACAACACTCAGTGATTTAAAACAAAAACAAAGTTTGGCACTAAATTTAAACTCCGCTAGGAAAAAGGGGGAGAAAATTTATGACTAGAAATAACCAAGAAAAGTTGCCCAAAGCAAAAATTTTGTGCTTAAACATTTCAAGAAAACCCTTTTCAAAAAAATTTTTTAAAAAATTTCCCTAGTTTTAAAGGGAAAATATTAAGCAAAATCATTAAATAATTTATTTAAATGTTTAAAAATTTAAAAAGAAATTTTTAAAAAAAAACATAAATTAACTGTATGAATAATTTGAAAAAATTTATTTCTAAATTGAAAATTCAAAAGATAAATTTAAAAAATTTAGTTTTTATTCTCAAGTAAATCAGCCAGTATCCTACAACAGAATAAACAATACAATAACTTGGCAACAATTCAAGGAAACCTCAAGATAAACAAAACTATTTTGGGGGCTTGGGAAAAGAAAAAAACAATTTCCATAATAAAAAAAACTCTAGAAAGAAATTTTTTAAACTTGACATGTATGCCCCAAACGGGGCATTTTTGACTTTCATGGTAATTTTAAGGGAGAAAATAGGGGCCCTCCATAGCGAGTTTTTTTGTAGTTGATAATTTTTATCACCAAGAGTCTGTTCTAGTCTCAACTTTCCAAGTATTTCCACATATACCACCTGAAGAATTTTTAGAGTTGCGGAAAACTCAATAAAATATGCTGATTTAAGTAAAAAAAGTAAATCAAACATACAGGAAATTTAATTTTCCCCACTAAACATGGATATGGATGTTTTTTTTTTTCCTCATTAATATTAGGCAGGATTAAACCCAATAAAATCTGTTTTTTTAGATGGGCACAAAAATTAAAATTTCCCTATCACTTTTATATTTTATGATTTCCCTGAATTTGGCCTCCCCCCGGGCACCTAGTTTTTGACCCCAACGGACCCAATTTTGAAAAAGAAACAAGAATACAAGTAAAAAAAATTTTGACCAAAAATGAAGATTGGGCTAAGTCAAAGGCCTCAAAATTTTTCACAAAAATTTGACCAAATGACCCCAGTTTTTGACCCCCCATGACCCAATTTGGAAACCCTCGAGATATCATGTAGCCAATTTTTGTGAAGATGGGGCTAAACTATGGCCCAAAGTATTAACAAATTTTTTCAAAATTTTCTAAGATTTGACCTGTGGGCCTAGTTTTTGGGCCCCCCCAAGACCCAATTTCAAACTCATTGACTATTATGTAGACAAACCCTGACTAATTTTCATGAAGATGGGGCCCAAAAATTTTTTTGGGCCCCCTTTGAGAATTTACAAGCAAATTTTTAGACAAAAAGACAACAAAAGGCGGGCACAAAACTTTAAAACCTGACACAATTCTCAGGTTTAGCTAAAAAGGGACCCCCGGTAAGTTTTTGGGTTTTAAAGGAAACTGCACCCTTTTCCAAGTCACCATCTTCCCATTTTTTTAATTTTTTTTTTTAAAAATTTTTTTTAAATTAATACCTTTTATCATTTTCAAATTTTTGTTCCGTCAAGAAAAAAAATCTAAGGGGATAATTAAACAATTTTTCCAAAAGGGCAGGGACGCTCGAATATTTTAAAATGCCCTTTTGGTAAAAACAAATGAAATCTATTTCAATTCTTTCCCCCTTTACATACCCCGTACAAATAAATCAAAAAAAAAAAAAACCTTGATAGTTCCCGAAACCCCTTAATATTTTTAAAAGAAGTCAAACCCATGCCTAGTTACGAGACAAAAAAGCAAAAAACATAAAAAATTTAAACCCAAAAAAAGAGATTTAATTAAAACCGGGCCCCTTTGGCCAGGGGCCATAAAAGCTACAGAAGACCGGAAAAATAAACCAGTACGCCCATCGGGGGCCCATAAAAATACAGTTCATCCGACCAAAGTGACCGACAAATGCTGTAATGGGCGGTTTTAAATTTCGGGGCCCAATTTAAACCCCTTTTTTCATAGAGTCCCCCCTCTGACGCATTTTCTTTTAAATTCATACAGACGCAATTTTTTACTCAAATACCCGTTTCTTCATGGGGGACTCAAAAATGACGCAGTCAGTTTTTAAAAAGCAAAAATTTCCTTTTTTCGGCAAAAAAGACTAAATGCAAAGTTTTCCCGTTTAAACTTTAATCATTATTACAAAACTTTTATAAAAAATTTGTTTGTTCTGAAAAAATTCCCTTAGAAAATTTTTTATACTTGGGGCCCCCGATTTTTATGGGGTTTTTCATAGGGACCCGTACGGGTTTCAAGAAATTTCGATCACCGGGGAAAAACGATATTTGCCGAAATTTTTTTAAAGCATAAGTATCCTTTTTTTTTCATAAAATTTCTGGGTTTTTTAAATTCAAAAACAAAAATATCAATCAATAAAATCAGGAATATGACTAAATAAATAGAATGATGCGTGTCAAGTTTTTGTTTTCTTTTCGTTCAAACCAGTGGGGAAAAATTAAACCCATGCAAATTAATTTTTCTCGTGCCCATTTTTTTTAAAAAAATTAAACGCTGCTATAAAAAGAACCAATAAATTGCCAGATACCAAAAAAACAAAGTGCCACGTTTTTCCCCAATTGTCCTTTTAAAACCCGGAAAAACGCGAGTCTTTTTTTAAGAAAAAAACAGGCCCCCTTTTTAAAATGTTTGGGAAGAAACTTTTAAAGAAGAAAGAAAAACAAAGAGTAGATAAGGTATCAAAGGGTGTCGATCAATTTTTGGGGAAAAAAATAAAAACTTTAAATTGATTTTTTCAGCACTTTCAAGTTAAACGTTTTTAAAGAAAACACGTCGCAAATGGAAAATCATTCTGACGGTCGGGTTTTTCGGGTTTTGGGTGAATTTCCCCCTTGGGTTTGATTTGAAAGAAAAAACATAAAAATTTTCAATTTTGTGTTTTTATTTTAAAAAATCAAAAATCTTATAAGTCCAATCTTTTTCTTTACTCATCACTTCAAAAATTTAGAATTTTGAAGACTCACAATTTCCAAATTTAAAATTAAAAAAAATTTTTTTATTACCCGCTGTTGAGTCAATATTTTTTTTTTTGCTTTTTTTTTAAAAAATCTTTTATGCCCTTTAAAGGGGTTTGGGGGGGTTTTTCCTTTGTTACTTCAAAATTTCCCTACTGAATAAATCCCTCCCCCCAGATACTAACTTTAATAAAAAATTTTTTATTTCATTTCAAAAAAAGTGAACAAGGATCAAAAAGATAGTCAAAACAACATATTTACCTAGGAAATTTTTTAAATGACTGAAGTTTTTTAAATTAAACTTTAATGATATATTTTAAAGCAAAAAAAATATAAAAAAATAAAGTAAACTTAAAAAGGGCATTAATTCCCTTTTTAAGCATTTTGCTAAACAAAAAAAGGCCGAAAATTTTTTCCGTAATTTGGACAAATGACCCTTTAAAAAAAAAAGACCAATTTTTGGGCAACGTCCTAAGGAATGTGGGGCCAAACGAATCACTGAAAAATCAAAGAAAAAAAAAGGGCCAAAATTTGCATAAAAATTTATCCAAAAGTAATTCTCCTTGGTTTTCTGTGCCCCTTTAAGACACTCCTTAAGTTTCTAGCAAATTTCCCCAAGCAAAACGGAAAAAAAAGCTGGAAAAGTAACCCTTTAAAAGCAAAAAATTTAAACCCCAAAAATTTAAAATAAAAAGGGGGCCAAAAAATTTTTTAAAATATTCCCCCAAGTGGTTTTCTTCCTTTATAGTATGATACCCCTAAACAAATTAAAAAACCCCTTTTAATCAATCCCAATTCCTGACCTGAGATAAAAACATGAAAAATACCTTGCATGCAAAACCCTTTAAAACCAAAAATTCCGAAGTTTAAAAAAAGGGGGCCAAAAACTTTCGTAAATTCCCTCAAAGGGTTTTTCTACCTTGATATTAAGCCCCTAAAGATTTAAAGATGTTTTAAATCACTTGCATTCCCTGGGTAAATGAGATATTAAACATGAAAGTACCTTTCATTCAAACTTTTAAACCCAAAATTTTTTTAAGTTTAAAAAGGGGCCCAATTTTAAAAATATTCTAAACAAGATTATCCACCTAAAAGTAGATACCCCCTTTCCCCCTATAAAGATGTTTCAAATCAATTGCAAAGCCTGGGAAAGAAAATTAGCATGAAAGAAACCCTTTCATGCAAAACTTTTAAACCCAAAAATTTTCAAAGGGTTTAAAAAAGGGGGTATAACTTGTAAAAATAATTTCCCTCAAAAGTAAACTACTTTTTTAGTAAGAAAACCCCAAAAAGCATTAAAAAATTTTTTCAAAACAATTGCAAAGCCGGAAACTGAGATAATTTGCATGAAAGAAACCGCATCAAAACTTTAAAACCCAAAAAATTTTAAAGTTTTTAAAAAAAAAACAATAACTTTTTAATAATTTCCCATCCAAAAGTTTCACCAAAGAAAAATATGAAACCCCTAAAAAAATTTTAAAAAATGTTCCCAAAAACAAATTTCATGCCTTATACGAGAAAAATTTGCATGAAAATATCTTGCATGCAAAACTTTTAAAACCAAAAAATTTTTAAATTTAAAAGGGGGCCAAAAAAACATACTAAATTCCGTCAAGATTTTTTCCTTGGGTTTTCTGATGCCCCTACACTTTTTTCCCTTTAAACCCTTTTAAGTCAATTAAACCCCCAATGGGTTTTTGAGATATTAGGCGATAGAAACTTGCAAAAACTTTAACCAAATTTTTTTATTGCATGCAAAAAATTTAAACCCCCATTTTTTAAATTAAAAGGGGGGGCCCTAAAAAAATTTATATTTAAAATTTAATCAAGATTTATTTTCCTTTGGGTTTTTCTGATGCCCCTAAACATATTCATAAACTTTCCAAAACAATACCATAAATGGTTTTTTGAGATATAAGGTTTAATTTGTAACATGCAAACAAAACTTTAACAAAAAGCTGCAATGCGACGCCGACGCAAGGGCACTACAAAAAGCTCCAAATTTTTCGAATAGCCCAAACTAAAAAATTTCAGTTTTAAAAACACCCGCAATTTTTTAGTCACCCCTCTTTCTAAGGGGACTCCTAAATTTCCCCCCTCCCCCCTTAAAAATTTTTTTACTGGTAAAAGCCTTTTACTTTACACCCAACAAAAAAGGGTAAATTTTCCCGGGCTGGTTTTGGGCCCGGGGGTCAGGATAATTTTGATTAAGTCACATTCTACGGCGTGACACTGCAATAATTCCCGCAAAAAAAATTAAAAAATCATTAAGTTATTAAATATAAAATTTAAAATGGAGTGTGCAATTCAAATTTCATTTTTTGACAATACCACAATACGGGGTGGGCTAACTAATTGAGTATTCTAGATAATTTAAATTAATAAAAAATTTGGGGTTTTGGGAAAAATATATAGCTATCTTTAAAATGGGGAATTTTGACAAATACCAGCCTATCTGTCCCCCCCAATTATTACTAAACTTATAGAAGGGGCGTGACAGCAGAGGGCGCAAATTTCTATATTTTAGCAATCAACTACATCCAGGACAGACAGAAAAAAGCCAAATTTAATTTTTCTTGAAAAAAAATCCCAAATTAAGTCACTGACAAAAAAATCATGCAGCTTTTCTACTGTCGAATTTTTTTTTCAAAAGTAAATTCTATATTTGAAAGATTTAATCATTTTTTTTCCCGAAGAGCATTTCCAGAAATGATTAAAAAAAGTTCTTTTCAAGTTTTATTTCCCCATAAGCCGGTAACAAGAAACACCAGGGGCAATTGTCATGTCTGGGGCTACTTTTTTAAAAATGTTTTCAATCAGATAAGGGTATTTTTTTTTTAAACATGAAATCATAAAACCAATGATAAAATTTTCTTTATTTTTAAAATTCCAGAACTTTGAATTTTTTTATTTTTTTCAATAACTCTTCAATTTTAAACTGTTTCTCACTTTTTCTTTACCCAAGTTTTCCAAAGAAAGAATAAGATCCTTTAAACAACTTATATTTCACCTTTAACGTTCACCTCTTTAAAAACATGGAAGGAGCTTCTGAAACAAGGGCTCTTCCCGTTTTCTTATAAAATAATTTTAACTCTGATTCCCCCCCTCTCTTCAAAAGCAAAAAAATATACAATTTTCGTATACCATTTAAAAAAACAGTAAATAAATATTCAAAATGTCCAAAAAAATTTTACCCTGGTCATACTGAAGGAAAAAGGTTTTTGGTTTAAAATTTTGACAACATTTTTGCACACTTTTGTCCCCGCAAAGCTGAGAAAAAAAGGGGAAGGATAGACAGATAGACACAAAAAAGGGGGTTTTCCCCAAAATGAAAAATCAAAATTCCCTAACCCCCTTTTCCCTGACCAAACCCAAAAAAAATTTCCCCGAAATAAATTAAGTGCAAATCCAGTGGCAAATACGAATCTTCTGAAAAAAAAAGTTACTTCTTTGATAAATTTTTTTTTTCAAACATGAAATGATGGGGGTTACAGTTGGGTGCAATGGGGAAAATTATTTAATATTATACCAATCTGAAATTCAACGCCTTTCCTTTGCCTTTCCCTTTTTTATAATCCCCTGCTTGGGTTTGGGCCCCAAAATTCCTTTATTGTAAAATTTCCCTTTTTTAAATTTCCAAATTTTCCCTGACCAATTTCAAAAATTTCCCCGACTTTTTCCCCACCTTAAAAAAAAAAAAAACATTTTTCACGACTTTTCCCCGACCGTGGGAACCCGACAACCCAAAGGGGGACAAACAATGGGCGGGGAAAAGGGCCCCCGAAGGTCTGAATCAAATCTGTATAATGTTCACCTTTAAAGATTTTGTTATGTGCCAGTGAAGCATTGTTTGTTTAGTATCAAAGAAAATTGTGTCACAATCCTTTTTTGTTGCATGACAGACCTAACTCTTGTATAAGACAGCCATGTGCTACTAGATTATGGATACCAGCTGACAATGCACTCTGGGTACCAGCCTAATTCATTTCCTGTCTATAGTGGGAACCATCAATAATGCATGGCACTGAACATTTTGTGACAAAACAATCCTTTGTCAAATAACAATCCCTTCTAAGTACCCCCAAAAATTTTTATTTAAAAAAAGTGTAATGTTATAAATTTACCTTATGAATATAAAAAAATCTATGAAAATCCGCTGCATAAAACCTAATTTAATTCCAGGTGATTGTAATGAGCAGTTTTTGCTGTTGTTGTTAGGACATCAATTTTTTTTTCACCCTTTTTTTTATTTCTTCGGGCAAAAGCTTTTTCAGATCTGATTTTATCGTTGTAAATGTATCAAAATAGTTTATCGGGTATACATTTAAAGATCGCCCCCTTAAAGCATGATTAATTTATAAAGGATTCTAGAACATTGAGGAAAAAAGCGCGGAAAGAGACGAAACAAATTTAGTACGTCAGAAAAGTTCGTTTTTTTCTATGAAATTCTTATTTATAGACGGTAATAAAAAAAAATTTTATCGTAAATAGGTTGTTTGAACTTGTTCTATCATTATTGCATATGAAATTTTGTATAAAGGTTTTTTGTTGTTTTGGTGAATTTTAAATTTTTAATGGAGCATTCGGCAGGCTGGAAAAATTCAATATAATAGTAATTAAGGGGTTTATGTATAAACGGGGGATTTTTTTTTGTTGTTTTAAATCATTTTCACAAAGTAGATTCCCCAATTGATGGAAAAGGATTGTATTTTAATTACTGAAATACTTTCATGTTTACATCAAAAAGAAAATAATAAAACAAACTGAATGATAATACAAGCTGCACCCCTTTTTTAAGTAAATTTATAGTATAACGATGCGTTTTTTTCCAAAAACGGAGTTTTTATCGCTTGAAATTTTTTACCCCTGTTAGGTACATTTGTTGGTTTAAGGGCGAGTTGAAATCGAAATTATCGCTACGCCGAAAAAACTCCTTTCAATGTGTAACTCAATTTGGGTTCAAAGTTTTTGGGAGGGTCAATCAGCATTTTTATGAGAAAGCCTCTGTTGACTTTTTATAGGCCGTGGGCCGCCCTGATACCTTCACCTGTATTAATTAGTGGATGTCACTTGACTTAAAAAAAAAAAATATATTCAAGTACAACACCACCTCTCACAAAAATCACATGACTCCTGTGTCATTGATTTTATACAGCATATAACTGTAGACAAAATGTGTGACAAACTAATGTAGTTAACTATACAGTCCCCTATACGCAGACTGGTTGTGGACATCAATCCCTCTGTAATACCTAAATTGACAATATTTACTTCAATGTGATTGTTTAATTATATTTTCCACCATTCAAACCAGCTGCTTACATTGGACGGCAGTTCATCAAGAATGTGACAAACTTAACCTCACAAGGAACACTTGTGACACCTCCAGTTTCATTTCCTTCAATGGTTCTCAAGTGGTTCTCTGTCTGTTATTTCCCACAGGGCGCGAGTGAACACGAAGCCTTTTAGTGTCTGCAGAGTGACACCCATGTAGCAACTAATGGTTAAAAACCCACAAGAAACAGTTGTGTCAAAAAAATGGTTTCATTTGGTGTAGGACTGCTTGATGTTATTGACACAAATTTCCCACAGGATCCAAGGTGAAACAATTGTTCCATAAGCAGCAGCTGCTATGATTGTTGATCGGATCAGCTAGAAACTGGCCAGTATCATTACAGCCCTATTCCATTACGCTCCATTTGTTAGAAAGGTTCTTGAGAATTGAGGACAATAATGCTATGTGTTTCTTGACCATTATTTGAGCCTATTCAGTTCTTGCAGTACAACGACAGAACCTGTTTGACTCTGTACCTAAATATGATACAGTATCAAAGCGCCGAAGGCACCGATAGACTGTCGGTGGGTTGGTCGTGGTAAGCAGCAAGAGGACTAGATTGTAATCCAAATAGGTTATATGCTGCATTCTTATCTGTTTATAAAGGGGGGTATGTGGCCAGTATCACCGCCTTTCCCAGTTGATAAGGTGTAAAGAAGCCCTTAATGGCACGTGTCAATACCACATACACACACAGACACACAATGAGTTAACAATTCTAAAATTTTATTGATTATATTATAAATATATCATTAATTAAATTTTTTTTCATAATATAAAATCATTACATGCTGATGATGGTGATTTGAACAGAAGCCTAAACTTAATCTTTAATTTCCTTCTTCATATTTCTATTGCGTCAGCATGTGCGTGTTTGATTAAATTATTGTAAGTGTGGCATACATGCGCCAGTCAATTCAGTATGGGTATGCCGGTATCTCCTTAAAATATATTCACTGTGTATATATGGTACATGACAAATTTATAATGAATGAATTGAGAAGTTTTAATTTGGAGTATCTAAAAATAACATGTCTTCATAACTTGTCGTTGGTTAGAGTTTGCATACTTTCATCTGCGTGGTATTTTTAAGGTGCAATGGAATTTCCATTTCGCGGTTATTTACATTGTTACAGTATATGAAAAATCTTGATAATATAGATACTCAAATTAATAACAACTTTTATTTATTATATATTCATTAAATTTAAAACATTATATTGATCATTATCATTTTGTGATATGATGCTGTTTATCTGGATACACTGTCCATTGTTTTATACCTGGCTTGGAGAGTGGAGCTAGCGTGTAAACATCATACATGTGTCTGTTTTATTTAGAGAGAACATATTAAAAAGCATTTACAACAGCATTATATAAGTATTGTATTCTCATTTTAACCTATGCAAGAATAATATAACAAATTTAAACTCATTGTGTCTAGCAAACTTACTTTGCGTGTTTTATTGAGGCACAATGGACCTTCCATTGTGCCGAAGCTGTATGAATATATACACGTATAATCTCCAATTTAATAACTCCACCAAGTTTGACATTTAATACTGTTATTCTGAAAATAAAATTTCCATTGCTTGGTAATATTTTCATTGCGTCCTTTGCTCCATAAAATTTTCATTGCTGTTTTAGGCCTACCGCTTCAAAACATTGGGTCACATTGACCACTTCTTTCACTTTTCTAGCTTTTGCATTGCTATTGAGTTTAAGAGAAGACAGAAATGCAAGTTATATAACAGAAATGCAACAAAATTTATCATTATCGTGCGAAACGCTGCTGAACTACTTTGGGTTAATTACATATTTATGCAAAGCACTATTTTTCTTAATTGCATGAGTGGATCTACATGTACTCCAGCTGGGTTAAATCTCTGTTTAGTAAACGACGCAGGTATTTTGTTCATGCTGAAAATGGTTGTATTCAGCTTGAGGAATTTGTATAAGAAGAATGGGCTCACAAACTTTACACATTAAAAGAGTTTCTAAATGTTATTTAAACGTTGTTGCAACACATCTACTTAACACACTCCACTCACTTACACGCCAGTCTTATGCTGAAAAGTGAAATCGGGCCTACCTGATTTGCATATTTTCCACAACATAGAAACTGAGATAAACTGAGAACTGACATGGAAAAATGAAATGTTTTACTAATTGTATGGCTCAGACATTAACAGAGTACATGTGTTTTGTATTTTAAGCTCATCATGCTGTACATTATTTGGTATGTAGTATCTATAACTCTACTAGAACTATTTAACTGTTTCAATGATCATGCTGTATGATGATATATATTTTTGTTTAGTTTTCAAATATTTATGAAAAAGTGTTAATAAAAAGAAAGATGATAATATGCCCCCCCCCCCCCCACCACCAAACAAATCAAGGTACTTGTCTTTCTTATTCCCAAGCTTACTATTTTCCTATCCTAACCAGTTCAGTTTTTTTACTATAAAAACTACAAAAAAAAATATAGACAGTTAAAAGTCTGACTTCTTGGTCTTTAGGCAAATATTGCCATTGTCAAGGTAAAAACAGCCACCATTTTGTTACTGTTATCAACAATGTCAATGTCATGCAAAACATGTCAGAAGATGACATTAATGTTGGCGCCAACATAATTCTTTTTATCTCTTGTGTAATTGATTGAGAAGTCCTCATCTCATATGAATATATTTGACATAAAGATAAAGTAGAGAACAATAAAAAGGGAAATTATTATTAATTCCTCCTTCTCTTAGTTCTCATCATTATATTCTCTAAATTGTAAATGTCTTCAGAGCCACTCTGCAGCTACCCTTTAAAAGCAGGGTTTCTCACATGTCTGGCTGAAATTAACATTTCAACTGTCAAGAAGCAAAAACATGAAATGCTCAAAACCACCAAAATACAGTTATTTGCATGTCCAGCTGAAATACACCGGTGTGACCATTAAATGCTCAGAATACAGTTATTTGCGTGTCTAGCTAAAGTACACAGATCACAGCCATTACACTTTGGAGGATGTGGGCATTGTGAACCTTGGATTAAATGATTATTTTAAAGAAGGAATATGATAAAATATGAACCATAGGATCAAAACACTGTGCCGGATTCATCAGATTACAGTGCTACTAGGAAAACCATTTGATAATCTTATTAAAGACTGTAAACTGTGCCAGGACTATGAATAATGATCAATCCTTGAGCCATCACCATTTTACTGCAAGTTGGGTTGGGCAGTTTGACTCTAGCTTCTTTAGCAAAATCTCAGGACCTACTTTTAACCATTATTAACCTACTTCAACCTGGTTTACCATAGTGGTGCTACTGTGAACTATGTTAACAAAAACTATAGTTAAGTATGTGATGTGACCATGGCTTTAAGTCCCCTTCTTGTGAGGTACATAATCTCCATATTGCCATCTTTTCATTAACCTAGCTGGTATACATTGTAAGTTATCAAAGGATCTTTAAGGATCATAAGGCCATATTTTAACTATTTACATTACCAAAACATAATCTCCATATTGCCATCTATTCATATAACAAGTTTTGTCAACTTGACTTTTACAATTTTTTGGATCTTTTGGATATAAATATTTTAAACTTACATCATAAAGTTGAGAGAGAACATATTTTTGTTTAAAGTTTGTACTTTTTTCAAGTCTGTTCTATCTGGATGGTACATGAGTACTGTGAGAACACTTGAATTGCGAGAACCATTAGATCTTTGAGAGTACTGTGAGAACACTTGAATTGCGAGAACCATTAGATCTTTGAGAGTCACTAGAAATGAGATAATCACTAGAACTGTGAGACATGATCTTTGAGATCCACTAGAACTGTGAGAACCACAAGAACTGTAAGATTCACTAGAACTGTAAGAACCACAAGAACTGTGAGAACCACAAGAACTGTGAGATCTACTAGAACTGTGAGAACCACAAGAACTGTGAGAACCACTAGAACTGTGAGAACCACGAGAACTGTGAGAACCACAAGAATTGTTAGAACCACAAGAACTGTGAGAACCACAAGAGCTGTGAGATCCACTAAAACTGTGAGAACCACAAGAACTGTGAGAACCACAAGAGCTGTGAGAACCACAAGAACTGTTAGAACCACAAGAACTGTGAGAACCACAAGAGCTGTGAGATCCACTAGAACTGTGAGAACCACAATAACTGTGAGATCCACTAAAACTGTGAGATCCACTAGAACTGTGAGAACCACAAGAACTGTTAGATCCACTAGAACTGTGAGAACCACAATAACTGTGAGATCCACAAGAACTGTGAGATCCACTAAAACTGTGAGATTCACTAGAATTGTGAGAACCACAAGAACTGTGAGAACCACTAGAACTGTGAGAACCACAAGAACTGTGAGAACCACAAGAACTGTTAGAACCACAAGAACTGTGAGAACCACAAGAGCTGTGAGATCCACTAAAACTGTGAGAACCACAAGAACTGTGAGAACCACAAGAACTGTGAGATCCACTAGAACTGTGAGAACCACAAGAACTGTGAGATCCACTAAAACTGTGAGATCCACTAGAACTGTGAGAACCACAAGAACTGTGAGACCCACTAGAACTATGAGAGCCACAAGAACTGTGAGAACCACATGATCTTTGAGAGCCACTAGAACTGTGAGAACCACTAGAACTGTTAGAACCACTAGAACTGTGAGAACACTAACAGTGAGAACCACATGATCTTTGAGAGCCACTAGAACTGTAGAACCACTGAACTGTAGAACCAACTGTGAGAACACTAACAGTGAGAACCACATGATCTTTGAGAGCCACTCGACATGTTATAATTCATCATGCTGTACACAATGTCTTGTATCGTTTATAGATCTTAATGACTGAAATATTAGAAAATATTATCAGGGAGATGTGAAAGTTATTAGAATTTCTGTACCTGACATTTTCCTAATCATGCGCTATAGGAGTTAATATCTTTTTAGTATATCATTCAAATGAATTCAAAATCCAATGTGCAGACTTTCAATTATACAGTATAAGCAATTTCGTTCAGAGTATTCCATCTCACAACTCATTAGAATATGAGATGGGAAATCAAATGAAATTCTGCTGTCTCAATGTAGTAGTCAGTAGTATAATTATAAATTACGTTGTCTGAAATAACAATGCCAATTTGGCCTTTCACAACAGCATCATTTTATATTAAAGTGCACAATGGCCCTGAGAAACGGCGACGGTATTAACATGAAATAGTTATAATTCTAAACCCAGCGTTTCTGAAGATTTTGAAGCAATAGAGGCAATGATCATATGGTTCCAAAAACCCTACATGCTGTAGCTATAGAGGTTGAAATAGCTCTCTGTTTGTTAATCTGGAGTAAGGGTCATGAACCTTTCATTCATAAAGTTGCATACCTACATAGGTCATTCCCTTTCTTCAGTACTAGTGAACCTGATGTATACATTCTTTCTGTTGTTTTGTATGTGTAGAAATTGACAAAGTATTTGATTATTTAAGATATTAGAATGTTTGCCTTTCTATTTCAAAGTTAAGAAATGCTCTGGAAGGAACCTAACTCTCCATCATTCATTACCTGTGGACTGCTTTAGGTTAGTTACATACCACGTGGAGCACTACTTTTTCTTTTTAACAGGAGTAGATCTTCATGTATTTAAAATGGGCTTCTGTTCTGATTAAGAAATGTCAGAAATATTTTGTTTACGCTTAAAATGGATGTTTCCATTACAAGATAATGTTAAAAGAAAACATATTTACAAATAATAACACATTATAAGCAGTTATGGTTATGATTTAAACGACTGTGTAATATATTCAACTCGTATTCGTTAGTGCAGAATCGCATTGCATGGATCTGCACTAAGCGCAGAGAGGTACAGTTAAATTTGCCATGGAAAATATGCAAATCAGCAAGGCCTGGTTTTGTTTTTCAGCTTAAGACAGCTGTCGCTGTCTAACTAGGGATGTCAAGGATATTTTTATTCATTTAGAATATTCCAATATTTCTTTCATTAGAATATTCGGGAGAAAATATGTTTGTGATAAATAAAAACAAGAGCGCCATGATGGCCCTGGATCGCTCACCTGGTATCATTAGGCTATGTAAAATCAAGTGACCCCTGGGGCAGGGCCAATTTTGACCCCAGGGTCATGATTTGAACAACTAAGTATAGATCCACTAGACAATGCATGATTCATGATTTGAACAAACTTGGTAGAGGTTATTAGCCCATGTTACATACCAAATATCTAAACTCCAGCTTTGTGATTTCTGAGAAGAAGATTTTTTTCAGGTTTCTCCTATATTAGCCTACGTTTAATCAAGTGACCCCTGGTGCTGGTCCAATTTTGACCCCAGGGCCATGATTTGAACAAACTTGGTAGTGATCTACTAGACAATGCTGCACACCACATATCTAAACCCCAGGCTTTATGGTTTCTGAGAAGAAGATTTTCAATTTTTTTTTTATATTAGCCTATGTTAAATCAAATGACCCCTGGGACGGGGCCAATTTTGACCCCAGGGTCATAATTTGAACAATCTTGGTAAAGAGTCATAAGATCATGCTACATAAGAAATATCTAAACTCCAGGTCTTGTGGTTTCTGAGAAGAAGATTTTTCAAGTTTTATTCTATATTAGCCTATGTAAAATCAGGGACCCCTTGGCAGGGCCAAATTTGACCCCAGGGCCATGATTTGAACAGACTTGGTTGTGATCTACTAGACAATGCTGCACACCAAATATCTAAACCCCAGGCCTTGTTGTTTCTGAGAAGAAGATTTTTTAAGTTTTTCCTATATTAGCTTATGTTAAATCATGTGACCCCTGGGGCGGGGCAAATATTGACCCCAGGGTCATAATTTGAACAATCTTGGTAGAGAGTCATAAGATCATGCTACATACCAAAAATCAAAAGGCTAGGCCTAAAATGTGGTTTCGGAGAAGAAGATTTTTAAAATTTTCATTTTTAAAATCTGTTTTTAGCTCCTGTGACCTAGATTTTTGACCAATCATAATAATTTTAACAACTTTGTTAAAGGGCCCCATAATGAACTTTCCCTGTGAAGTTTTATCAAAATCCAGTGAGTAGTTTTGAAGGAGATGTTGTTTAAAGAAAATGATGACGACGGACGCACAGACGAAAGGCGATCACAAAAGCTCACCCTGAGCACGTTGTGCTCAGGTGAGCTAATAATGACAATGTAATTTTTTTTTCTTTACCTTTATCTTCCATTTGCCCTCTGTATATGGTGTCATTATAAGGACATCACTATGTGTCATATGTGATCTTGTGCAAACTGTTGTTGTACACTGGGCTGTTGCCAGTTTGTCTAATGGCTCAATAAGTTGGCCATTGTTTGCTTATGATCAAAGTTCTCAGCGGCTTCTCACCAAGTTGTTTGCACAAGGTGATAATTGCTGGCCAGGTGACATTCAATTTGGTTTGCCTTCAATCAACGAGGCCGTCCTAACAAAGCTTATTGGTCAAGGCTTTTAATCCCAAATATGCAAAATTAAGGGAACCTTTCACAAGACTATTGTCTGCACAGGGAGTAATAAGTTGTTTGCTTTTCTTTCACGAGAGTAATTTCTACGCTGGGAGTAATTAGTTGTTTGTTTGTCTCACATGATAACAACTCAGACTAATTTAAGTGGTTCAAATTAATATTATTCAATTTAGCCATGTAATTACACAATTGGTTATCATTAATTAATTTAACTTTAATAAGGTAAAGCAAGTGTAAATTGTTCTGCTACATTTCGAACCTCATGACCTTTCACAAAGATAACCAAGGCATGCTTAAGATTTTGTTATGACCTTTGTTATCTTCATGAAAGGATAAGTGGTCTGGAATGAAGCAAAACCATAACACTTAATTGCGGATTATTATTACAGTACAAAAAGGGGTTATAGAAAAAAGTTAATGTCATGATATTAAATTCATGTAGAATAATAAGATAAATAAACATTTACACATTCAAACATACAAACACACTCACATCAAAATAAATTTTATAAGTATGAAAGTGGATTCAAACTATTGCTAGAATGCATATTTAGAAGTTTTGTAGTTCTGGAATATTGTGGAGGATGTGATTCTTATTTTGATCCAAATATTCACATGAAACGCTTACTGAATTTTCGAATACCAAAACAAGTATTCGTTGCCATCCCTATTTTATCCCATAGCATATTGTCAACATGGGCAAAGCAGGTCGAGGATTATACGCCTTGGACAAACCACTTTCCACTAAAGACACTTTAGAGGTCTGATGTTGTACATAGGGGTATAAATTTTCTTAGGAGTTATTATCTTCATTTATTTACAATGACAAGAAAAAGAACTGTTTGAAAGATTTAATGGGAAATAAACAGTGGAGCACTAGGATGGGGGTAACTTTCAACACTCTTTGAGAAAGATTAATTTTTGCAACGTCCTATAGTTGTTAATGATAATAAAGGTAGCTGCATGAAAACAAGAGGGCCATGATGGCCCTGAAACGCTCACCTGAGTACCATTGCTACAACTGATTACAAGGTTTTTAAACAGACAAGAATTCTGATATAACTCAATCTTAAACATTTTAGCCCTGACAATACTACACACCAAATATATAAGCACTGGGCCTTATGGTTTCAGGGGAGAAGACTTAGTGCGGGGTCATTTATCTCCAAAGGGCCACCATTTTGAAAATCTTGATAATGAACCATTAGATGATACTACATACCAAAAATCTAAGCTATAGGCCTATGGATTCATAGTAGAAGATTTTTTTAAAGATTTTCCTATATAACTCTTTGTTAATCAATTGACCCCTGGTGTGGGGGCATTTATCACCATAGGGTCATGATTTGAACAATCTTCCAAATATCTAACTCTAGCCTTATGGATTCATAGAAGAAGATTTTTAAAGTTTTCCTATATAATCTCCCTGGTGCGGGGTCATTTATCACCATAGGGCTATGATTTGTACAATCTTGGTAATGGCCCATAAGATGATGCTACATACCAAATATCTAAGCTCTAGGCCTTGCAGTTTTGCAGAAGAAGATTTTCAAAGTTTGCATTTTTAAAATCTATTTTTAGCTCCTGTGACCTCCTTTTTTTAACCAATCTGAATAATTTGTACAACTTTGATAGAGGGCATCATAAGGATAATTCCTGTGAAGTTTGGTCAAAATCCCTTCAGCAGTTCATGAGGAGATGTTGTTTAAAGCAAATTGTTGACGATGGACGGACGGACGCACGCACGACGACGGACAAAAGGCGATCACAAAAGCTCACCATGAGCACGTTGTGCTCAGGTGAGCTAAAAACAGGGAAAGTACATTATCTGCGTGTGGTAGTTATACATAACACAGCAATACTTAAATAAGGACATTATATTCTAGGACAAAGGGTTGAAAGAAAGTACTTAAAACATGTACATGTAGTTAAGGGATTTGCATGTTACAATGCAATCCAAAACACAAACTCAACTGAAAGGGATTTTTTGGCTGATTTTATAACCATTTTACAAATTTTCAATAGAGAAAGCAACGGAAATCTGGCAAAACTGCTGCTTAATGGCTTAAAGTATGGTTTTATTTCTCAGTCATCATACTGATGGGTTCCAAAAATAACATCAAGCTAGGATGTTTCAGACCTTAACTCTTTCATACCAATAAATATAGTTAATTTCAGATGTAAATAAATAAAATATTTTCGTATGTTAATGATTATGATATTTAAAGAGTATATCAGCTTGAGTTCTGCATCGTTTTTAAAAATAATTTCTTACATATAATATGAATCAGTCTCTACGATACCTGGATTGGACCAGTACTTGGCACCAGGTTAAGTCATGAAGATTGGCCTGAGAGTGCATGACAGGCTTACCTATGTTTCTTTTGTTTTTTAGATGAACAGCATTTTGCAGGTCTTAAAATTTATAAACATTTGGCTTCAACATGTGATAAGTTTGGTGATGTCTAGGTAAATTTCCTTATTCTCTGTCGGTTTGAATTTGCAGATTTTTTTAAGATATGAATAATAGCAAAGAAATAGAGGGGCTACACAGAACCTGCTTTTACACTGCAAACTGTTTAGAATCTGAGCTAAAGTATTGTATAAGCAAAAAAAGTAACTGTCTTATCAAGGTTGGCTCTGTTGTCAAAAATATCTCTATGGTGTAAAGAGTTTAAGTCTTATATTTTAATCACATAACTCGATAGAAAACATATTAAATGAAAGTTCAATGTCCACCTGAATGACAGAGGGGTAAACTTTCCTGAGTGTGTTCAGTTTGCCTGCAACTGTAGGACAGTAACCAATCAACAAATACTTAATTATCAAGGAAATGCTTTAAGCAAGAATCTAATTCAAATGAACAATTCTTATATACTAGCTTACCCAAGAAATAAATCAATTTGGTTGTTTACATAATTATAAAATGAGACTGATTCTAAGAGAATTACTTGTAACTGTCTTAAATTTAAAGTACTGTAAAACTGCATAATTGATAATGCACACTTTTAATGTGCTATCTGAGACTGCAAATTAGATTGTCATTAAATGTATGCAGACAATAAATTGGTGGTATTTGTTTGTCCATCAGACTGAAATTCATAGCCACAAAGTATTGGTTGTCTGTAACACACAACTGTTTGTGTCTGAGTTCTTTAATCAGTTTACAGCAGATCAATCAGTGATGTCCAAGTGAAATATTCAAGATTTACAACCAAGAGAATATAACTCATTTAAGTGTTGGAAATCACATGACAGACATATATCCCATGCTTATGATGAAAAGATTGATAAATACACACAGGAGAAACAACTCTTAAACAGTAAGAAAATAATGTTATCTCCTATGAGGGCAAATACTTTAAACTAGAAATGTGTCCATAGGCCTCAATCAAGTGATATGTCTTAATGATCCATTGTGCCAAGTTATTTCAAAACATGACCATATACAAGGAAGTGACAGTCAGTAAAGGATTGTAACATGCACAGATTTTAAGGTCAATGCTCAGACTAGCAAACAGACTTACACACAAGTGTAACATCATATGCCTGTCGCAATTTCATGGCGGGCACTTAAAGAAATACAACTCTGATCCTAAGGATCAATTGTGCCAAGTTATTTCACAATATGACCATATATAACAGAACAAAGTACCAGCCAGGACATGATTGCATGCTAATATATGAAGGTCAATGACTGATGTGACCTTGACCTTCAACCAAGCAACCTGGTTCTTGTTCACAATACATCATCTTGCCCTGTGGATCATTTGTGCCAAAATATTTTAAAACACGGCTTTATACATTCCATACCTTGATGTTCAAGCTAGAGCCTGGATTTATACTTCTAAACAAGACCATACATAGAAAAGTTATAGCCAGAACGGGATTTTAAGATAACTGATTGCTGTGACCCTAACCTTGAAGCTAGCATCCTTGATTTGTTTGTGGTACATTGCCTAATCCTAGGGATCATTTGTGCCAAGTAATTTCAGAACAAATCCATATACAGCAAAGTAAAGCTTGGGCACAGTTTCATGGTCAAACAATTGCTGTGACCTTGACTTTTTAAACTAGCAAAATGATCCCTTTTTTGACACAATGTTTTGTCCTAGGGATGTTATTTCAAAACATGTCTATACACAACAAAATTTGTTTAAACAATAAAATTCACATACATATGAAACAAAGTGAGATGAAATCAAAAGCTTCAAGCTTATTGAGATTTTCTTGAGATTTTTTTTTTTTACAACAAAGTTATAGCCCTGACAGGACTGCTTGTTCAAATTATTAACTGAACTGCCTGTCCTTGACATTGAAGCTAGAAGTTTGGTTCTTGTTTGAGACACAACATCTTGTCCTAGGGATCATTTGTACAAAGATACAACAAAACATGTTTATTCACAACAAAGTTACAACCGGGACACCAATTTAAGGTCAATGGAGTCCTGTGACCTTCATCTTCAAGCCAGCAAACAGGTTCTTGTTTGTGACACATCATGTTGTCCTAAGTGTCACATGTCCCTTGTGTCAAGTTATTTCAAAATGCAAACTGTCCTAAGGAACTTTTGTGCCAAGTTATTTCAGAATGCAACCATACACAACAAAGTTACAGCAGGGACAAGATTCCTTGCACACACAGACACACACACTAACACACGGACAGGTGTAACACGAAATATGCCTGTCGCCATTTCATGACAAGGGTATAGAAGGGGCACAAAATAAACAAAACAGTCCAAAGGACAGCTATATCCCCGCCGCTGACGGAGGAGACATGTTTTTCCTCTAATGGAAATTGCCCTGCTTCTGCCAACATTTTGATGTAGCTGACTTATGAAAAACCTTCCGTTGTTAAGAAAATATAGCATGGAAACAAAAATATCCAGGAATGAACACTGAACCATCAAAATGTGACCTTGAACTTGAGCCAACATGACTGTCACCTGTGTTCTGCAAATCGTCTCAATTTGGTTTATAATTGAGGCAAGTTTCTTTAAAATCCTTCGAGGAGTATAGGAGTTAAGAAGCGGACACAAAATTGTAAATTGAAATTGAAGGTTCAAACACTTGACCTTCAAGTGTGACCTTGAGCCGACATGGCTGCAACCTGTGTTCTGCACACCATCTTAATTATATTTATATTTGAGGCAAGTTTCATTAAAATCCTTCAAGGGGTATAGGAGATATGGAGCAGACATGAAATTGTAAGGAAATAGAAGGTTCAAACACATGACCCTAAAGTGTGACCTTGACCTTGAGCCGACATGACTGCAACCTATGTTCTGCACATCGTCTCAATTAAATATGTATTTGAGGCAAGATTCATGAAAAAACTAAAAGGGGTATAGGAGATATGGAGCGGACACGAAATTGAAGGTTCAAACACATAACCTTCTAGTGTGACCTTGACCTTGAGCCTACATGGCTGCCACCTGTGTTCTGCACATCGTCTCAACTAAGTTTACATTTGAGGCAAGTTTCATTAATATCCTTCAAGGGGTATAGGAGATATGGAGCAGACATGAATTTGTAAGGAAATAGAAGGTTCAAACACACGACCCTAAAGTGTGACCTTGAAGGCCATTCCTGTAACCCCCCTCCCGCTTCGCGGCGGGGGATTAATAAAATATTTCTTGCATCATCCTGATTTATTTTCCTTGTTTTAGAAATAACATATTTTCTTTGTGAAATATTGTTGTTTTTGTGTAAGATGATAGGATCATACAAAACTAAATATCCCTATGGCACTATGTCATGTACAACAACAATATCCCCTAATTGTCATGCACATTTGCACTTTCTAGTGATAGAAAGAAAGCACAATCACAAAAAATGTATGTCACAAATATCAAAGATGGAAAACAAGGGCCAAGTTGGCCCTTGTAGTGCTCAACTGAGAAACATTGCCTTCATTGCAGGCACTGCTTAAGAAATTAAGATGCATAGTGTAAACAAGATATGTCAAAGGATGTGACCAATGCCCCTGAAGTGCATATTCATGGTTTTGTGAAAAAATTTCTGTCATTTCTTTTGACTTTTCCCTGACATTTTGAACAGTGAAATCACTACAGCATTATGCATGTACAAAATACACAACAGCTAGAATCATATGCATAATTGAACCATAATAAGTCCCTACTGATCATGCATGTTTTGATTATTTCCATTACCATAGCAACCAGTATTTTTATCCAAATAAAATATCAAAGTGAGGTGCATTAATTAATCTCCATATTGCCTTCATATACCAAGTTTCACTGTGCTAGCTTATAATATGGTTTTAAGTAATCACAGCATCCCAATTTCTGGACAGGTGGACGGGGGGCAAACCAATGCACAATCAGGGCTTATGACACTTGACCTCTCAGTGTGTCCATGACTTTCAGCGATGAACCCGGGTATTGTACATAACACATAGCATCATTATGGTGCACATTTACTCAAAAAAAACCAAAAAACAAGAGGGCCATGATGGCCCTGAATCGCTCACCTGAGTACCATTGCTTCAACTGATGTCAAGGTTTTTAAACAGACAAGGATTCTGATATACTTAATCTAAAACATTTTACCCTGACAATACTACACACCAAATATCTAAGCAATGGGCCATATGGTTTCAGAGAAGACTTGGGCGCAGGGTCATTTATCACCGTAGGGCCAAGACTTTGAAAATCTTTGTAATGAACCATTAGATGCTACTACATACCAAAAATCTTAGCTCTAGGCCTTATTGATTTATAGAAGAAGATTTTTTAAGATTTTCCTATTAACTCTATGTAAAACAAGTGACCCCTGGTGTGGGGTCATTTATCACCATAGGGCTATGATTTGTACAATCTTGGTAGTGGCCCATAAGATGATGCTACATACCAAATATCTAAGCTCTAGCCTTATGGATTCATAGAAGAAGATTTTTTAAGATTTTCCTATATAACTCTGTGTAAAACAAGTGACCCCTGGTGGGGGGTCATTTATCACCATAGGGCTATGATTTGTACAATCTTGGTAGTGGCCCATAAGATGATGCTTCATACCAAATATCTAAGCTCTAGGCCTTATGATTCATGAAGAAGATTTTTTAAGATTTTCCTATTAACTCTGTGTAAAATAAGTGACCCCTGGTGCGGGGTCATTTATCACCATAAGCTATGATTTGTACAATCTTGGTAGTGGCCCATAAGATGATGCTACATACCAAATATCTAAGCTCTAGGCCTTATGCATTCATGGAAGAAGATTTTTTAAGATTTTCCTATATAACTCTATGTAAAACAAGTGACCCCTGGTGCGGGGTCATTTATCACCATAGGGCTATGATTTGTACAATCTTAGTAGTGGCCCATAAGATGATGCTACATACCAAATATCTAAGCTCTAGCCTTATGGATTCATAGAAGAAGATTTTTTAAGATTTTTCTATATAACTCTATGTAAAACAAGTGACCCCTGGTGCGGGGTCATTTATCACCATAGGGCTATGATTTGTACAATCTTGGTAGTGGCCCATAAGATGATGCTACATACCAAAAATCAAAAGGCTAGCCTTTTGGTTTCGTAGAAGAAGATTTTTTTCAAGATTTTTCCTATATTAGCTCTATGTGAAATCAAGTGACCCCTGGTGGGGGGTCCAATTTATGACCCTAGGGTCTATGATTTGTACAATCCTGGGAGACAGTCATAAGATCATGCTACATACCAAAAATCAAAAGGCTAGGCCTTGTGGTTTCAGAGAAGAAGATTTTTTAAATTTTCATTTTTAAAATCTATTTTTAGCTCCTGTGACCTAATTATGCGATGGACCAGAACCATTTATACAACTTTAGTAGAGCTTCATCCAAGGAACATTCCTGCAAAATATTTTTCAAATTGGCCAAGCCGTTTAGAAGGAGATGTTGTTTGAAGCAATGTTGACGCCGGACGAAACGGACGCACGCACGGACGCACGGACACCGGACGCCGGAAAAAAGGCGATCAGAAAAGCTCACCTTGAGCCGTTGTGCTCATGTGAGCTAAAATCAAAATCTTGACAAAGTGACAAAGATATGGTGCAGACAAAAAAACAAACCTTTGAACTCTTTTGGTGACCTTGACCTGTCCCAGCTACAGACCTAGGATGGCAAGACATATTGCTTCGTGATGGTGAACATTTTTGACTGTAATTCAAAACTCATCAAGGAATGTCAGAGTTATAGAACAGACACAAAAAATAGATCCCATTTCAGACCTTTGAACTATTAGTTTCACCTTGTACTTGGAGCTACAGGCCTGGAGAGTGCGTGCAAAACACTGACTTATGGTGGTAAGCATTTCTGCCAAGTAATTTCAAAATTCAGCAAGGAATGTCAGAGTTATACAGCAGATACAAAAAATAGACCCCATTTATGACCTTTGAACTCTAAGTGTTACCTTGACCTTGAAGCCACAGATCTGGGGACTGCATGCGACACATTGTCTCATAATGGTGAACATTTTTACCAAGTAAATTTAAAATCCATTAAGGAATGTCAGAGTTATAGAGCGGAAACAGAAAAAATATACCCCATTTTTTACCTTTTAACTTTTATTTTGACCTTGACCTTGAAGCTACAGACCTGAAGATTTTGCATGACATATCATCCCATGATGGTGAAAATTTCTGCAAGTAATTTCAAAATCTATCCAGGAATGTCAGAGTTATGGAGCGGAAACGAAATCTGGACAGACAGATGGACAGTTCAATTACTTTATGCCCACTTTCGAGGGACATAAAAAAACAACAAATCTGTGCGATGTTCAGGATTGTTTAATAATTGCAGAGTATATCAAACAAAGTAAAAATCTGACATTTTTTTATAATTCAAGGGCCTAAACTCCTGACAAAATTGGCAGATAATAGTCATAAGCAAACTTAGCAGAAGGATTATGGTTATAATACAGATTGCCATGAAATTTAAAGATTAATAAAGTAAAAGAAAAGTGGAAATCTGTATTGTATAGTAAAACAGAGGGGCCATGATGGCCCTGAATCGCTCACCTGAGTACCATTGCTTCAACTGATGTCAAGGTTTTTAAACAGACAAGGATTCTGATATAACTTAATCTAAAACATTTTACCCCTGACAATACTACACACCAAATATCTAAGCAATGGGCCATATGGTTTCAGAGAAGACTTGGGCGCAGGGTCATTTATCACCATTGGGCTATGATTTGTACAATCTTGGTAGTGGCCCATAAGATGATGCTACATACCAAATATCTAAGCTCTAGGCCTTATGGATTCATAGAAGAAGATTTTTTAAGATTTTCCTATATAACTCTGTGTAAAACAAGTGACCCCTGGTGCGGGGTCATTTATCACCATAGGGCTATGATTTGTACAATCTTGGTAGTGGCCCATAAGATGATGCTTCATACCAAATATCTAAGCTCTAGGCCATATGCATTCATGGAAGAAGATTTTTTAAGATTTTCCTATATAACTCTATGTAAAACAAGTGACCCCTGGTGCGGGGTCATTTATCACCATAGGGCTATGATTTGTACAATCTTGGTAGTGGCCCATAAGATGATGCTACATACCAAATATCTAAGCTCTAGGCCTTATGGATTCATAGAAGAAGATTTTTTAAGATTTTCCTATATAACTCTATATAAAACAAGTGACCCCTGGTGCGGGGTCATTTATCACCATAGGGCTATGATTTGTACAATCTTGGTAGTGGCCCATAAGATGATGCTACATACCAAATATCTAAGCTCTAGGCCTTATGGATTCATAGAAGAAGATTTTTTAAGATTTTTCTATATAACTCTATGTAAAACAAGTGACCCCTGGTGCGGGGTCATTTATCACCATAGGGCTATGATTTGTACAATCTTGGAAGTGGCCCATAAGATGATGCTTCATACCAAATATCTAAGCTCTAGGCCTTATGCATTCATGGAAGAAGATTTTTTAGATTTTTCTATATAACTCTATGTAAAACAAGTGACCCCTGGTGCGGGGTCATTTATCACCATAGGGCTATGATTTGTACAATCTTGGAAGTGGCCCATAAGATGATGCTTCATACCAAATATCTAAACTCTAGGCCTTATGGATTCATAGAAGAAGATTTTTTAAGATTTTCTATATAACTCTATGTAAAACAAGTGACCCCTGGTGCGGGGTCATTTATCACGATAGGGCTATGATTTGTACAATCTTGGTAGTGGCCTATAAGATGATGCTACATACCAAATATCTAAGCTCTAGGCCTTGCAGTTTTGCAGAAGAAATTTCAAGTTTGATTTTTAAAATCTATTTTTAGCTCCTGGACCTAATTAGCAATGGACCAGAACCATTTATACAACTTTAGTAGAGCTTCATCCAAGGAACATTCCTGCAAAATATTTTTCAAATTGGCCAAGCCGTTTAGGAGGAGATGTTGTTTGAAGCAATTGTTGACGCCGGACGCACGCACGCACGCACGGACGCACGGACGACGGACGACGGACGCCGGACAAAAGGCGATCAGAAAAGCTCACCTTGAGCACGTTGTGCTCATGTGAGCTAAAAACAAGAGGGCCATGATGGCCCTGATGGCCCTGGATCGCTCGCCTGGTATCATTATCTATGTTAAATCAAGTGACCCTGGGGTGGGGCCAATTTTTACCCAGGGTCATGATTTGAACAAACTTAGAAGAAATCCACTAGACAATGCTACACACCAAGCCTTGTGGTTTCTGAGAAGATTTTTCAAGTTTTTCCCTATATTAGACTGTGTAAAATCAGGGACCCCTTTGGTGGGGCCAAATTTGACCCAATGGTCATGATTTGTAAAAACTTGGTTGTGATCTACTAGACAATGCTGCACACCAAATATCTAAACCCCAGGCCTTGTGGTTTCTGAGAAGAAGATTTTTCAAGTTTTTTCTATATTAGCCTAAATCAGGGGACCCCTTGGCAGGGCCAATTTTGACCCCAGGGTCATAATTTGAACAATCTTGGTAGAGAGTCATAAGATCATGCTACATACTAAAAATCAAAAGGCTAGGCTTTGTGGTTTCGGAGAAGAGAAGTTATTCAAGTCTTTCCTATATTAGCCTATGTTAAATCATTTTACCCCTGGGGCGGGGCCAATTTTGACCCCAGGGTCATAATTTGAACAATCTTGATAGAGAGTCATAAGATCATGCTACATACCAAAATTCAAAAAGCTAGGCCTTGTGGTTTCGGAGAAGAAGATTTTTAAAATTTTCATTATGCTCACCGAAGGTGACGCATATAGTCGCCGCTTCGTCCGTCACACTTTCCTTGTCCGGACTATTTCTCAGAAACTAACGGTTTGAATTCAACAAAACTTTATGGGAAGCAAAGAGTTATGGCCCATTGACTTTTCGGCCTATGGTACATATTGCATGATTCTTGTCCGGGCTATTTCTCAGGAACTAATGGCTTGAATTCAACGAAACTTTATGGGAAGCTTTATTACCAAGAGGAGATGTGCATATCGTCAGCATGAGTGTTGGTTAACCTCTTTGATATGAGCACACATTGAAATATATGACTTAATTTTCAGTAGTATAAAAACTTTAAACAAGAGGCCCATGATGGCCCTAAATCGCTCATCTGAGATAAATAGGTTGACCCAAAGAACATCTGTACCAATTTATTTTAAAATCTGCCAGTAGTTTTGAAGAAGATGATTTTTAAAGTTTTCATTTTTTTCTTCTTTTTGTTGCCATGGCAACCACAGTTCTACATGGATCAAGTTTATTTTAGCAACTTTTGTGAAGGTTGACCCAAGAAAAATTCCTGCCAAGTTTCATTAAATTCTGTCCAGCGGTTTCAGAGGAGATGTTGTTTAAAGCAAATTGTTGACGACGGACGACGCACGGTGACGGACGCCGGACGAAGGGCGATCACAAAAGCTCACCTTGAGCACTTTGTGCTCAGGTGAGCTAAAAATCAATGAAAGATCTGATGAGTAACACGTATTATCATATTAAATAGTAAACTGTTACTAAGTCTCCAAATTGATGCATGCACAACCAATACTGGATCAACTCTTGATCAAGTTTTCATGTCTGGAGATCTTAAGCCATTGGTCCATTTGTCAACGCCATATTTCAGTGATCATCAAATTATTTGGATGGGTATCAATCTTCAGTCATTGCTATAATATAAAGGTAAATAAATTGTATTTTGTATTTGATTTTTCCCTTTTTTCGAATTTGAGGACATTACCTGGATTCTATACATTGATAAGCATGTGCTGATCCCATTCCGGTCCTTAACATATCCTCCCACCCATTGACCAAGGCCTTATTTGTAACAATGACATTCTTCGGGGAGCATCTGTCAATTCTACTGACTTTCTTGTTTTTAAAATCTATTTTTAGCTCCTGTGACCTAGATTTTTGACCAATAAAAATAATTTTAACAACTTTGGTAAAGAGCCCCATAATGAACATTCCTGTGAAGTTTTATCAAAATCCAGTGAGTAGTTTAGAAGGAGATGTTGTTTAAAGAAATTGTTGATGACAGACGCACACACGCATGCAAGGACGACGGACGATGGACAAAAGGCGATCACAAAAGCTCACCATAAGCACGTTGTGCTCAGGTGAGCTAAAAACTTAATTGGACAATATAAGCCCTGACTGAACTTGGCCAAGAGATTATGACTACAAAAAATGAAATTTCCTACAAAATGAATTTGCAAGAGAGTAATTTTGTGATTTTGTAATTGGGAAAGACTGATGTATGATGGGCATTCATCCCTCCTTATAGCTCATCTCAGATGAGCTAAAATCTTGCTGGAGGATTTTGTATGCACCACCTGACAGACTGGTTCTCAGTGAACTTTGTGCAGATTTTTTAATGACTGGCAGCACAAATACAACTTGAGATATTTAAATATAAAGATAATTACATTATACAAACTAGAACTACCAATATTAGGTGATTGATACTGTTGCATCCCAACTTGTCTTTATTTAATGTGAGTGTAGGACTGTCACATGAGAGGATCATAGCCCCCCCTTCTCTGAAGCAGGAATAAAATGCTCTTAAATCTTTGTCTTACAATATACAAGAAAAAATAGATGAATTGTTTTTTTTCTTCACAAATAAAGTCTTCAAAATTATAGATAA